>MU225587.1:1233613-1244739 GCA_018584345.1 Thuja plicata | reverse complement strand
ATTTAAAGTTACTGATAACTGATTCCCCCCCCCCCCCCCCTCTCAGTTATCCCTGAAGTATTCTAACAATAAATATGCATGATTGTGCTTAGATTATGTACAGTTTTTTTATTCTTCCAAGAGATTTTCTGTATTTTTTTAGCAGAAGCTTGTTTTCTAAGCTCAATTTATAGGTTGTCCATCAATGTGGTGAGATCTCAATTCTATGATAATTAGGATGAGTCAAGAAACTTCAAGTGGGGTGTCAAAGGATTCTAGTAAAAAGGCAGTTGCGGTGAAGAAGTATCCTGATGAATTTGTAGAAATATTACCAGGAAATTATAGTTCCAACATCACAAATTGGATGGAGTGGAAAGATAGATGTGCCAATGCAGAAATGATTTTACTCTTAATTACTCGGGTAATATTTTGTTCCACAATTTTTGGAATGATAGAGTTAATCAATTCCTATGAGCAATCATTGGAATCTGAACATGGATAAGCTGATTGTTCCAGATGTATATGTTGATGTGGACTTAATCAAAGAGTTGGAAAAAAGCTATTGTCCTGTGTCTAGGATAATTCAAAAAATAAATAAGGAAGCCCTAGTATCCATAGAAAGAAGGACTATTGTGGAGTTTTTCAATACTTTTGGTGCAATATGCACAGAGATTGATTTGAGGTGAACCCACAATAATGGGTTACACTTTTTTGGAGGAAGCAATTCCTCCTGAAATTCACAAAGTAGGTAGATTTAGAAAGTACTTTCAATAGAAAGTACGTTGTTCTATCAAAATTCCTTTATTAAGGGCAATTCTAGTCAAATACTTTTGATAGAAAGTAGTTTCGATCAAAACTAACTAGTTTCGATAGAAAGTAGTTTTGATCAAAACTAACTAGTTTTGATAGAAAGTAGTTTTGATCGAAACTAACTAGTATTGATCGAAACTACTTTCTATCCAAAGTCTCTGATTAGATGCCATTTGCAGAGGTTAACATAAGTCTAAAGTTTTCATGGCTTTGGGGCTCAAGCATAGGGCTCAAATGGAAGAATAAGGAGACATCCTTTTGCATCGCACAAGTAATCTGAACAAGCTTTCTAATGAATTTAGATTTGACAATTTTTGAATTAATTATGCCTATATTTTTTGACGTGCATCAAATGGAGGTTTTTTATCAAATATAAACCTCCAAGTTTGACGTTCAATGAAAAATAGTGGAAAAAAGAAAAAAATTGAAAAATAATAGTGGCCTCTGTCTTCGAGTCTACTTTCTATCCAAAAAAATTGAATTTTGATAAATACACAAGTTATAAGCTATCTAGTCAAGGTATGTCAAAATTACGGTTTACTAAACTTCAAACATTCATAAAATATGAAATAATCATGATAATGTCATCAAAACAATTGCATTCCCTCCATATGGATGTTAAAAAAAAAATTGCAAGAAGTACATTGATATCTATTATGCCATACATACCCATCCCTACATTTTGTAGGAAAAATATTGGGTCTTCCTTTTTACGCTGTTTTCTCTTTCCCTTGGTTTCTAGTTTCCTTTGTCTCCCTCTGGGATTTGCTTCAGTGAGGGTTGTGTTTCTTTTTCTTTTGTCTTCTTGTGTCTCCAGGACCCAGTCGCAGATTTTTTTTTTTCTTTTGAGTCGACTGGATTTTAGACTCCAGGATTCTCTGCCATCACATCTTCTTTCATGAGAAGGTGTAGATGCATGGAATCCCTGGGCTCGGAGTCTGGAGGCTTTCTTGTTCTGGCATTTGTGGGGAGAAAGAAATGCATTTTTACCCTAAGGGTATAGATAAAAGTTACTTGTCATGTTTACATTTACCATGATTAAAACACTCAGAGTGATTACCAGAGCAATTAGGCTGATTCAAAGCAATTAAGTGCAGATTGCTTTGGTGATTAACAATGACTAAACAAGTGATTTGCAGTGCTTTCTCATGGTTGCTTGAAGGTGAATTTTTTGCAGAGCACCTCCCATGCTCGTCTCCCCCACATTCCTCATATTTCTAGGTAAGCCTTTGGCTCTCCCATCTCCAATTTGTTGGTTTACTATTTCTTTCTTTTATATGTCTTTTTTTCATTTTGTTTTGTTTTGGTTTTGTTTTTTCACCGCTCCTTTTGCATGGGATTTTTTGTCCCCTCCCATTGGTGGGTAGGCTCTGCCAGAAGGTTGTCCACCCTCTGTGCAATTGTAATTTTATGTATATGATTATATACTCTGTATGATAGCGTAGGTGCTTTTGTACATTCTATAGATTGTGTAATTTCCTATTTATAGTGTATATGTGTCTTTGTTTTGTGGTCGGCCTACGAGTCATGCTTTGGCCCTCATTTTACTTTTATTCTCTATACATTGAGTGTATATTACATGTATATCCCTACATTGTGTCGAGCTCATCGCACATCCAAACCATTTGTCGAGCTTGTTAGAGAGATACTTGCCATGGCTCAAACTTAGCACCTCGCTGGTTTGAGCCATGGAAACTTTCTCTCTCCTCTATCATGTTACTTTAGTGACGGGATTAATTTCCCATGAGTGGGCATTCAAATCCTATCCCATCTGGCATTTACTTCCCCCATGTCAGCCCACTTGTCTCTATTAATTCCATTACGCTACCTGTCACGTGGCCACATAACGACCCATGTCAGCTAAGTATGGCTTACTGCCGGTCACATTGACAATAACTAGTTCTTCTAGACTCTGAGTGATGAGAGTCCCCTGGTTCTTCATCCCATTTTTGTCACTTAAACCAATTCCCTATAACTTCTGGGTGTTTGTCAAAATCTAATCATTGTCAACTTTAACATTCCAGTATTTTTTATGCATGTTAACGTTGCTGAGCAGGTGCGAAATAGTGGTGAATTCCCCAGAGTCCTTAAAATATTTATTTTTTATTATATCATGTATTAACAGTTCTCTAGTCTTGCAGGGTGTAGATTGATTGATCAAAATGTCTGAAGTGATTGCTCCTCCTGCCTGGAGCTACAAACTACATCCACTCGGGAACCTACAAAAACAAAGGCTGAAAAGATGCTGGCCAAGCTGCCACTAACTTCCAAGTACCCGAAGGAGGGTTCTCTCTTAGGGTCCAAGGTTGACTCTAGGTTCCAAGAGATAATAGATACAGAGTGTGGATTATGGGCTAAAATGCATGGCCTGGTTCAAGCCATTTACAAATAGAAGGATGAAGGAGATACCATAGTTGTCCACCTAGCTACCTCTAGGATTATAAAAGCTACAAATTTTCCCTGTTCGATGCAAGGACTGGAGAAGATACTCCAACTGGAAATGCTTTACAATTCCCCCACCCAGGTTGTCCTCCTCACTGATCACGGGCCACTAAATTATCTAGTGACTATTGTCAATCTAGACGCAATAAATTTTTCCTTAGGGCTGTGGATCCCGCAATTCATGGGATCCGTTGTTCTCCCCCGGTCCACATCATTAAAGGATTTCAAGGAAGCTTCCCTCCTTTCTTGGCAGCATCTCAACACCCATTGGCTGAAATCCCCAAGAAGGGATTATAAGAAGATGAAGCTGAAAATTCCCCACCGGGATTTCAAAGAACCTATCCAGGCCGGGATCATATTTTTATGCAGGCTCTTTGGAGAGCCCCATGCCCAGGATTTCTCAGCATAGATGTATTACTTTCTCTTCTGTGTAACCACCCACAATCAAACTTTCAACTGGGCAGCTATCATTGACAACCATGTGGACACACAGATGAAGAGCGTCCTCCACACTTCAAAGTTCTCTATGACATCATACGTGCTATGGGCACTAGCCCAACAAAGACCAACTTTTCTGGGTTTGCAAACAATGTGGATTCTTGGAAACGGGTTGGGCCAATTGATGTTGTGGGATCATTATCTAGGTCTAGTGGGAACTCAGTTTCCCAAATTTTTGCAGGGTAAATGATGCCTTCATTTACAAAAATATTTTGACACTTACTCGGGATTCCAGATACTAATTATTACAAGGGGCGATGAACCTTGTGAGCACCTATGGGAATTATTTCATTCAATTCCAGCAACACATATATATTTAGGTGACCGACTTCTCCTGGAAGCCCTACCTTCTTCCTTGATATTGTGGGGATAGAATCATTCTTTTAGAATTCTGCAAAGAAATTCAAGAGTTGCACTCCCTCTTCACATTGAATAAGGTTACCAACATTTTGTTCCCTATCTCTTGCAGTAACTATTCTTGCAGTCTGGCCATAGCGAAGGAGGCAGCCAAAAAACTAAAGAATCTGGGAGTGGTGGAATTTGACCATACCATAAAAAATTTTGATCCATTGGGTAAGATAGTGCTAGTGCATCCCCAGGCATCCCCACCGCACAAAGAAGATATTAAAGATTTTAGGGTGGATTTCTAGGACAGTTTTGATCTCTAGGCCTGCCAACACTCACGGATGTCTAAAGGCCTGATGAAAGCCCTCGACCTTTGGGGTTTCTTGAAGGGTTTCCCAGATGACGGGCTATTGGAAGACCCGTTATATAAAGAGCAGGGGTTAGATAAATTGGATCTTCCTCTGATGGATTGGGCCACCCCAGAAGATTTGACAATCAATGGAGTATACCACTATGTTGTAGAAAATAGTCATAAGTATTTTGCATGGGTGTGCCCAAAGAGCACCCGAAAGGGACATATTGTTTGGGGGTCTGCTTTGACCTTCCAAGCTGTAGGACCCAGCACAAGGAAAGGGAAGGAGAAAGAAGGGCCTCAGACCTAGGTACCTTCCTAGGGTCCACTCCCCATAAAAGCATAGTTACAAGAGAAAATGGAGGCATCAAGGCTGGCAAGCCAGAAGATAAGCACACAACTTTCCCAGGGCCTCCTTGCAACTCTGGTAGAATCTTCTTGCCTGGCAGGATTCCCATCATTGGCCACGATGATGAGCAGGTAGACTTTTGATGAGGTAGAGTCTACAAGAATTTTGGATGTCAGGGCCCCTCTACAAAAGAAGAAGAAGCAGAAGGTGAACCACACCTCAAGCACATACGAAGGCCACAGTATGCCTAACATGCCCCTAGTAGATGTCAGTTTGGATTCCCCTAAACTTGAGAATGTTTCAGATACCTCTCCCCTGCATGACGATTTTGATTATGTCTTCAAGATAGATGAGCTCATGAACCTACATGAGGATATAGATCACGTGGTAGAAGAGATCGCCGCTTAGGAAGAAGAGGATATCCTCACTGAGAAGAGAGTCCAGGAGCAAGAAGCTTCCATAGAGAAGGAAGCCTAGGAAAAAACACAAAAGGAACTAGAAGAGCGAGAGAAAACACTGGTCCAAGAGACCAAATATGGACCAAGGCAAACACCAGATAAACAACCAATGACTAGGGAAACCAGACCTGTGAGATCAACTATACCCCCAATCATCATGCTCCAGATGCCTTTGGTTACTCTGGGTGACCAATTACCCTGAAGTACTTTTGGTGAGATAGTTTCAATGTTCACACTGTTAAAATTTTTCCAGTTACCTCACCCACCTCTGGAAGATGTTCTAATAGTGGAGGATATCTCGATGAATGATGTCGAGGAAGAATGACAATAGCAGGATGAGGGAACAATGCCTGAAGATACAAATGTTAATTTGCCTGATGCTGAGAAGGATGGGGAAATCCTTGAGTGTATAGGTGATGTTGACACCGACAGAGGAGAAACCCTAGACATCATGAAAGAGGACACCAACTTGGCAGAAAATACTGACACCTCTAGAGAATAGGAGAAGGAATAGGAACAGGAACAGGAACATGAGAAAGAACCAGATGAAACTATAAATACTGGGAATGTGCCACTAGATTGTGAAGGGAATCCTGATGCCTAGGTCTTAACAGCAAATCCACCCCAGCTGCCCTAATGGCTAGTAAGATCAAGAAAGAGAAAGGCCCTGGCTGTAGCAATAGGTGTTCCACTCTCCTTGGCCAAAATAATGGCCCAAAATGTAGAGGCCAAGAAGCCTAAGAAGGCCCAGACAGTCCATACCATCCAGACTAGTCTAGTAGGAAGTATGGTTGTAGTGATCGCAACACCTCCCCCAGATGCAGATGGAGTGGTAGTAAGGCCCAGGGATTATACTATTATAGAGGTAACATTGGGGAGGAGTGATAAGCAAGGCAAGTTGCACCTGTTGAGGGAGGCCACCAAAGTAGTGGAGGCCTGATACAATAAATAGACCAAGAAGTTGAAGGAGGAAAGAGAGACCAATGCAAATCTCCTCGCACTTCTGGTGGAACTCACAGAGCCCCTGGCTGAGATCCACCTAGAAGCTTCTACCTCTGGATTACCACTTGCACAGGGTGATGTGGATGCTCTAAGGGCCATGAAGAAGGCTCAGTCTGTGGATAGGTGGATCACTAAGTAGGTAGTCTCCATAAAGAAATTCTTACTGGTGTCACTCCTAGATTTCTATCAGATGAAAATTATCCCCAGTCAGGTGAATGCCTATGTTGTCATGTGGGAGAAAGACTTAGAAAAGTATGAAAAATGGAAGGCCGGGTTGGATGAAGTCTTCAACGCCAAGGAAGATTTTGTCACAAAGGCGGGAATTTTGGGAGATGAATCATATGATTCCCTCTGGGCCCAGTACTCAAGACTTGACCTCAAGATTGAGGTATGTGAGGAACTGGTTAAGACCCTAAAAGAGAAAGTAATTGCAGCTAAGTATCATTTGGGCCTATACAAGGCATTTGTGGTAAGGGTGTCATGAGTTGACCCCTTCACCACTGGAACATGCACCTTGGAGGATTATGTCCTCAGTAAGTATGATGAATACATGGAGTCCCTATATCATCCTGCTGGGGACTTTGACGGAGGAAGGTTATCAAGATTATCTAAGATGATGCTCTAGGCACATGATGTCATGAAGATAGTGGATGAATTATAGAATGGGGCCAGAGAAGTTGAACAAAAGCTTGAGGTTGTCTATGGCCGATGGGATGGCATTAAGGATATAGATGAGGAAGGTATAAGCCAAGTTTTGGAAGCTTTTAAAAATAGTAAAGGACAATAGGGTTCACCGAATTCTAGAGATTTTCACCAGTAGAGTATATTTTTAACATTCTTTATTTTTGGAGCATAAGATCCTAGATCCTAGAGTTTTAGATCTATAGTTTTGCATTCTTTTTATGGCCTGTGTCCCGGTTCCCCAGAGCTAACTGATCATTATCAAGAAGTCAATAAGGGTGTTAGAAAGTAGGTGACCTCAGCAAGGCACGTTAGGTTGAGGCATGGTTCTGGTAGGTGGTCTTCCCAAGATGCTGCTCCAGCATAACACTTAGCACATCAGAGATAGTGAGCCATTTTTGCATTGATGAGGCATGTAGCCTCAGTCCCCAGTGGATCAGATTTCTTATTTTCTCCTTCTGCCTCTCTTCCCGAGGCTGATTCTTCCATCCCTCTTCTCTTTCCTTATTCTTCTGACATGTCATACCTTTGTTCTTCTCAAGGTTGTTGTAGCATGGTGCAGGTAGTACCGGCCACCAAAAATTGTATTTTATTTTTGAGTGTAAAGATAAGTTAGGTTAGTTTTATGACAAATTTGTGTATAAATAATAAGTTTGACCTCATTCCAAGGGTCTATAGAATTGATGATTTTGTAGTCCATAGCTATAGAATTTTCAACATTTTACTTCTGGTAGTTACAAATCTCAATGCTCCTTAGTCTTTAGAAGTTCTCAGTAGATAGATGCTCCCTTGGAGCCATTATTGTATGCACCAGTGCTCGCTAGAAAATCTGTTAATGAAGAAGGAAGGGTTCTGGAAATGATATTGTTGGTGTTCTGATCTATGGATTAATGTTCTTTTGTGTTGTATGTTTCTAATGTTCCTTTCTCTAATGTTTTAAGTAGATTAACAACCTCCTTTTCCCCTCGCTATTGAATATGTATGAACTGATGGTTTTGTATGCACTCAATATTTTAGTGTAGTATGTTAGAGATTGGTTGATCTTTTAAATGTATTTACACAAATCTAGATAGAATGAATACTTCTAACCCTGGGCTATCTTTTGAAGTTTATTTTGTAAGATAATGCATGCTTGCAAGAAACCCCAACCTACCAAATTCCCTAGAGAAGACAAGCCAAGAAAACCAGCTATCCCCCTGAACAAAAAAGTCACACTCCCAACTAAGCTCTTGCACCGTCGAGACCCTACTCTCATGTGCTTGAAGGCCCAGAGAATTTATTCCTTCAAAAAACCTTTACAGGTGAAGTTGGCTGGTACCTCAATACTCGGTGACAACTTACATCTATTCGCGGACCCGATCACAAAGTCCCGTCAACATAAACTAGCGCTAGAAGGAGGGCATGAGCTCGTCCCCTTCTGAGGATTTAGATTTTACACCGCCTGAGGGTTCCCCAAGCCATAGTTTTAGGAATCAATCCTTTAGTGGGATTGGATCATTTTCACCTACCCAATTCAAAAGAATCCTTAGATTAGCCCCCAATCCTGGAAGGTTTGTTGAACTCGAGCCTCCTGCTCGAAAGAAGTGGACCCCAAAAACCAAACTAGCTAACCTTGTCTGGGGATCTACTACATCTCAGAATACCCAAATTTCCTAAACAACCCTGGGGACTAACTCTCAACTCAGCCAAAATCCAACACCCCCGATGGCTGCATACTTCGGCAACACTGGGTCCCTAATGGGATAGTTTATGGGTGCAACCAATGATCTTCCTGCACACCCAGAGAAGATCTTCCCCTGATATGAGCACTTAGGCTCACGAACCATAGAAGAGAATCTACAAGCATACAAAGATTCCATGAACCAACACCAGATCCAACATTAGGATGTTGTGAACCACATGTTCCCTCTGTCCTTGGGACATAATGAGTTAAACTAGTACCTCAATCTGTCAGCCAACTCCTTCTTGTCTGCCTTCCATGTACACATAGACCTAAGGTGGTCCCATAGCCAGTTCATCTCCATTAGGAAGGAACCGAATTAACCCCTTGCAGCATTTAACCATCGGTTCCAACGGGCCTTGAAGAAGTACACATGTCCTTTCATCCCATCCCTAGATGTAACTATCCAGACATACCTGAACACAATAGACCCTTTCATTGCCACTCTCCTATGGAGAAATATTTCCCCTAATGACTGGGATACTCTGGTGAAGGTTTACAACCTAGCCTTGGATTTGTCCCGCCATTTGAACAAAGCTCTGGGTGGGATTAGGCAGAGAATGCCTTTCAACATGATACCTGGTGGAACTTCTTACATTGGGGGATACAACCCCAATAAGGCAATGGGTGCCCCTACAATGGCCATGAATCCCCCACCACCACTAATAGACTAGAAGGCCTAGTATGTATACCCATCGCAAGCCCAGACAATACCAGGTTTGGAATTTGTTCCCTAGAACTAGCCGCTGAAAACACAACAACCTTCAACACAACCTTCCAGAGTGCCTTTCTTCCATTTTCCAGTGGCTAGAGGAATATATCCCTCAACTCTAATAATTGTTGTCACCTTCCCCAAGAACCAACAACAACAATCGTCACATTGTGATGCGGACACCCAGCTGTCTGCCGAGGTTGAATCCCTCTGACAACTATTTTCCTCACTAACTATGGACATGGGAAAACTGAAGGTGGGGTATTTTGCACCCCACAAAACCAATTCCCAGAGAGGGAATATCTTCTCTGGCTAATGAAATACCAACTTCAAAGGAAGGAATTACAACAATGGTCCTCGGCCCAACCAAAAACAATGGAATAACAATGCTAACACCAAAGGTCCTCCTCTAAACCAAAACACCACTTAGGATAGTCCTGGACCTACCCATTCCATGTCAGTTGTGGAACTCTAGCCCTTGAATAATTGGTGTAGACTAGACGATACTGGCTCTCATTTAGAGGTGAACTGTGCCACACTAGAGAAGGTCATCATGATCTCCCAGTTGGACAGGAAACAAACTGCTAATCCTACTCCCCCAAAAATGCCTATATAAGAGCCTACTCACGGTGCCTTCACCTATGAGACATTCTTCTTTAGAGCAGACAAAGAGGATGAAGAAGAGCCCAAATTGCAGGGGTTCTTTGATGAATCTATTCTAGCATCTAAGTCTAATGACTTCACCAACCCACAGACTCGTTACAACACTCAGAGTCAGGCTGGTAAAGGAAATGTTTACATCTCTACACCTCCCAAAGATACCCCTTCTCGAGATAGTGCAAATAATCACTCCTTCCCTCCTAAAGGATCCATCTCCAACCAAGCTAAGGACCCAGCTAAGGGAAGTCAATAATTCCTAGGAGGAGGTTTGACATCACAAAGGCGTTAGAAAAAACTACCACCTCCATGATCTTTGTGGAGGTTTTCCTGAACTGTCCTGAGCAGAGGAAGTCTCTTCTGAAGCTCTTGGGAAACCTAAAAGTCATCAATCACCCACCCAAGGTTGTCACTTTTGACGATGCCAATACGATTTTCTTCTGGGGAAACACTGAGGATCCTCCTTTCTTACTAGGACTCAACATACAAGGGAAGAACCTACATAATTGCTTGGTAGATTCTGGTGCTTCAGGAAACATCATGCCCTTATCAATATGCCAGAAGCTTGGAGTACATCCCACTCCATCCAAAGGTGCAGTAGTCCAGATGGACAAAAATACTATAAAAATGGTAGGTGAGTTGAAGAAGGTCTAGATTTAGCTCATCCAAGACTACTGGATAGCAATCATAATTGACATCCAAATGGTGGACATCCCGGAGACTTAAGGGATGTTATTAAATTAGAATTGGTCTAAATCCCTTAATGGGTATTTCTCCACTAACTTCTCCAACTTATGGCTCCCCTAGGAGGGAGACTCTAATCAGATCTGGGTAGAAAGTGAGCCCAAGATGAAATAGGTCCTCACTGAAGTTAGGAGGGTGAATGAAGTCCTCTTCTCTAAGACTTCCCTCGGGGTGTACCGACCCCTAGAAATTCTCACATTTGATTTCACCCCTGAGGAGGATCCTATAGTTTCTCAGAGAATGTAGGACCTGTATGAGTTAATTTTGGCCTTCTAAATCAACCACACACTTCAACATAGTCCTTCTTCACCAGGTACAGCCAAGACTGAATATGAGTTATTCATCCTGCATGTCTGCGTGATTCGACCTGTTGCCTT
>MU225587.1:1192028-1215977 GCA_018584345.1 Thuja plicata | reverse complement strand
ATTGAATTCTTTTCAATAAAGCTTTCTATTTTAACTGGCTTTTCTAAGTTGTTTTATTTCAAAGCAGGAAAGTTTGTATTCTGGTCTTCTCAGGGTTTATAAAAGAACCCTCTTTCTTCATTCAAATTCTCTGAAAACTTTACTCAAAATTGCATTGTTATTATATTGAATTGTTATCTCATTTTCTTAAGATCATATAGATTAATTGCATATTGCTAATAGAATAACTTCAATTTCTAGAATAATGGCATTTAGTGATCATACTTAGATTATCTTGCATATTTCAATTCATAGCATAATCTTTGCATTGCATTGTTATCATGTCAAATCCTTCGTTCTTAGATGGTCCATAGTTGTGAGGCCCTCATCCTGAGAGAAAATTTCAAAACTCCATCTAGATAGAAGGCAACAGGTCGAATCACGCAAACAGGCAGGATGAATAACTCATATTCAGTCTTGGCTGTACCTAGTGAAGAAGGACTATGTTGAAGTGTGTGGTTGATTTAGAAGGCCAAAATTAACTCATACAGGACCTGGATAAAAAACTAAGGGGTGAGGTTAACTCATAGGGTACTACAGTGACCCCCAGTACACTCTTTTTAGACACTTGGTGTCAGGTGCATTATTCAAAACATTCATAACTAGAGTGTGAACCTTGCATTGCCACTACTACCCGTCACATCAATGCCCTCCAGGAGAAGAAACACAAAGTAGATTTGCATGTTCCCAACAACCATTCTAACTGTGCCCCTTAGGCACCACTGGTCCAAGGATCCCAACTATAGACTTATCTGAAAGAAAACCTCACCCACGTGCCATCAGCACTGGAGCAAGCTCCTCCCAACCTTCCCAGAAATAATCCAAAGACCACTCCGCCTTCCCATCCCCAAACAATGAACAATGACTTCTGGACCCTGAAGTTTGATGTGTCCTGGTCTAAATATGGCTACAGAGTTGGAGTGGAATTGATCAACCCATGAGGGAAACCTCATGTCTTATAGGCTGCAGTTCAACTGCACAAACAATGTCACAGAGTATAAGGCCTTGGTCCTTGGACTCTTATTTGCACTAAGGAAGAGAATCACTCACCTCTGGGCAATCAGTGATTCTGAGTTGATCATAATGTAGGTCTAGAGCCAATACACTTGTTATGATAAAAGGCTAGCCACATATCACAACCGAGCATGGAGCCTCATCAAATATTTTGATGTCTTCAACATCAGATTCATCCCCCAGAAAAGAAACTACATTATCGATGCCCTCACTGTATCTGCCAGCACCCTCGAGCCAATTACTGACTCCCAGCTCTTGAAATTCTCCGTTGAGATGGTCCCCACCCTATTCATTCCAGATAATGTCACCCACTTTCAGTTCTTTGAGGATGATCAACATATTCTGGCCTTCATGGCCAATGTTGGTGTTTTCAAAGACCAGATAGTGGAGGAAAGAGATCACAAAGATACTGGGCAGGGTGAAGAAGATGATGGGATCATAGACTTACCAACCAACACCATCCCAAAGGGGATGATAGCACTAGAACGAATATTTGACTCAGACCCTTGGGGCTAGGAAAAGATATCATCCTCCTCAGAGGGAGGAAAATTTGAAAAAGTAAACATCAGCCAGGTCGGTGAAGAAAAATTAGTACATATTGGCACCTCCTACTCCCTTGAGGAGAAGGAGAAGATTCTCGTGATTCTCCAAGAATACATTGATGTAATTACATGGGGGTATGAATATTTGAAAACCTATGACACATCCATCATGACCCATACCATCCCACTAAAACCTGATGCTAAGCCCTTCCAATAAAAGAAAAGACTAGTAAACCCACTGATAGAACCTCTAATTCATCAAGAGGTCTAGAAACTGTTGTTAGCCTGGATTATCTTTCCTATCTGGCACACTATGTGGGTTGCCAACCTTGTCCCTTTGATGAATAAAAGTGGTGAAATCGACCTTTATGTGGATTTTCTAAATTTGAACAAGGCATCTAAGAAGGATAATCACCCTCTCCCCTCGTTGGGTGAGGTATTGCAAATTGTGAATGGATTGCAAATGATTTCCTTCCTAGACAGATACTCTGGGTATAACCAGCTCATGGTTAAGTATGAAGATAGAAAAAAAATGACGTTCACCACCAAGTGGGAAATGTTTGCATACTGAAGGATGCCCTTTGTCCTGATCAACATAGGGGCAACATTTCAAAAGGCTATGGACATTTCATTCGAAGGCCTAGTAAACCGGTGCATAATCATCTACATGGATGATTTGACCATCTTTTCCCAGGATAGGGGTGATCATTCCGCCCACCTCACCCAAATTTGTGAGAGATGTTACAGGTATGGAATACTCCTCAACCCTAAGAAATGTATATTCAGGGTCACTGAAGGGAAGCTACTCGGGCATATTGTTTTCAAGAAGGGTATATCCGTTGATCCTGAGAGAGTTGAAGTACTGTTAAATCTACAAATTCCTGGGAGCAAGAAGGAAATGAGATCTTTCTTTGGAAAGATCAATTTTGTCTGTGGTTCATCAATAGATTTTCCAAGATAGTGAAGCCACTCAATGAGATGATGACCAAGATTGAGTGGAGTCCTAAAGAAAAGTAGGCATTCGCCCAAATTAAACAAATAATTGTGGAGGCACCAGTCTTGGCTAGTCTAGACTACTCCCTCCCTTTTCACATATACTCCTTTGCTTTGCCACATTCTACCATGGAAATTTTGACCCAGAAGGTCAAAGGGGAAGAATGACCAATTTATTTCATGAGCTCCCCTTTTAAGAATTTCAAAGTTTGGTATTCTCCTTTGGAAAAGAAGGTCTTTTCTCTCATCCACACCATGAAGAAATTTTGGCATTACATTCTTTGGACCAAAGTACACGCTATCATCCTGGACCAGGCTGTTAAGTCTCTTCTCCTATAGAGTGAATTGGGTGAATGATGAGGGAAATGGATGGCCATCCTCCAGGAGTATGATTTGGAAATGCAACCCATGAAGATAGTGTGAGGCCAAGGACTATGTAGAGCGATGGCAGAAGAGACTCCCAAAATTGAATGCCAGACTTATACAGTGGAGTCCATCACTAAAGATCTATGGTATACCAACCTGGTATACCTATTGTCGAACAACATGTTCCTGGAGGGGCTACCCTTAAATAAACACCGCACCCTATGGATGAAAATCACACACTTCATGATAAAAAATGGGATGCTTTTCCGTAATAACTATGAAAGGGTATACCTCCAATGCATAGACACAGACCAAGCTACAAAGATGATTGAAGAATTTCATGGGCAGTTTGGAATTAGGCATGGCTTGGCTGATGCCACTACCCATCAAATCCCTTGGGATGGATACTATTGTCCCTATATCTTTAAGGATGTCTACACTCACATTAGGAGATGTCATACTAGCCAAACAGTGGCACATCGTGAACCAAACCCGGTCTTGCCCTTACAGCTGGTCTTCAAAGATAGACCCTTCACCTAATGGGCATTTAAATTTATCAAGAAAATTGACCCCAACTCATCTGCCAACCACTGGTACATCCTAACTGCTACAAATTATGGCACGCGGTGGTCTAAAGTGATTCCTTGCAAAATAACACAGCATACGTAGTTATAAAATTATTGGAAGAAAACATAGTCACAAGATTTGGAATGCCATTTCATATAGTATGTGACAATGGTTCAAAATTTTCTTCAGTGCAATTACTTGAGTGGACCTATGATAGAAAGATCACCTTGAAGTTATCTAACAACTATTACCCTCAGGGAAATGGCGTTGCTGAATAGACCAACAAAAATCTACTTGAGGTGATCAAACATATGTTAGAATAGAACCCCCAGGACTAGCACCAAAAGCTTAGGTTCACTCTCTAGGTAGATCACATCTGAATAAAGGAAGCCCTAGGGATTTCCACATTCCATCTAGTTTATGACCAGAATCTTGTATTCCCCATCAACTTACAGATTCCAGTTTTACAGTTTATGCAGGAATTCAGCAACCAGGACAACATTGTAGAGGTTTGGATCTTGAACCTGGTATGAATGGAAGAACAAAGAGATGTAGCCCTTGAAAAATTTTCATGTCATCAAGCAGTAGTAAAATGATGGTTTGACTAAAGAGCCTAGTATAAGGCCTTTCTAATTTCGGACTTGGTTCTCTTGTGGGACAAGGCTTGGGAAAAGAATGGAAAGAACACTAAGTTCCAATGACTTTGGCTTGGACCATATCTGATAGCTGAGATCTATGGGGAAAATATTTATCACCTCAACAATATGACCAGAGAAGCCATCCCATTTCCTATCAATGGAAAGTTTCTTAAGCACTACTTTGAATAAGGTAGGTGATAAGTTTTCCCGAAGTGTGCTATATGTAAAGTTCTTGCTTGTAAATATCTTTCTCAGTGCCCCATTTGGAGTACCTTGTAAATATTTTTTTGGCCATCCTTCGGGACCTCCTTTCCTTTTTATGTGTTCCTTTTTTTTTTCTTTTTCATTTTCTTTTGTTTTCTTTTTTCCCAACGTGTTGCCTTCTCCTTGTAGGTAGGTATGCTTCACATAACATCTAGTCTTTGGAACGGTACCTTGTGCATTCTGGTGAATTTGGAATCTATTGTTAGCATGGTGGAATTTTTCCACACTTTGGAGTTATTTTTTAAGTATGGTAAAAGGTTATGGGTAATCTTCATCAGATTCACATCTTGCCAGTCCGGACATCGGTTAACAGAAAGTTCAAGAAGAAAGTAATCAGACACCTTGAGGGTAGATCATTTGCAGTGGCTGATTAACCAAGTCTGAAAATCATTAAAATATGTTGGGTCTAGAACATTCTCTCCTATTCATAAATATAAAGTGGATGGAAAGGTGAAATAAGTACTACCATTAAACTTATCTAAGCTTAAGGCTTACGGTGAAAGAAGTACCGCCTTCCCATCCAGAAAAGAATAAGAAAAGAAAAGAAAGAACTGAAGAATAGAGAATTCTAATATTTGGGGGAAACATGCAAGATATGATGACTTTGGTTTGATTTAATTAGTTCCCCCTCTCTTCTTCTCCTAGAGGTCATCGGCTTGGCTTTCTTTCAAAGCACACACTTCACAACTGACGAATGACCAAAAGATTAATTCATTGATGAGTCTGATTTTCCAAGACGCCCCACACATTGCAAGTAGAATGCTCCAGGTAAATATTAATTCCAATTTTTCTAACCAGAGGTTTTGAATTTCTTGAATACACTAAGGAATTCATCCCAGATAGTCACCATATGTTATGCCCTTCATACCCATCCCTACATTTTGTAGGCAAAATGCTAGGTCCCCCTTTTTCACTTTTTTCTCTTTCCCTTGGTTTCTTGTTTCCTTTGTCTCCCTCTAGGATTTTCTTCTATGAGGGTTGTCTTTCTTTTGATTTTGTCTTCTTGTGTCTCCAGGCCCTATTCCCAGGGTTTTTTTTTTCTTTTGAGTTGGTCGGATTCCAGACTCTGGGATTCTCTACCATCAAGTCTTCTTTCACAAGAAGGTGTGGATGCATGGAATCCCCAGGCACAGAGTCTAGAGGCTTGCTTGTTCCAGATTTTGCGGGGAGAAAGAAATGCATTTTTACTCTAAGGGTATAAATATAAGTTACTTGTCATTTTTACATTTACCATGATTAAAACACGTAGAGCGATTACCAGAGCGATTAAGGTGATTCAAAGAAATTAAGTGCAGATTGCTTTGGTGATTAACAATGACTAAACAAGTGATTTGCAGTGTTTTCTTATAGTTTCTTGAAGGTGAATTTGTTGTAGAGTGCCTCCCATGCTCATCTCCCTTGTGTTCCCTACATTTCTAGGTAAGCCTTCGCCTCTCCCCTCTCTGTTTTTCTAGTTTTTTGTTTCTTGCTTTTGTTTGTCTTGTTTTCATTTTGTTTTGTTTTGGTTTGTTTTTTTTTCGCGCCTTTTGCGTGGGATTTTCTATCACCTCCCATTTGTGGGTCGGCTCTTCTAGAAGATTTTCCACCCTCTATGTATTTGTAATTTAATTTATATGTTTGTATACTCTGTATGATAGTGTAGGTACTTTTGTACATTCTATAGATTGTGTAATTTCCTATTTTATAGTGTATATGTGTCTTTATTTTGTGGTAAGCCTGCGAGTCATGCTTCGACCCTCATTTTTCTTCATCCCTCTATACATTGGGTGTATATTCCCTGTATATCCCTCCATTGCATTGAACTCATCATGCTCTATCACATCCAAACTATTTGTCGAGATTGTTAGAGAGATACTTGCCATGGCTCGAACTTAGCACCTCACTGGTTTGAGCCATTGCAACTTTCTCTCTCCTTTGTCATGTTACTTTAATGATGGGATTAATTTACCATGAGTGGGCATTCAAATCCCATCTCATCTAGCATTTACTTCCCTTGTCTCAGCCCACTTGTCACCGTTAATGCCATTACACTTCCTATCACTTGGCCACATAATGACCCATGTCACCCAAGTATGGCTTACTGCTAGTCACGTTGACAATGGCTAGTTCTTCCAAACTCTAGGTGCTAAGAGGCCCCTAAGTATTCATCCTATTTTTGTCACTTAAACCAATGCCCTGGAGCTTTTGGATGTTTTCCAAAATCCAATCATTGTCAACTTTAACATTCCACAATTTTTGATGCATGCTAATGTTGCTGAGTAGGTGCAAAATGGTGGTGAATTCCCCAGAGTCCTTAGAATATTATTTTTTATTATATGATGTATTAACAATTCTCAGTTCTTGTAGGTTGTAGAATAATTGATCAAAATGTCTAAAGTGATCGCTCCTCCTAATATCCTGGATCTGCCAACCACCTCCACTCGAGCAGCTACAAAAACAAAGGCCAAAAAAATGCTGGCCAAGCTACCGCTAACTTCCAAGTACCCAAAGGAGGGTGCTCTCATAGTGTCCAAGGTGGACTTTAGGTTCCAAGAGATAATAGATATAGAGCCCAGACTATTAGCTGAAATGCAAGGCTTGGTTCAAGCTATTTACAAACAGAACGCTGACGGAGATACCATGGTTGGCCACTTGGCTGCCTCTAGGATTATAAAAGCTACAAATTTTCCCTATTTGATGCAAGCACCAGAGCTAATTCTCCAACTAGCGATGATTTACAATGCCCCCACTTGGTTTTTTCTCCTCGCCGATCCTTGACCACTACATTATCTAGTGACTATCATCAATTTGGACGTAGCAACTTTTACCTCAGGTCTAGGGATCCCACAATTCATGGGATCCGTTGTTCTCCCCTAGTCCATATAATTAAAGGAGTTCAAGGAAGCTTCCCTCCTTTCCCAGAAGAATCTCAAGCTGAAATCCCTGAGAAGGGATTATAAGAAGATGAAGATGGAAATTTCCTGTGGAGATTTCAAATAACCTATCCAGGTCAGGATCATATTTTTATGCAGGATCTTTGGAGAGCCCCATGCCTGGGATTTCTTAGCATGGATGTATTACTTCCTCTAATACATAACCACCCACTGTCAAACTTTCAACTAGGTGGCTATCAATGCCAACCATGTGGATAATAGATGAAGAGCTTCCTCTAGACTTAAAATTTTTATATGACATCATACGTGCTATGGGCACTTCCCCAATAGAGACTGGATTTTGTAGGTTTACAAATAATGGGCATTATTAAAAATAGGTCAGGCTAATTGATGTCGTGGGATCATTAGCCCCAGGTCTAGTGGGAACTTAGTTTCCCAATGTTTTGCAGGGTAAATGATGCCTTCATTTACCAAAATATTTTGACACTTACTCGGGATTCCAGATACCACTTATCACAAGGGGCGATGAACCTGACAAGAACCTACATGAATTATTTCATTCAATTCCAGCAACACACATATATTTGGGTGATTGTCTTCTCTGAGAAACCCTACCTTCTTCCCCGGTATTGCGGGGATATAATCATTCTTTTAGAATTCCACAGATAAATTTTGGAGCTGCACACCCTCTTCACATTGAAGAAGGTTACCAACATTCTATTCCCTATCTCTTACAGAAACTATTCTTGCAGTCTGGGTGCAACAAAGGAGGTAGAAAGAAAACTGAAGAGTCTGGGACTGGTGAAATTTGACCATACTAGAAACAATTTTGATCCATTGGGTAAGATAGCGCTAGTACTTCCCCAGGCATCCCCACCGTACAAAGAAGATATTGAAGATTTCTTGGTGGATTGCTAGGATAGTTTTGATCTCAGGGCCCGCTAACACTCACAAATGTCTAAAGGCTTGATCAAAGCCCTCGACCTTTGGGGTTTCCTGAAGGGTTTCTCAGATGATGGGCCGCTGGAAGACCCATTATATAAAGAGCAGGGGTTAGAAAAATTGGATCTCCCTCTGCTGGATTGGGCCACCCCAGAAGATTTGACAATCGAGGGAGTATGCCATCCCGTTATAGAAATATTCATAAGTATTTTACGCAGGTGTGTCCAAAGAGCACCCGGAAGGGAAAAATTGTTCAGGGGTCTGCTTTGACCGCTAGAGCTGTAGGACCTAGCACAAGGAAAGGGAAGGAGAAAGAAGGGCCCTAGGCCTAGGTACCTTCACAGGGTCTACTCCCCATAATGGCACATTTACAATAGAAAATGGAGGCATCGAGGCTGGCAAGCTAGAAGATAAGCGCACAAATTTCCCAGGGCCTCCTTGCTAGGGAAGAGACCAAGGATGGACCAAGGAAAATAGTAGATGAGTAATAGATGACTAGGGAAACTAGACTTGCAAGATAAACTATACCACCAATCAACATGCTCCAAATGCCTTTGGTTACTCTAGGTGACCAATTTCCCCGAAGTACTTTCGATGAGATAGTTTCAGCGGCCGTACTATTAAACTTTGGCTAGGTACCTCACCCACTTGCAAAAGATGTTCTGATAGTGGAGGATATCCTGATGAATGATTTCAAGGAAGAATGATAGAAATAAGATGAGGGAAGAACCCCCAAAGATACAAATGTTAAATTTCCTGATGCTGAGAAGGATAGGGAAATCCTCGAGGGTACAGGTGATGTTGACACCAGCGGAGGAGAAACCTCAGACATCATGAAAGAGGAAGCCAACCTGACAGAAAATACTGAGGCCTCTAAAGAATAGGAGAAGGCACAAGAATAGGAATAGGAGAAAGAGCCTGATGACACTGCAAATACCAGGAATGTGCCATAGGATTTTGAAGGGAATCCTATTTCCCAGGTCTTAACAGCAAAGCTACCCTAGCTACCCCAATGGCTGGTAAGATTAAGAAAGAGAAGACTCCAGCAATAGCAACATGTTTTCTACTCTCCTTGGCTGAAATGATGGCCCAGAATGTAGAGGTCAAAAAGCCTAAGAAGGCCTAGATGGTTTATACCCTCCAGACCAGTCCAATAGGTAGTATGGTTGCGGTGGTCGCAACACCTCCCTCAAATGTCGATGCAGTAATGGTAAGGCCCAAGGATTATACTATTATAGAGGTAACATTGGGGAGGAGAGATAAGCAGGGCAAGTTGGACCTACTGAGGGAGGCCACCAAAAGTAGTAGAGGCCTAGTAGAATAAATAGACCTAGAAGTTGAAGGAGGAAAGAGAGACAATTGTAAATCTCCTTGCACTTCTGGCAGAACTCACATAGCCCCTAGCTGAGATCCACCTGGAAGCTTCTACCTCTGAATTACCACTTGCATAGGGTGATGTGGATGGTCTAAGGGCCATGAAGAATAAGGCCTAGGCTATGGACCGGTGGATCATTGAGAAGGTATTCACTATAAAGCAATTCTTAATGGTGTCACTCCCAGATTTCTATCAGATCAACATTCTCCTTAGTCAGGCGAATGTCTCCACTGTCGTGTAGGAGAAAGACTTAGAAAAGTATGAAAAATGGAAGGCCAGGTTGGGTGAAGTCTTCAACATCGAGGAAGAGGTCATCATAGAGGTAGGAATTTTGGGAGAAAAATCATGTGATTACCTCAAAGCCCAATACCCCAGACTTGACATCAAGATTGAGGTATGCAAGGAACTGGTTAAGACCCTAAAAGAGAAAGTAACTACGGCCCAGTATCCTTTGGGCCTATACAAGGCATTTGTGGTAAGGGTGTCATGAGTTGACCCCTTCACCACCAGAACATGCACCTCAAAGGATTATGTCCTCAGTAAGTATGATGAATACATGGAGTCCCTATATCAGTTACTAGGGACTTTGATGGAGGAAGGTTATCAAGATTATCTAACATGATGCTCTGAGCATATGATGCCATGAAGATAGTGAATGAATTCCAGAACTAGGATGGAGAAGTTGAAGAAAAGCTTGAGGTTGTCCATGGCTGATGGGATGACATTAAGGATATAGATGAGGAAGGCATAGGCCAAGTTTTGGAAGCTTTTATAAATAGTAAAGGACAATAGGGTTCTCTGGATTCTGGAGATTTTCACCAGCAGAGTATATTTTGAACATTCTTTATTTTTGGAGTGTAAGCTCCCAAATCTCAGAGTTTTGGATCTACAATTTTACATTATTTTGATGGCCCATGTGCAAGTTCCCTCGAGCCGATCGGTCATTATCAAGCATTCAATAAGGGTGTCAAAAAGTAGGTGACCCCAGTAAGGCACGTCATCTCAAGGTATGGTTCTGGAAGGTGGTCTTCCCAAGGTGCCACTCCAGCATAACACCTGGCACATCAGAGATAGTGAGCCATTTTTGCATTAATGAGGCATGTAGCATTGATCCCTGGGGGATCAAATTTCTTCTTTTCTCCTTTCGGCTCTCTTCTCGAGGCTGATTCTTCCATCCCTCTTCTCTTGTCTTATTCTTCTGACATGTCAGACCTCCATTCTTCTTGAGGTTGTTGTAGCATGGTGGAGGTAGTACCATCCACCATAAATTGTATTTTATTTTTGAGTGTAAAGATAAGTTAGGTTATTTTTAGGGCAAATTTGTGTATAAATAATAAGTCTGACCTCATTCTAAGGGTTGGCAGAATTAATGAATTTGGAGTCCATAGCTATAGTGCTTTCATCATTTTACCTATGGTAGTTGCAGATTTCAATGCTCCTTAGTCTTTAGAAGTTCTCAGTAGATAGATGCTCCCTTGGAGCCATTATTGTATGCACCAATGCTCGCTGGAAAAAATTTTAATGAATAAGAAAGGGTTCTAGCGATGATGTTGTTGGTGTTCTGATCTCTGGATTAATGTTCTTTTTTTCTGTATGTTTCTAATGTCCCTTGGTCTAATGTTTTAAGTTGATTAATGACCTCCTTTTCCCCTCTCTATTGAATATGTATGAACTGATGGTTCTATATGCATTCAGTATTTTAGTGTAGCATGTTAGAGCTCGGTTGATGTTTTAAACATATTTGCACAACTCTAGATAGAATGAATACTTCTAAGCCTGGCCTATCTTTTGAAGTTTATTTGGTAAGATAATGCGTGCTTACAGGAAACCCCAACCTATCAAAATACCTAGAGAAGATGAGCCAAGAAAACTAGCTATACCCCAAAAAAATAGTCACACTCCCAACTAAGCTCCCGCACTGTCGAGACCCGAATCTCACGTGATTAAAGACCCAGAGAATTTATTCCCTGGATAACCTTTACAGGAAAAGTTGGCTGATACACCAGTACCCAATGACAACTTACATCTATTGGCAGACCTGGTCACAAAGTCCTGTCAACAATATCTATTTTAGAAAAAAGGTTATGCTCTATGAAGTCAATGTAACTCTTTGAAAATGACATTTTCAGAAATATAACAGTTTTCGTGGGAGAAAAAATTAACCATTCAAATCAATTAAAAATAAAAATAAAAAACTATATTTAGAATCTAGATAGAAAATCCTTAAAGACTCTAGTTTACTTCATCTTTTGATTTCAAATGGTTTAATGGAAATATACATTTGAATCTAAGTATTTTTTTCAAAATTTAGAGCTCAGTGTCCATTCAGGCAAAAAAGTGTAACCCACTATTGTGGGTTCACTCTTTGGAGAAGATGAATGTTGACTATGAGAAGCATCATATGTTGATAATTTGACATGAAATGCCAAGTTATATGCCTAGGGTAGACCAAAAGTTGGTTTATGTTCCTGACGATATACATCCACCATTTAATCTCTCCTTCTTTCATAATTACAAGAGGTGCATGGTTTATGGATTGAGCAAGGTTATTAGATTTGATGGAGATTCAACTGTACCTACTAATTTAATAATGATGGACATGGACATTAAGCATCTAGAGGTAAACATAGATTATGATTATGTAGGTTATGTGGTTGATGCCATACACAATGCACTGGTGGAAGTTCAAAACGATGTTCATGTGCCTAAATTTAAACATTACTCCCACTTGATGTTTCTAATTCTATTTTACAACAAGGGATCCTTGGATAAGGAGTTAGATTTATATGAATTAGAATATGAGATTGAGATGCTACTACAAATATGGACTCAGGTATAGGATAGCTCATCCTCCCATTCTTCTTTTGTTTGTTTTCAAAATTGGATTGTTGCTCCAATAACGGATATGCTGGGAGTTGCTAGGGAAAGATTTTACATTAATGTTAGGAGGTTGTTGAGGCCTTGGAATTTTATTCAAAACTGGTAAGTCAGTCATAATTAGGGTGATTTCTTCTTTTTCAATCAATTTACTATCATTAGGGTTTATGGATTCTCTCAACCCCCACATATACTTCCTAAGTTTCTCCCATTCAGAATTGATTTGATAGAATTTATTTGGGAGATTACTTGGGTAGATAAGGGATTTTTAGAGGGACATTGGAATGGTACATTAATCCATATCTTATAGGTGGCATATGATTTCTCTATAATCAAGAAAGCCTTTGAGTAGGTTAATGGTTTTTTGAAACAATACAAAATGTCAAATACAATATCAAGGTCTTGTGATCCACAGAAGTTCATCCAGATAGATTTAAAAGAGATGAATCCTTGGGAAAATATTAGGGATCATGAGATTTTGGATGATGAGGATATTATAAGAAATAGAATGGATAGGGTTGAGGTCCAAGAAAGGAGAAGAAAATTGAAAGATCTTTCCTGATACTCCCTATTCCCAGAGGATTGAAAAGATGTTGGAGTCTTATGAGAATTTGATGGCATAAGTTCCAACATTTATCTTTGAAGGTGTACTACCCCAAGAATCCCCAGACATACTGGCCTTGCATGCCAGAGGATTGTCAGAATCAGAGAAAGAAGTTGAGGATGTTGGGGAGGAGGCCACTTCTACTAGGGAGTCAACAAGTAAGAGACATGAAATAGAGGCTAAAGGAGTTGAGGTTAGAAGAAATATGGAAAAGGTTGTGGTCACAGAGCAGGGTAAATTGTTTAGGAAAATTAGAACCAAATTGTAGGCATTTCCACAAGATGAGGTGTAGGGTGAGAATTTAATGGTTTTAGATATAGGAATGGATGAGAGATTGATGATGAAAAATGAATTCATCAAGTCAAATGAGCTCAAATTTTTTTTGATAAAGCTAAAACAGAGGGAATTGAGACAAAATTTGATAACATGGGAAGGAGGAGAAGAAAAAAATGAATAAATTGTGAAGAAACTTCAGGAATATGACCCTGAAAGTGAACTAATCACTATTGAGCAGGCTAGGCTCCTAGTATAGAATAGTGGGGTGTTATTAATGCCTGTTTGGGATTTGTATTCTACCTTTATTATTGATAAAATTAGAAAGTAGAAAAACACCATGTTCAAATCAGAATTTGAAATAAATGATGTTAAGAGGATTATATAAGACTTTAGCTATTTGGTCCCTGGCTCCTTCTATGAAAAATCCCTTGGTGTTAAACATAAGGGAGGAAAAGAAGGCTGACAGAATAATATGGAACTTACAGAACACCAGTGATACAGAGATTTCTCACTTAATGATCCAAATTTCATTTATTAACATGGCCAAATAGAGGACCTATCAAAAGGTATAAGAAAACATTCAATCAAATGATTGCTTTGGCTAAAAGGTATGAAGAGGTTATGATACAAAATAATGCACTGGAAGAATAAGTGGAAGAATTAAATATAAAAAAAGTAAGTGAACACCCACAGGTAGCCATGGAAAACAAGTTAGATGTATCTACAAAGACCTGGGGTGACATGGAGAAAAGTGAAGGCCAGGAAGAGAAATATTTGGGAGGACAAGGTGATAATGTTATTCCTATTGTCCTTGCTATCTTAGAATACTGGGTGGGTGTTTTGAAACAAAATACTTCATTGGTGCATGAAATACATGAGTCACTCCAAGATGCTTACAGAGTTTCTACTGAAGACATGGTTTTCCTTAAGCCTTTGTTCAAACATGGTTAGGAAGGACTAGGCTAATGGATAAGTTGAACACTAAAATGTTGTAGAGTGATGATTTCCCTCCCAAGATTTTAGAAAATATTGAAATGATAAAAGAGATTAATATCTCTTATGTTTTTGTCAATGGGAAGGATGAATTGATCAACAAAAAATTGTAGTTATTTGGTAAGCAATGCAATGCAGTTATTCCTTAGATTTATGATGATAATAATAATTTAAAAGCATAGTCAGTATAGGGAGAGGAATTTGATGGAATTTGGAAGGAAGATGATGTAAACAATCATTTGGATAATGATATTGATGTTGGTTACTTAAACGATTTGATTGACATCTTGTTTAAAATTGAAGTGGATTGACTGATTTTATTATTAAGGCCAAGATGATTATAGATGCCAGATGGAGAGAGGCCATATCCAAGCTAGAAAAAGAAAAGGCTTTCAGTTGGCCCACCAACAAGGAGGTGAATAGGTGGAGGGCTATATTGAAAGGATAAGAAAATGTCCTTAAGAAGCAACAACTTTTGGTTGGCTTTGTGGTTTATTTTTTTCATCTGTATGTTGTTATCGGTGTTGTCAAATTTGGTTGTAATAATATATTATATTCCTCCCATGTAGTTCAAAGCTAGGTTCATCCTGAGTTATAAAAGGATTCCAAGACTACTGGGAAAGGGATACTCAATTTTCAATTACAAAGCATTATATAAATCTAGGTTTTGACTAAGAAATTAAAAAAGGGTTTGAAGTGTACTTTTTAATGTAGTAGCCATATTTTGAGATAAATATAAAGACAAATCCATAGTTAGTTTCTAGATTTTGATGAATGATTGTCTTTGTTGTCATATTTTGAGTTTTTCTTAGATTGAATGGTTAAGGATTGTTCAATTTATCTATCTGTTAGGTAGATTGTGAAATCATTTTAGTGTTTCTCTCAAGAGGAGAGTTAATTTCCTTAGGATAATTTGGGTGAAATTTGAAACTTGTAATGAATTTGATTATTTTCTCAAAATGTATGTGAGGATTGATATATAAGGTGTATTTTTCCTCTGTTCAGATCTCTAGATGTTTCTAGGTTTATGTTATTGTCAATGGTTATGATTTTTTAGAGCGACTCCATACCCTAGGATAAGGCACTAGTCTTTTTATTCATTCAGAGTGGGTGACTATCATCACTTAATTAAACACTTTGTTATTTTTTTTGTTTTATTATGTCAAATAAGTATTACAGAAGATAGGGTCTATAATTTTCATTATGCACTTGCTGGAGTGATGTTGTGATTTGATCATTCCAAGTAAGAAAAGGTTAAACCCACCTGAGTTTGTGGAACTCAAAGTGTGGAGGGCATAAGGACCCTATTTCTATTCTTCTCTTTCTTTCTGTTAGCTCTTTTTCTTGCAACACTTACCTAATGATGATAGTATACCTTGTATACTCAGTTGCAACCTCTTCTAGGCAAGAGAAAGACTAATTTCTAAGGATTGGATAAGATCCTTCTTTGTTTTTGATCTCCACAGACTCAGGAAGGTTTTACCTTTTGAAGATTACTGATATCTCAGTCTATTCATTTGGTGGATTATTTCATTCACTGGGTATGAACCAAAAACCTCACTGTAACAACTTATAGAACAATTTAGAGATTGCAATGACTAGTTTGAAATAGATTACTATAAGCCAGGCTATGGTTTTGAGAACATAGGCCAACGAGTCAAGGATTTTCATCCTTCTTCCTTTTTATTTCAGGAGGGATAACCTAATGATTCACTCTCTAAAGAATCAATAAAGTGGACACTGTCCTGCTGACGTAGGTCCTTAATGAATTCAGCTCATATATTTTAGTGACAAGTATGTTTTGAATAATTTTGAATGTCTTAAAAACTTAGATGATGATAGATTATTAGATCCAGGTCTAGATCAGTGCTTATCCTTTGGGTTACAAAGTCAAAAGCTTGAAGTTTCACATAAACAGAACACTGTAAGCTACCTTACAACCTACATGCAATTAGGATAAATTGCCTTACAAATTATCTGATTACCTCTAAAATACTGTATCAAATTCTTAAATACTGATATGCTTCCTGAAACTACTCACAAAAATTAGTTCTTTACATGAAAGAAACTCGCAAGTAATTAGATAGTCACCTTGTAACCAAAATGCTTCAGACTGCCTTACAATCTTAATCATAAAAAAACATACACAGGAAATAAAGAGACAACAATAAAGAAGAGTAAAATTGCACCGTATTTTATTGATGTAATCCTTCTTTCATACAAAAGAAAAAGCTTTGAAGCTTGAAAGAACACAGGCACAGATTTAGAAAGACTGATTCTTTACATTAATTTGCATCCTCTTCTTAAACATACAACTCTCTTCTATATATATAGGTCTTCAACCATCTTGGAATCCTTTTCAAAAGGATGCTACAAGCTTTGGATGGTCTCAGAAAACCTAACCCTAAAGCTACAGAAGAGACAAAAAGAAAGAGAGAGAAGAAGTGGTAGAATGACCAAGTCAAAAAGATAGAAACAAATATTCTTTGTTCTTCTCCCGATCTAGTGACTTGATCTGATAGTGTACATAGTAGATGGCAGCAGTTATGTCAAGTCTGGATGATCATGCTTTCAGATTTACCTACATTCTCCTTTTGCAATAACTGTCCTCTTTGTCTTCAATGGTGAGGTACCAAGTAGTCAGCCCTACTCATCATCCAAAATTTCTTCTTCCACTACTAGCTTCTTCCTCTTGGGTGTAGTCATCACCTCCCATGCTTTCACTTCATCATCTGATGGCCACTTGAAGTCCTGAGTACTTTGTATTTGGACCTTTTGCCTGTCCCATCTCACATCAGTGATATTTTTAATGTCTACTAGAAACTTATTGATGTCAGTTTCTACTTTGAAAGCTTCATCCAATATCTTATTGAACCCTTCTACATCAATATCAGTTCCTAAAATAAATGCCTCATTACTAGGCATTTTGTTGTCAAACTCACCCCTCCAGGCATCTAAGGCCTCCACTTGATCATCATCTCCTCTTAAGGAAGGTATAAATGTATTAAAATATTAGAAAAGAGGCTTAACTTCACCTCAATTTGGTTTAATTTTCCCTGAAAGAATGAGAGAACAATATTAACTCTTTTGATCTCATCTTCAGCTTTAGTCACTATCTCTAGAAAATCTAATCTTAGGGATTTTAATGATGCTAGCTTCTCAAATAACTGCACCCTAGTAGACCATTTAGTAAAATAGGGGTTGAGGATAGCCAAATAACCCATTACCTCAGTGTGCAAAACTGGCAACTTTTTATAAGCATTGAATATAACATTAGATTTATCTTTTAAGATGTCAATTCTATGGTGTAGCACACCTTTCAATGCTCTTAAAGCAATCTCATTTCCTTTTTCTTCCTCAAACTTTTCCTCAGCCACCTCTTTAGACTTTGCTTTGTCTTCAATTTGCAGGGGCTGTGGCACATACATTACCTCAGGCTTTGTTTCCAATTCTTCCATCAATTTATTTATCATCTGATCCCTCTGATAAAGTTGCACTCGGCACATTTCCCTATCTTTTGCTAATGCACTAGTCTCTTCCACCAATGTGCTGCACCTTTCAGACAATTTCTTAGTTTTGTCTTCATTCAAGTGAGCCCAATGTCTCATGATTTTAGATATCTCCAAATCCCCTGTATTTTGCATTGTCCGGACCATCTGATTGCCCACCATATTCTCATGAATATTCACCACTTGGGGTTTTTGGTCTTTTGGACACAGGCTCCACATTGCAAAGGCTTGAGACTTTGGGCTATACCCAAATCCTTTTATTACATCGCCTATCTGCACTTCACTAGCCATTTTGAGATCTGGCTGCTTCCTTATTTGATCAATAATGAAGGTGAATGCTAAATCCCAACCCTCAGCCAATAGTATCCCACTTCCCAATACTAATTTCCTGGCATCCTCTGGTGAAATATCCTCATTTTTAGGATCATAATTTTGCAGAGCCATCAATGCCTCATTAGTTATAGTCTCTTTGTCATCAACCATCGGCTCTACTCTAATTTTTTCCTTCTTGTACCATCTCAGGAAGTCTTTAAACTGCTCAGTTTTCACAAAATTATCATCATTTAAAAACTCCTGTTGATAAATCAATCTCTCATCAATACAAGCCTTAAGGGGCATCTCAACTTCATCATCCAAGTCAGGCTGTTGTTTCTTACCTTCCCTTGTTGCCTTTCTTAGGTTATGATCATATAACCTATTGCCAGGTACTAAGACCTTAGCCTTTCTTTCTTCTTATTCTGCCCTTCAGTTGAGGGTTGACCTATTTCCAGTTTCTGCCTTTTTGCAGCAAGTTCCTCTACATCATCTGGTTGGGTAGCAACTGTCAAATCTATAATGTGACCCTCTTCTCCCTACAACTGTGGTATTTCAACAATATCTTGCTATGGTGCTTACTGTGGTGGAGGATACATAGTAGGATGTGCATAATCACTATCACTACTACTACTATTGTACTCAGATTCTGAATGATCAGGTGTCTGAGCACCTTTCTTGTCAAGAACTATATCCAGTTGTTCTATAAGCACATAATAGTTGTCTATCATGGCTTTAATTCTATCAAAATATGGGAGTTCAGGGTAAAAACCCCCCAAAATCCAACCCATTTCTCTTTATCTGCTTCTCTAGTTTTAACAATTCCTGAATCCTCAATCTTCTTGTATGAATATCATCTTCATCCAAGAGATTCCTTGTTGCATCTTCTTCTATGCACTTACAATGGACATTTGTATTGGGGATTGTAGGAGTATACAATTTTCTTACCCCTGCCATAAAACCTTCTGGATCAATGTATCTATAAGGGGCTGCCCCCATCCTGTATCTTTCCAAATATTGACCTACTACATCAATGGCACCCTTGCCAATTGTGAAGTTAGAAATCTTAAACTGCCTAGGGGTCAAAGTCCCCTTCTTATGTGGCGCAAAATGCTCATTGTCTGTCAAAAATAGCTGCCATATAAACTCCATTACTGCCACCCTTGATGGTACATAATATGGTAATAAATGAGGTGGGTGAATACACCCATATACCCTAACGGCTGTGTAATTTTATTCCAAAAATAAGTCACCCCAATTATGCTTTCCACCCCAGCTATCTGTATACTCACAGGGCCTAAGCAGTTGTATAACCTTTAATGGGATTCTTGTTCTGCTGGTCCCCAAACTTTGTACTATTGGATACACAATCCAATTCTGAAAGGCACAATAGTCACACTCCCTAGAAGTGTAATTCCAAACCCTCACCCAAAATTGGATAGGATTTGATCCTGACTGATAGAATCTCTGAGGAGTTAAATTATTAACATCCATGATGACAAAATTGAAATGCAAAAGGAGATGCATAAGAACTGAGTAATGTAAAAATTTAGGCTCCTTCTCCTTTGGGTTCTTCATTCTCTTTTGGGTTGCAATGAAACCCTCATGCATTTTATCAATTATGTGTTGAATATAATCATGACTGGTGTTAGAGTGGACCTCTTGTAGGTCCAACACCATCATCAGAATCCCTGCATCAATCTTTTCTGTGTCAACATCTATCCCCAGCACTCTACACAGGGCATAGGCAGCATACTTAATATAGAAGTGTAGATCCTTGTAATAATATGGGCTGTCCCCGGACATAGGATCTAAATACTTTCTCACTTCTTTTAACATATGTTTTAACAACTGGCTCCTAGCAATCCCAGGCTTCAAAGTATACCTCTATTTTTGCTTTGTCATGTCAATTTTGGTAGACATGGTGCTGTATAAGCTGAAGGCTTGCATGAATGAGTTTCTGTTCAAAATTAATAGGGCAGTGCCATCATCCCTCCTGATGGTCTTAGACAAAACATCATAGTGATTGGCTAGGTCTAAAAAAAAGTCTACATCTAGGAAGACATCAGGAATAATTAACCTGGCTAAACCACAGGTCCAAGGGTTTGATACTGAGATGGCTTTGTCAGAATTTTTGTAAAAATAGTTGAAGAGAGAAAAACCTGTTGTTCCTGGAGTCACAGCATCTTGAACATCTTTATATTCATCAATGAGGACATTAGCATTGACCTTCTTGTTTTGTGTCAAACCAGGAAGGAGACGGAGGAATTCATCTAAATAGTTCACTTTTCCCTTTGCCTCGTCCTCCACCCTCTCACTTTCTCCGCTGGTCAGAGCTACACTCACTGCTCTGCTCATGTTTTCAGTGTTTGAATTCTCTCTTGCTTACCAGTATTGAAACAGATCTGTCACAGAGACTCACAGACTGTTCTGTGCACAATTCTGGGAACAATGAACGTATAAATCACAGAAAACTTTGCAAATCTTTGAATTTTACTCTGTTTTGGAAACTAAACTCTTTAAACTTAGCAAATATTAAAGCAAGGTGAATGTAAATGAACAAGAAATAATCTCCTTATAATAACTGTTCAAAGTACATAGCTCATGATTCTGAGAACATCAATTCTGTCTTAAATTCCACATACTGTGAACATAATTGAAAACCTAGCCGTAGTTTCCTGAGTGTGACAGGAAAATCAAATTTGTAAAACTGAATCCTTGGCTAAACCTTATAAAATTCAAATGAGCTGACATGTCACCCTAGGATTGGCCCTCTATCATACATCTCAGCTACCCTTTTTCTTCACAGTAATCAAAATCTGGAGATCTGATTAGCCGCCGAATAATTCATACTAACATATTTAATACTAGCACCTTTTCACAAAAATTAGCATTAAGCGACAAGGCGACTGCACTCATTTTCTCTACCGCTGATCCCAATCCTTAACCCATGATTTATCCAGAGACATAGCGACTGTGCAACTTCCTTACCTTTACTGACCAAAGTCAACATTTGGCGACCACGCGACACAAGGTAAATCTAAGTCACCAATGGTTATCACTAACCCATGTTCTTTTCTCAGACTATGTGACTAACAGTTAGTGTTATCTTTCGTAGTTATTTCTTAGTTGCCCAATGTTATCTCTCTTCTGCCAGACTGCGCGACACCCCTTAGTTGCTTGATCGCCAAATGCAGATGCTGAATGCCAAAATACTTTATCTCACAACTACCCGACATACCCTTAGCCACTGAGTTGCAAGGAATTTTCTCCTTAGGGTCTTTTATTCTCAGACTTGGCGACCACCGTAGGATCTTTTCATAGTTTCATCTGACAGCTGTCGCTTAATCGCCAAGTAACTTATCATGCCTTTAAAACATTCTGAGACCCTGCGACTAGCAGTTACCCTTAAGTATCTCGTAGTCACTAAATACTTATACCTTTAAGCGATCATTCTGAAATCCACTTACCTCCTGACAGATGTCTTCTTCTGATTTGCAAACTGAGTTATCTGGTGACAACCCGACTATGCTTTATCCCAAACCGTAAAAGGTTAGTCGCTGAGTCTCGGCAATTTGAACTTAACCGGCCTCTTTTCTGGAGACTGTGTGACTAAAGGCTTTGCATTACACTTAATATTAGACTCATTCAGCGATTATGTGACAAAAGGTAATCACAGTGTCTCGTGATACTTCCTTAACTGCAGAAAACTTCTCGCGATCACCCAACTGATCTATGGGCCCACTAACATATTACTACTTTATTTAAATGATTTAGTGATTATGCGACACAGAGTGAATCGCAAAGTCTGGGAAAGATCAGGTAATATTCGGTTCTTACATGAGACTACACGACATAGACTAATCGCTAAGTCGGGGATAAAAAGGAATACGATGTTTTAAGTTGTGCGACTAAGTGATTGCAATAGAGCTCATGACTTGAGTGGAACAAAAAGTAATTGAGAAATATAAAAGGAACAATGCCTTAGGGTTTTCTTCAAATTTGAACGTTGAACAAGCTAGGGTTTAAGACTTTGAAAATTTTCATAGGTTTTAGGCTTTTAGACATGAAATCATGAAAACCTAGAGAGGGAAGACCATAGAACCAAGGAAAAAGAAGGCAAAACCTGGAATACAACCAACACTTTCCTCATTAGTGTGTGGAAAAATAGAATGGGCTTATCACAAGCATTTTATGTGTTAGCAAGAAAAGGAACCAACAACCAGTACCAAGAGTTTTGTTGACATCACATGCATTTTGGATCTTGTGATCAATAGGGATAAGATAGTAGACAAGCTACTCGCGAGGGTTAATTGGAATGAGACATAAAATTTTGATATCAGGGTAGTCACACTGGAAGTCATGGATGAGAGCCACACATTTTTTGAATAGGGTCTGACTAAAAACAAAAGGTTAAGGCCCAGCCCTCTAACTAGTATGAGAGGCGAGATATGAATGAAAGGGTCACCTCATCTATGCAAGAGGATCCCTTAAAAAAGGATATCATATAGGTGATTTTTGGAGACTTATGAGAATAGATGGGAAAGTAACAAAATCTCACTTCCACTATGAATTAAGGATTCCCCTTTGAACTTGGTGCAAAACCCCTTTCAGTGACACAACCTTATCAAGCAATAATAAGCTTGGTTGTTCCTCCCTTGGGTATTTTGTACATCAATGTTGAAGTATAAGAGGATGTTGCAGATGAGGAGGACATCCCAATGGTGCATCCCAGAAGAAGAAGAAGAAGAAGAAGAAGAAGAAGAAGAAGAAGAAGATCATGAGGGGCCAAACTATGCCCTTAAGTGGCAATGAAAAATCAGCAAATCAGAGTTAGTCAACTTGATGTGAAAATTTGAACTAGATATCAACCTAATATCAAAAAGTTGTAAAAATAGAATCCATAGGAAATTGAATGTAGTTTCTAAACTACTATACCTTTTCTAAAAAAAAAATATGATTGGTGAAAAGTATAGATTTCAATGCAGTAGTACAAAAATTTTGGGAAAAAAAATGAAGTAGGTGTATGTTTGACCACCTTAATCATAATCAAATGATAATAATTTTTTATAAGATTTTATATATAAGTAGTAGACTCGTGCCCATATGTGATGCATATTGTTTTGTAATTTTATTCCAAAAAAATAATTAATTATGAATTTTATGCTACAACATTTTTAGAATAAAAAAAACTCCCATGTATGACCACCTTAACTCATTGAAAACTTTACAAAATTCAAAAAAAAAATTCCCTTATAGTAGGCGAAGCATAGAATGTGATGCATTTTTTGGATTTCAAAAATGTTATACCATTTGAAAGTTATAGATGTTTTTTAATCAGTATATAAATTAGCACTTTAGAGGTAACTCAAATATAAAATAACAAATAATTACTTGTACCGAATTCAAAATCTAACAGCAATTATATCGATAGAAAGTTGATAATCTCCTTAAGATATCCTTTTTGTTTCATCAAATTTGGGTGAAAAAAAAGTCATTGGCTACATGTTCAAAGTTTGGAACTCAGAGAAACAAGGGAAAAACACATTTTTGTGACATTTTTATAGTTGACCATGTAGGTTTGGTGTACAAAGCAATACTGAGCCTAATTGGGTACCCGATATTTTTGGGTTCCCAAAAATGATGGTAGATTTTTGATTTTTAAATTTTCCCACCCCTTTCTCCCTCTTACATTTTTTCCCTCCCATTTCTCCCTCCTATATTGTATATTCAAAATTATATAATAGATTATATATATATATATA
>MU225587.1:1144081-1181896 GCA_018584345.1 Thuja plicata | reverse complement strand
AAGAGGTCGTAGGATACCTTGGGACACACATGAGTGTTCAAATGTGTTCCCAGGGGTCAAAGAAGGACCTAGGCGGTTTTAGTACACCTTATCATGGTTGTAGGACCCCTAGGAAATCTCCATGACCCCTTTTGACACATTGGAACACTCAAGTGTGTCCCAAGAGTTCGTAGGGCCCCTTGGGACACACTTGAGTGTTCCAATGTGTCATCGGGGGTCAAAGAGTGTCCTAAGGTGTCTTATTACACTTTATTATGTGTTAGGACCCCTAGGAATACCTCATGACCCCTTTCAACAGATTGGAACACTCAAGTGTGTCCCAAGAGGTTGTAGTGTCCTAAGGGGTATTATTACACATTATTATGTGTTAGGACCCCTAGGAATACCTCATGACCCCTTTCGACACATTGGAACACTCAAGTGTGTCCCAAGAGGTTGTAGCAACCTCTTGGGACACACTTTAGTGTTCCAATGTGTTGCTGGGAGTCAAAGAGTGTCTTAAGGGGTCCTAGTACACCTTCTCACGTGTTAGGACCCCTAGGAAGACCCCATGACCCCTTTCAACACATTAGAACACTCAAGTGTATCCCAAAAGGTTGTAGGACCCCTTGGGACACAATTGAGTGTTCCAATGTGTTGAAAGGGGTCATGGGGTCTTCTTAGGGGTCCTAACGCATGAGAAGATGTACTAGGACCCCTTAGGACCCTCTTTGACCCCCAGGGACACATTAAAACACTCAAGTGTGTCCCAAGGGATCCTACGACCTCTTGGGACACACTTGAGTGTTCCAATGTTTCAAATGGGGTCATGGGGTCTTCCTAGGGGTCATAATATGTGAGAAGGTGTACTAGGACCCCTTAGGACTCTCTTTGACCCCCCAGGACACTTTAAAACCCCTTATAATATTAAATATTCAATTATCATTCTCATAACTTTAATTTATAGATTCAATTTTCATTTAATTTATTTAGTAATCTATTCACATATGTACATCTTATTTAATTAATATAAATTAAAATTTAAACAACATTTATTTTGCTTTATAAATTGTACTTAATTTAAAACTTTAGTATAAATTATTATGAATCTTATTCCGACTTTTAACATTTTATATATTATTTAATTTATAAATTATTAAAATGTCAATTTATACTTTTTTATATATAGTATATATTTTTATAGTATTTATTTACAAATAAATATATAGATATAGTATATATAAATTGAAGAGATCTAATATAAAAATTTATATTTACATAGAGTATAGAAATTATTTTTATTTATTTATATGTAGATAAATATAATGTATATAAATAATATAATAATATGCATTATATATAATTTTTGTATTTATGTATTTCCCGCAACCTTTTATATGTAAATGTTGAATTATTTTGTTTAGGTCCCGCCATTTGTTCGGGTACCTTAAAATATCAGGTACCCGATCATATTGAACTGGTGTAACTTTTACCAAAATATTCCCTGCCCCCACCCACTAGAGAATCACAAAATTTTAGACTTTTTTTTCAAGTTTAAGATGTGTTACAAATAAAAATGTAATTTGGGGCCCATGTTTTGAAAGTTAGTTAATTTAAGTTGTTTTCTATCAACTTTTGGTCTCACGATGGGAAGCAGCAATCGTCAAAAGTACAAATGGAAGTGGAAGGTGGAAGATGAATAAATTCAAGTATATAGGGAAAAAGATAGGGAAAATCACCGAAGAAAGAGAAAAGGTATGTTAAACATTAACCAAGGTGACCCCGTAAATGAAGTTGCAAGTGAAGGGGATGTTGAATTTGAAAATAATATATGGAGTGAAGATGAAAATGTAGAGATGGAGAATGAAAAAGTAGACTTGGGGAATGAAAAAGTACACTTGGGGAATGAAAATATAGAGTTGGGGAATGACAATGAATGGAATGAAGATGAAAAGTACTGATGGAGATTGAAAATGTAGACTTGGGAAATGAAAATGTTGCACAAGAACCACATGAACGTTACACATCTCCAAATTATATGTGAAATGAAGTCCCTTACAATAAAGATAATCAAACTTCAAATTTGGGGCTTTCAAGAACAGCTAAATGGTTAATTAAAATTGAGGAGAACATTATGAATAATTGGTAAGGAAAGAGATTAGATAGAACCATTAGGTTGTGGGATTAAAAAATTTATGATCAATTTTTTGGAAACAAGACATTGGTTGAGCAATGTCAAATTTTTGTGTTGTTTTTAAAGATACAAAAGATGAGACCCATGCTTGTGAAATTGAATATTCATGTGAACAAGAAAATGGAGAGACATGCCATTGTTTTGAAGAATATTTTCAATGCTCTGAATAGCATTGGGAAGACTAGCAAAGAAAAAGACAAGAGAGCTGCTAAGAGGGTTATTACAACCTCCTTAGTAAGTCATCAGTTGAGAAAGGCTCGTTTGATGAGACAAACTTGTGTTGACTTAAATATAGACCATACAACTTTGGATAGAGCACTTGCAAGAAGAGAAAGACTTGATGATCCATTTCAAATTTATAAATGGGATTATGGTGGGAGACTTACATGTTTTGATAAGAAGATAACATATGTTGTCAAAGATGAAATTCAGCAATTTTGGCATGCTAACTCAAGAGTGTCACCAAATGTGAAGGATGTCTTGAAGTTGAGAGTTGGCGATCAAGACTACACTCCACATCCTAAACATTATATGGAGGTAAGTCAATCAATGTTGTATAAAACATTATGTGAGACACATCTAACATTGAAAATATCACAAAGGTATTTTGAATCCGTGAAGCCATTTTATTGTGTACCCCTTAAGATTTAGAATACATGTTGTTGCAAATATCATGTTGAGTTTTCAATGCACCATGAGCTATTATAGTCCATTCATTCTAATTTACATGCTAATGAAATGCTAGAGGATTGTGGTGCAAATGGTCTTCCCAAATCATCAAGAGACCTGCTAGATCAATTTTTATGTCATAGAGATGATGGTTGTTTATTTTATAAAAAATATTTCTTAAATGACAAGTGCTCAGAATGTGGTGGTTTATCCAAGTTGTTGACAGGACTTTGTGACGGCCTTGCTAATGGTAGCTGAGTTGTCACCGAATACTAGAGTATCGGCCAAATTCTCCTGAAGAGGCATGCGGGAGAGCTTTCTCTCCTAGGCCTCCAAGCACCTAGTTATCAGGTCACAATGGTGCAGGCTTAGCTTAGTTGGAAAACCAACTATTTGTTTTGAGCGATAGCTAGTTTTGACTCATAGACCTTTGAAACTTTGGGGATAATGGGTTTCCTGCAAGCATAGTTTAATATCTGGTAAAGAAATAGAAAAAAGATAAGAAAGGGTTAGTATAGATCTCTAACTATATCCATGACATATATTCTCTTAACATCAACAAAGTTCTAGATAAAATAAACAACAGATACTAGATATACGCACAACATTCAATCAGACATATGTTAGTAGAAAAGAAAAGTATTTCATTGAATCATTACAGAACTGGAAAAAAAAAACATAAGAAAGAATACAACATGAGAAGTATTTTGATAAATTTGGGATAAAAAACAACACAGATCTCAGAGCTGAATGGTGTTCCTCATTCTTTCATTAACTTCAAATCTAGCTTCACTAGTAGTTACACTAGCAGCTCCAAGGTAGAATTAATCTACTCTAAACTGCTCAGAGAACCAGATTGCTAAAAGATTGAAATCTTGTATTACTAGTGGATAGCTAAATCATCAATTTGCCCACCCTTCAAAATGGTGTCAGACCTTATATTTATAGAAAGTTCTAACTACCTAAGGGAATAACCCTATGCTAGCTATTTACATCATATTACATTATTTACAGCTGGTACTACCTGCGTTGTTAGAATTTCTTAATATAATACAATCATTCGAGAAGAGAAGAGAAGAAAGAAAGGAAAGAGCCCTGGGAAAAATGCCATTGGAAAGAGTGTCCTTGTACTTGCAGACATGATGGATCTTCCTTAAGTGACCTGGGCCATATACCCTCTTTAATGTTCTTTTGTACTTTAGTGACTTGGGCGAGTAGAGGTACCCCAAAAAGTAAATGCCAGAATGACACCTTGGGGTTTGAGAGATGTCTTAGTGAACCAATGGATTAACAGTGACTAGTCACACCAAGAAGGATAGCCAGGGACCTTGAAACATATTGTGGATAGTGATTGGTCAGCTTGAGGGAGTTGTCAACACTCATCACTATAAAGAATACAAAAATGGGGAACCCAGGGACCGGGGTCTGTGATCTTACGCTCAAAGAATAAATAATGAAAATTGCTAGAAAATTTTTGTTGAAGGGTCCCTGGAGTCTAAAACTACTACTTGGGGATCCCTCAGGAGGAGTGGTGTAAAATTTTTTAGGGGAGGATGATCTCATGCCCACCTTCTAGAGCCAGTTTAAGTTAACAGGACTTTGTGACGGCCTCACCAATGGTAGATGAGTTCTCACTGAATACTAAAGTATCGACCAACTTTTCTTGAGGAGGTGCATGGGAGAGCTTTCTCTCTTGGGCCTTCAAGAACCTAATTATTGGGTCATGAAAGTGTGGGCTAAGCTTCATTGGGCAAGTGACTGTTTATTTTGAGGGGATAGCAGGTTTTGGCTCATAGACCTCTGAAACTTTGAGGATAATGGGTTTCCTGTAAGAATAGTTTAATATCATGTAAACAAATAGAAAAAGATACGATAGGGTTAGTATAGATGTCTAACTATATCCATGACATATATTATCTTAACATCAACAAAGTTCCAGATAAAATAAATAATGGATACTAGATAAATACACAACCTTCAATCAAACATATATCAGTAGAAAATAAAAGTATTTCATTGCACCATTACAGAATTGGAACAAAGGACATAAGAAAGCATACAACATGAGAAGTATTTTGCTAACTCCAGGAACAAAAACAACACAAATATTAGAGCTGAATGGTGTTCCTCATTCTTTCATTGACTTCAAATCCAATTTCACTGGTAGTTACACTAGCGGCTCCAAGGGAGCATTAATCTACTATAAACTACTGAGAGAACTAGATTGCTAAAAGACTAAAAGCTTGTATTACTAGTGGACAACTAAATCATCAATTTTCCAACCCTTCAAAATGGTGTTGAACCTTGTATTTATAGAAAGTTCTAACTACCTAAGGGACTAACCCTACACTAGCTATTTACATTATATTACATTATTTACAGCCGCTACTACCTGCGCTATCAAAATTTCCTAATATAATACAATCATTCGAGAAGAGAAGAGAAGAAAGAAAGGAAAGAGCCCTAGGAAAATTTCCATTGGAAAGAGTGTCCTTGTACTTGAATACGTGATGGATCTTCCTTAAGTGACCTGGGCCATATGCCCTCTTTAATGTTCTTCTATACTTCGATGACTTGGGCGAGTATAGGTAAGCCAGAAAGTAAATACCAGAATGGCACCTCTGGGTTTGAGAGACATTGGTAGTGAACCAATGGATTAAAAATGACTAGTCATGCCAAGAAGGATAGCCAAGGACTTGGAAACATGTTTTTGATAGTGATTTTTTGGCTTGAGAGAGCTATCAACATTCATCACTATAAAGAATACAAAAATTGGGAACCCGGGGACCGGGGTCTGAGAGCTTATGCTCAAAGAATAAAGAATGAAAACTGCTGGCAAATTTTTACTGAAGGGTCTCTAGAGTCCTTGATATCTCACTAGCCTTTGAACTTTTTGTATGCCTCCAGAATCTGGAGGATGCCATCTTCCTCTATATCCTTCAAACAATCACAATGATCCATGGATCCCTCAAAATGGAGGTCAACACTATCAGCCTTATCTTTTAACTCCATAGCCACCTTGGCTGCATCATTGGATTTGAGCAACACTTGGGAGATCTCCACCATGGTGGTGCCATTAACACTTCCCCTCAGGTCAGAATTGAGCCTTAACCACTTCATCAAACTTACCAATTATGGAATCAACAGTAGTGTAAGTCCCGGGACTGAGAGGATCAACCGATGTAATTTCCTAGATAAGGGTAGCATACTGATCCAAAGGATTCTAGACCACCTGTAATTGTTCCTCCAACACTCATACTAGTTGCTTGCCATTTTTGACTTTGAATGCAAGTCTAGAGTATTGAGTCTTGAGGTACCCATATTATTCATCCCCTAGAATGCCAGTGTTTAATAATTCATCTTCCCTAAGATCCAGAATCTCCAATGGGGTATCTCTCCAATCTTCATATTTCTTGATCTCTCCCTACCACTAGGGAAGGGTAGCCTCTATTTGCTTCGCTAAATCATTCACCTAGAAAAAGTATAGGAGAGACTTAGACAAGAAACTTCTTGTTTCCCCCACCTAATGAGTGATCCACTCATCTACCACTAACACCTTCTTCTTAATGATTTTTAGAGTATCAACATCACTTTGTGGTAGCGGTGTCCCCGAGATTAAGGGTTCGGGTGTTTCAGAGGTGAGGAGATGCACTAACTCTACCAGGAGTCTTAAAACGTTGGCATTGGCTACTTTTAACTCTTGGATCTTATGAGACTACTTCTCATATTGCGCCCAAATAACCTAACCCACTTCACTTAGGAGGTCGAGTTCCCCCTATTGAGTTCTTTTTCCCAAAGACACCTCTGTGATCACATATTCTTTGGCGACTACCTTAGAATCCTCTTTTCCTATTGGAGGGGTGGTGACTATCTCCACAATGCTACCGTCTAGGGCCCTTCTAGTGCTGTGAAGGGTACGAGCCTTCTTAGGCTTCTTAGGAATTTGTCTTTCAGCCAATAATTTGGCAAGTTATAGTGTGGTTTTGATGGTAGTTGGGGCTTTCCTTTTCTGGGCTTTGACTAACCACTGGGGTGAGGCATCTGGTCCACCTGTCATCATCATATTTGAGCTTGAAGTGTCTTCAGGGTTCAATTCAAGTTCACCCACAGCATATTTTTTGTCGTATAGGTGGGGTCCTTGGCTATGTTTTCTTTACCTCCCTCTCCATCATCCTCCAGAATGATGCTCTTTGGTTGAGTAGGTGGCAGAGGAGGGAGAGGCAGCTCATTGAGATCTACCTATTGAAAAATGGCCACAACTTTGTCAGCCACTGCATCTGGTGGTGTGAGAAAACCCTGATTATCGGTTAAGTCCAAGCGGTAGTGTTAGAGGTTACAGTTTCTCCCAAAGGTCTTGTTCCCTCTTCAGGTGATACTTGTTCTACAATCAGGTGGTTCTTTTATTCTTGTGGCACTTCATTTTTGGCTTCATCAAGTTGGGTCCCACCTTCTTCACGGGCCACCACATCTTCTGGTCTTGTTGACTCAAGTATGGGGACTTCAACTTATTGTCCCTCTGTCTATTCTATGGAAAAGTCAACCATACCTTGCAATTCTTCGAGATCACCCAGTGGGAAAAAGTCATCGACATTGATCTGTGCTATCTTTGGGGGACTTGCTATGTGATCCTCCTTTTCAGAGAAGGAGGAGGAAGAAATAACCTCAACCTACAATACATCTTTGGGCTCTGTGCCTAGATTATTTCTCTCTGGGGACCAACTTGATTTTTGTTTCTTTCTCCTTTTAAGTGGCACTTCAGGCTCTGCAACTACTGTTGCTCTAACAATTTCTGATTAGCACGTTGCTCTTAATAAAATAGAAAAGGATGGAGAACCTCCTAGAGGGGGATAGGAGCCTACTTGGGTATCTCCAAGGAAAAAAACAACTCCTCAATTTTCTACATCCATTAATTTCTAGGAGTGCTCCAACTTCTCACCTAGCTCCTCCATCAGGTGGGCCAAAATGAGATCCACAGCCTGAGGTAGGGTGCCAACTTTCTTCTTGCCATGGGATTTAGATTTCTCCAGGGCCCAGGAACTTGAAGCTCCCAAACAATTCTTGTCCAAATGGACACTCTTACGGTAGACCTTCTCCAAATACAAGTGATTACAGTCAATTACTACTCTTGAGATGGTCTCGACATCCAAAAATTATGGTGTATCCCAATCCACTGGAGGGAGGTCCATCTTGTCTACACTTGTCTCTTTATACTCGGGGTCCTCTTGAGGCCTGATGTCTAAAAAATTCCATGGGAATGTCTAGAGGTTGAGCTGTTCCAAAATCCCTTTTGTTATCCCAGTGTAGTATTTCTTCTGGACATTGTAGTCATCCTGACAGTTGGCCCAAAAATCTTCTATGTTCCAAACATGGGGGTTCACCCCCTTTGGCATCAACCTTTCCCCTCACCCAAGGGGATCATAGTCCTTGCGGCGGGAAGAATATTTTGATAAGTTAAAACTAATTAGCTCATTTTCACCTATCTAGGTTGGGGCTAGGGAGCAAGAGTATTCCCCAAAAATGAAAGAGAATGTCGGGGTGGTAAATTTTTTGATGATAGCCAAGGCATGGGCCTCCAAAATTTGCCTACAGAATTCTAACAAAACTACCCTGTCCCCATAATTTTTGGGTAACAGGAAGGGCCATCCGGAGAAGCTGGATACCTGAATGTATATGTGTTGGGAAAAATATATGAAGTATCATCCCCATGTGACAACCAAATTCATTCCCTATGGAGATAATCTATATCCCTGATCACTAGTGATCACCTTGACCCTATGAAAGATGAAGGCATCATTGACTCTAGAAAAATGTGGGAAGATCTAGTCCCACTAAATCTAGGAAAAGTGATCCCATGGAAAGACCTGACTAGGTCCTTCCCTGAGAACACCAACCATTGTTAATCCTTGGATCCCCTGGGACTATTAGGCAAGTGGTTAGAGGACATAGGAAGTCATGTAGCACTTCCGCTCTAAGTCGACTCTCCTTAGTTCATGTTTGGAAATGATATCATTCCAGTTGATGTGAACCTTATTGGCGGTCATACCATATAAGAAATAATAAATCCAGGGGGAGAATTCATGGGCATGTGGCTCCTTGAAGATCTTGCATAAGAAGATAATTCCCGCCTGGATGGGTTCCTTAAAGTTGGAACATGAAATCTCTATCTGCATCTTCTTGTAGTATCAGCATGAACGTTTCATCCAATGTGTGTTGAGGTAGCATTGGGCCATGTCTTCCACACCCTCATACTGCTAGAGGGCCTCAGCCTTGGTGAGAGAAATAGCTCCCGCAAATTGCAAGATATGTCACCCTCTAGTAGTGGCATCATGGTCCAATGTGACGATGGACACTGGGAATCTAGGGGGAGTGGGGGAAATGAACACAACAACCATACTACATGGGCGATAACCCCAAGCCAGGAGAAAAATAAGCTTCAGCACTTGTACTAAGCATGGAAAACCAGCTTCTTGAATGATTTTGGATGCCACTAAGTTAACTAAGATGGAGTCATTAGAGCATTGAAGTTGATAGATCATCTGAATAAGGCCCTGCAATTTGGCCCATGTGTCAAAATTTGTGTCAGTGATCTCTTTAAGTGCAAACTCAATTTGGGACCCATGAATTGTCTTGTTATTTTTTATATTTATGGGTTAGTGAGAGATTTTCTAATTTCTTTTCTACCTTGTTCTTCTTACTAGTGTCTACAGAGGCACTTGGGAGTTCTGGACTCCCGGGAGGTGAAGATCCTAAAGCCATTTCTTGCCTACTTTAACCTGTACTTGCAAACCAGACCACCATCAGTACATAAATTTTGATAAATTCTAGATTTTGGAGGCCTTCAAAATATCTTTGCCTTTTCTCTTCAAATGGAGAATCATTAGGGCATCCTAAATGAGATCATATGTCTGAAATTCTATACAATTTTAACATATAAAATACTTCTCTCTTATTGAGGATCCAAAATGATAACTCAAAAAGGAGGTCATGTGAGGTAGGAAAGGCCATATTAATTAACACTCTTGAAACTAACTTGACAAGACACTCACTGCCAGGAATAAGACAAGTGGCCCCACTGTCATACTTTAAAATGTGTCTGCCCACTTGGCTGAGTAATGACAAAATCGGGTAGCTATTCTAGCGCAAGTGGCATGAATGCCATTTGGGATGGCTTTTAATTGTTCATTCATGGGAACTAATTTCTCCATTAATGTAGAAAGGATGGAGGAGAGAGGAAACTAACAACATGTTGACGAGTTGACCTGTGCAATTGACACACCCACCTCCTCATCATTCAAGGCATCACCAACCAAGGTGGTGGGCCTGGTTATTGAATGGACATGGTCTGAGACCTCATAAAGAATGAGGAAGACAATGGGTCTTTTAGGGTAAATTCCCCTAACACCCAACTGAATAAACACTCTCAAAAACACCATGCTTACAGGCAAGGACGGGGCGAACAATGCACTGTTGATTCTACTTGATTTATAGACAGGGAAAAACTTACAACGAGCTACCACAGCTTGCACACTCGAACCTACCGCTCCACCGACCAAATTCATGGAATACATCCTACAGACTCTACCACATAGAGCACCCACAAGATATTTATATAATATATAGAAAAATGTAAAAGACATGGCCAAAACTAGACTGATTTACAAACTCTCTAGCAGGGAGCAGACCATATTCATAGGAATTTATAGAAAAAGAGAGTGGGTGCCTTTCCTTTCGAGATGGATGGCTACGATGGGAATAGGACACACTAGACTCATGGATAGCATTGTACCAAATAGAAGATGTAACCCTGAGCAGTGAAACAGATGAAAAATGACCAAGAATAGATGCAGAAAATAAAACAAACAGAATAAACCAACTGTGCGAAAAAAAGAAGAAATGAAGCATGCAAAAAAAATGAGACACAAAAGAAACACACAACAAAGAAGGAAGAAAGCAGAAAGGAAACCAAAGAAAAATCCCAAGGGCCTACCTGAATCTTGAAATGTTGAATAGAAGGACCTATAACTACTTCACTCTGTCACCTAAACACCCCACCAAACTTGATGAACACACCTCTACACCTTCTAGCCCAAACATGTTTCTCAGAAAACAAATCGCTTTTCTCTCTAGAAAATTTTGCGAGAAGGTAACTTGTTTGAACTAAGTGTAAAAAATGACAAGGTAAAATGCGTTAAGTAATGCCTAGGAAAGTGCATTAGTTACCAAAATTAACTTTGAGAGACACTTTGGTAGTCAGGATCTGGACTTGCAAACACCTAATGGTCATCCCTCTTCTAAAGAAAAGAAAATGATCATCGGGAACTGAAGATCTGGAGTCACCCGCTTGGGGATGACACCTCAGGACACAGAGCCTAGAAGAAACAATGAATGTAAAAGGGAAACCAAGACTGGGTGGGACCATAAAATCCTGGGAGAAAAAGGAACCAAGCCAAAGAAACAAAAAGAAAGCAAACAAAAATAGAAAAGGAAAAAAAAGAAAAGAAAAAAGGGGGGACCTGACATTTTGTGCACAAAAATGCAAGGAAGGGTATGTAGGGCATAAAAAATGGTGACTCACTGGGATAGATTTATTGTGCATGTGAGAACTCTAGAACTCTGGTTGAAATGATGGGGACCTTATCATCAGTAGAGAAGCGGTGTCACGATGTGACTTTAGAATTGAGGAAACATGATGAGATGTTGATATTCATTTCTTCCACTGTGCATGTCCTAGGTGTCAGATGAAGGGACAAAGATAGAACCTCTCTAGAGAGAAAACAAAGAAAATACACTAACATAGAAAATATGACACCTCTGTGGGTATTTCATATTTTCTAGAGATCCGAATCTTTTCGCCCCCAACTCTTTTATCGTTCCTCTTTTTTTTTGGTGAATGGGAGAGGTGCTACTACTTTCACCTGGGTCCTCAAGCTTAGCTTTTTATCATGGTGGTACTTCTTTCACCTCATCATTCTTTTGATTATTGAGTGGAGCGAGGAAAATCTGGAGGAGGGAAATTTTCAAGTTGTATTTCTTTTCTTGGGTGCCCTTCGTAAAGAGTGCATTCGATCTATCTTTCTCCAAACTCCTTTAGTTCTTAGTACTTGAATAACTCCCTTTTTCAAAATGAAAGTCAGCCTTTGTTTTCCCAGGGAGGAACACCATATGTAGGTTAGAGAAGATCCTACGACATTTAAAATCCCATGTAAATAACTTCTCAAGATGAGGATAAGGCCCGACTAGTGTACCATTCAGCTCCAAACCACTAAAATGTGTGAGGGGAATTTATCAACTTACCTGACTATTATGCAAGGCATACTAGTCCCATAGGAGAGAAAAAATAGTGGGGACACCCAAAAGAAAAGAAACCAAAAAGGAATAAGGAGAAAGGACATACACAACACCAAAAGACGGTGGCAAAATCTCCCCAAAACTATTTACAATCTAGGGCGTGCCAGAGCGATACACCCAATGACTACTTACAAAGGGTATATACACATGATACATCTCCCACACATGAGTTCATTAGTTTACCTCACTCAAATTTGATGACATGTAATTGATTGAATGTCTGAAGATGTTAAGTTGATAACCAAAATCTAGAAGGATAATGCAAGACATTAAATTAGTTAATGGATTGTATTTTCATTGATGTCAAATTCATATAATCTAATCGGTTATAATCAAACTGTCAAAGACTTTAGAGGATCATAGAGATAAATATTATGCTTTCTGTAATGCATAAAAGACAAGCATTCACATTGTGACTACAAACACTGATGGTTAGTGAAACCCGATGGATAGAGATCACTGACAGCCAAGTCATAGTGATGTGTGAGCAAGAAACCCGATGAGCATTACCGACGAGAAGAATCACAAGCAAATCCGATAGCTAGAAACATAGTGTAAACCGATAGAGAAGCCCGAGGAGAACTGTAGTGTTGACTGACACTATCAGAGAGTTAAACCAAAATTATCTTGAGTTCACAAATGACAAAATATCTAGGTGATAGAGCTAAATATAAAGTTAACTGGTATTTATCATTGTTTTCATCGACAAGATAAGCCAGAGATAAGTGATTGATTTAAATCTAATTTTTCCAGTTGGAAATAAGATCTCAGTGAGATAAAACAAGAGTTTTTATTGAAATCTAATTGGAAAGAATTGTGGATCACGCCAATATCAAGAAGATCAAGAACCTAACAACATTGATATCATGTCTATTTAAGAGACAACTTGATTCATTACAAATGGGTGAGGGTGAAGGAATGAAAAAGAGAATGCTAAAGAGAAACTAATGAAGAGAAACTTCATACAATGTTGATCAACAAGCTAAGGAAAGAGCTAAAGAATTCTGTAGACACCAAGAAATAGAGCACAACATCACCAAGTAGAATAAAAGTGGAGCAAAGGTATAAACATAGTTATATTGATCAGAATAGTTTGTGAGAATACAATAGATCTAAAAATTTGCAAGTATAGTTGTATATGTGAATATATCATACTGTTTTAGTTTAACCATTGATTCATAAAGTCTCTTAACCAGGAGAGATTTATAGATCCTTTCTATATTGAGATACATCCAAATGGATTATCATAAAGTTTGATCATGAAGATAGCTTGAGATGCTAGATACCTATTGATAGGCCAAGTGAGTGTTTGATGAAGGATGGTAGCATAGAGATGCTTGATATCAAGTTACAGACTAAACTTTTAAATCCTCTAACAAGGTCACGCCTAATAGTGTGTTTGTAACCTTTAACAGGGTTGGCTCTTCACCGAGCTCACTTCAGAAGAGTGAAAATTTTGGGTTATGAGTCCTAAGTGGTTTTTCCCTTAATAGGGTTTCCATTTTAAAAATCCATATGTCAATGTGTTTATGAGTCATTACTTTAGTGTTTTACATTACACTTAACTTAATTGGATTGATCGGTATACTCTAGATAATTGACTATCTTTCAGTAAATTGATAGACCGCTAATTGGTAAATGTACAGTAGAAGGTTTTACAAAGCATTCCGAGGAGTAGTAAATTGATATAAGTATTTGGAGGCATTCATCTTATAGGACTAAAGATAACTAGAGGTATAATTTTGTGGTACTAAGTTTTAAGGGTTGATTATTGGAATATTTTTGAGGCCACCAATTCACCCCCCCTTCTCATTTATTATGAACAATTGGTATCAAATCTTGTGTGTTTAGAAAGGGAGTTTAATTGCTCAATAAAAAGACCACAAGATGAATAGAGGAGATGTGCCCAAGTTCAATAAAGAAAACTTTGCATCATGGAAAAGTAGAATAATAATCTCCCTATCAGGTATTGGAAATGACATTGTTCAATACTTAGATACTAAATATGTGTTGCCTACAGAACCTCATACTCCTGAGAAATTAAGAGTCAAGCATGAGCATAACTGCATGATGATAGAGCTTGCATCATCAATCTCTGATGCTGAGTTGGAAGATGTCAAAATGAGCACCTCTGCAAATAAAATGTGGGATAACTTGAAGCTAGTACATGGAGGAGATTCCAATGTACTCAGAGCATAGGTAGAAAGCCTAAGAGGGAGGTTTGATGACCTAATGATGAAAGAAGGAGAAAAAATTACTCAGTATAGATGAAGAATCAAAGAGGTAGTAAATTCTATCCGAAGAGTTGGAGGTGTACTTGAAGAGGAGACAGTGGTAAGAAAAATCTTAAGAACCTTATTGCCATTTTAAGCTATTAGAGTTTCTGCTATTCAAGAAATGAGAGCAGTTGAAAACAATACAATTACTCTAGATAGTCTGATTGCAAGACTAATTTCATTTGAGATGAATAACTTTGACAATAGTGTCTCACCATCCATAGAATATGCATTCAAATCTTCTCTAAAGATAAGTAACTCAAATCATAGACATGTTGTTGGAAATGATATTGACAGTGACAATGAGGATCAATGACATGATGAAATATAAGCACTTATGGCTAGAAGATTGCAGAGAGGCAAAGGAAGATACAAAGGTAAATTACCACTTGTATGTTTCAATTGTAAAGAGGTTGGACACTTTGCTACAAGATGTCCAAACTGACAAAAAGATTACAGAGGAAATGATAGACCTTATGAGAAGAAGTTTGATAAAGGTGATAATAGAGAATACCAGAGCAACCGAAAATCTAACAAGAAAGATACCTAAGACTACAAGGATAAAGGGAAGAAAGCTTGTTACCTAGCTGAGAGCAGAGCTGATGATACTGACACCAAATCAGAAGAAGACATCAAGATGGTATTTATATCCATGAAGGATGATTCAGATGAAGATGAAGAAAGGTATGTAGAAACTACACTCATATCTAAAGTTAGTAAAAATGATGTTTGGATCATAGATAGTGGCTGCACTCACCATATGACCGGTGATAAACAAAATTTTGAGACTTTTGAATACTATAATGGTGGTTCAGTGAGAATGGGTAATGATACACCTTATCCAGTTGAAGGTAAAGGAACCATAATGTTGAATAACCTGATAAAATGTGAAAATGCTTACTGGGTTAAAGGACTAAATTATAATTTGTTAAGTGTTTCTCAGTTGAACAATTCAGGTCATGAAGTAGCATTTGAAAATAAGAAGGAAAAGATCTTCAATGAATCAGGAAGTTTGATTGGTATTGGTGAGTAGACAAAAGGTAACCTTTTCTATCTTGATGAAATTAACACCACTTGTTTGATGGATAGAAATGAAGACTTATGGTTGTGGCATAAAATATTGTGTCATGTGAACTTTGAAAACATGATAAAGATAAACAAAAAAAGGAATGTTAGAGGCTTACCAATGATGACTAAGCCCGAGCATATCTTGTGCAAGAATTGTCAAAAAGGTAAGATGACAAAGTCTAGTTTCAAGAGAAAAACACATACATCTAATGTGATTTTAGAATTACTCCATATAGATCTATGTAGACCGATGAGGAAAAAGATCTACTATGGAGATAGGTATTTTATTCTCTTTGTTGATGATTTCTCTAGAATGATGACAGTCATGTTTTTAAAAGATAAATCAGAAGCTTTTAAGGTGTTTAAATGGTACAAAGAAATGGTAGAAAAACAAAGTGAAAAGAAGTTGAAATGCTTAAGGTCAAATAGAGGAGGGGAATTTACTTCAGAATAATTCACTAACTCTTGCAATGAGTATGGATTTAAGAGACATGTTTCTGCAACAAGGACACCACAACAAAATAGAATTGTTGAGAGGAGAAACAAATTAATTGTTGAATGTGCAAGAACATTAATGATTGAGAAAAGCATCACCCAAAAATTTTGCAGGGAAGTTGTCAGTACTTCTATCTATACTGAAAGGAAACTAAGTGTCTAGAAAATAGTTCCCTACACTAAACTCCCAAGAAGACGATCGTGCAAATTCAGATTTAACCCTTAGCAATTACAGAATGATAATAAAATAACATGCATACATAGAAAAATGAGAATGACACAATGATTTACCCTAGGGAAAACCTTTCATTAAAACCCCCCAACACTCCAAAACCTGCACAATGTATTAATCAGAACTATTACTGTTTACAATACACTTGCAATGCAAGTTCTTTCAGGAGATAATCAACACTTGAAGAAAAATTTGGTAGCATAAAAATGATCCAACAATACACTAACTTCTCACTCAGATTTGCAACCCTACAAAATGCTTATATCATGCGCTTCCATTTTTAGGGCAACTTCCAAAGACAACTGTATTAGGGTTTTACCATTCTCTGAGAAAATAGGAACCCAAAATTTTTTTGAACAGTTGCAGAAGAGTGTACAGTACTCAACATGATTAGTTGGCACATGTCTTTCATGTCTTCACCCATCATCGAATCTTCCATAAATAGCTCTTACAAATATTAAAGATCGTCATAGGAATCCATCATAACCATTTCAGTCATGATTACCTTACACATTGTCCAAAGTGTCGACATTTGGAAAATATCAAATGTAAGGAAATATACAAGGTTGAGACACCTTATTCCTAACATTCTCCCACTTTTCTAACACCTTGTAAGAGCCAAAGGAAATAACAGGATTTAATTTCTATAGGCCAAGAGGCCCATAGACTCTGAACACCATCTAAACTTTGTTGTGACCACAGGTTTTGTCAATGCATCTCCAACATTATTTACTATATCTACCTTCTCCAAAATTACCTTTCCATCCTCTACCATATCTCTCACAAAGTGAAACTACACATCAATGTGCTTCGTTATGGCAAGGAAATTTGGATTCTTCGCAAGGAAAATAACACTCTGACTATTGCAACAAATTGTAATCTATCCTACATCAACACCAACATCTAAACATAGTATCCTAAGCCAAATGGCTTCCTTAAAAGCATGAGTAGCTGCCATGTACTCTACTTCTATCATGGACAAAGTGACCAAAGGTTGTCGCTTACTCATCCAACTAATAGCACCACCAAACATAGTGAACACATAGGCACTGGTGGATCTCCTACTGTCAATGTCACCTGCCTAATCTGAATCCAAAAACCCACGAATACAAAATAAATGTGGAGCTCTAGAAGAGTTTCCATGATATCATATGGAATACTCTGATGTAATCTTCAAATATCTTAACACTCTCTTAACTACATCCTAATGTACCCATCCAGGTTTAGCCATAAACCAACTCAGAACTCCCACTTCTTGCGTAATGTCTGGTCTAGTAAAGACCATAGCATACATAAGGATGCCAACTGCACTCGCATAAGGTAGTTTTCTCATGTCCTCCACCTCACTAGGAGATTTTGGACAATCATCCACAAATAACTTTGTTCCCATAGAAATAGGAACACACAATGGTCTGCAATCTTCCATGCTAAACTTGTCCAACATAGACTTCACATACTTACTCTGACTCAACCAAAGTTTTTTTTTAGACATATCTATGCTGATTTCCATACCCAAAATATACCTAGCTGCCCCTAGATCTTTCATCTCAAAATGTGCTGACAACTGAGACTTCAAATCAGAAATCATACCCATACCCTTCCCAATAAACAACATATCATCAACATATAATGCAATAATAAGAAGGCGATCATTGTCAACTTTGAAATAAACACAATGATCTGATTTTGATCTCAGAAAACCAATCAACAACACAAAGGCATCAAATTTAAGGTACCACATACTAGGAGATTGTTTCAAATTATATAGAGTCTTCTTTAATCTGTAAACCAAAGACTTTTTACCTTTCTGCATATAGTGCTCAAGCTGTGACATATAGATCTCTTCCTCTAAATCACCATAAAGGAAAGTTGTCTTCACATCCATCTGTTCTACCTCTAAATCATACGATGTTGCTAGAGATAACGGAAATCTAATGGATGTAAGCTTTGGAGTAAGAGAGAATATTTCACCATAATCAATTCCCTCCACCTGTGAATACCCCTTTGCAACCAATCTCACCTTGTACCTCTCAACACTTCCATCTGCATAGAATTTCTTCTTAAACACCCATTTGCTTCCAACAGGTTTTCGTCCTTTAGGCAAAGGTACTAGGTCCCAAGTTTTGTTCTTCTCCAATGAAGTCATCTCATCATCCATGGCCTCAATCCAAGAACTTGCACCTTCCATACCCATAGCCTCTTTCATATATCTATGGTCATCAGTGTTTGTAATCAAGGCATAAGCACAACTGGAATCTAACATAGAAAATCCAAACCTCTCTGGCTGCTTTCTTTCTCTTGTGGATCTCCTCAAGGGATGAGGTTGAGGTTGTTCTACCTATTCTTCAAAATTTTTAGAGCCACTAGAGCTCTCCTCATCATCAGATCCATCATGGTCTCTTTGTTCAGTCTTCTCAGGGGTAGGAGGAAACTAAACAACATCTTCTTTCATTTCTTTTTCACCTAGCTATAGAAAAATAAGAGACGGTGTTAGCTCTCTAAAAATAACATTTCTGCTATACAACACCTTACCAATCACAGGATCCCAGATCTTGTATCCTTTCACACCAACACTATATCCAATGAAGATACATTTTACAACCTTTTTTTCCAACATAGATCTTCTCTCCTTAGGCACATGTGCATAAGCTTCACAACCAAAAACATGAAGATGTCTAAATGAAGGCTTCTTACTAGACCACACCTCAAAGGGTGTCTTATTAACAAGAGCTGATGTAGGATTTCTATTAACCAGATAGCAAGTAGTGGCCATAGATTCAGCCCAAAACCTTTGTTCGAGGCTAGCTCCACTAAGCATACTCCTAGCCTTCTCCATCAATGTCCTGTTCATTCTTTCTACAACTCCATTTTGCTGTGGGGTATAAGGAGTTTTCTTATGCTTCTTAATCCCTCGTTCTTTACAGAACTATTCAAACTCATAAACACAGTGTTCATAGAAGTCAAACTTGAGACTACAATAATTTAAACCCTCAATGAGGTTTTTATTTTTTAGGGTTTTGAGACCCTTCTCCCCAATGTGGCCAAATATCATATGCCACAACATTGTCTTTTCTACAAGAAGTTTGCCTTCTAAAGTGTTAGCACCCTTAGGTACACTTGTTGCACTACCATCGGAACCCATTACCACAGACTTCTTCACTTCTAGTTTTTATGGTGGAGATGAAGTGACTGTTGCTCTCTTCCTTGAGACATAAAAGTTTTTTCACTATGAAGTGCAAGAAACTAATTGAAACAGGGTACCTCTCCTAGTACCTTTCATGATAACTATATCTCCTCTAATCATCTTGCATCCATATTTCAAAAAAACAACTTACACACCTGCATCATTCAACATACTTACAGATAACAGGTTATGTGCCAAACTCGGGATGTGCATTACCCCGTTGATCCCCTTTACTCGTCCATCAGGGAATCTGATAGTGACTCTTCCTCATCCAACTATCTCTAAGTGAGAATCATCACCTAGGCACACATTTCCACCATCAAAATCTTTATACTTTGAGAACCAACTTCTATGAGAGTTCATGTGAAGAGAAGCACCCGAGTCAATCAGCCACACATCATCAGATGCATGAGTGGCCAAGGCTGTGACAAAATCATCGCTATCTTCTTGAGATTTTTTTGACTCTACATCTGGGATTTTCATCTCCTTCTTTGGCTCTTTGTAGTCCTTACGGAAGTGCCCAGTCTTTCCATAGTTCCAACATGTTACCTTAGACTTTCCAGGAGTCTTAGATTTCCCATGGGATTTGGATCTACCCTTTTCAGACTTATTGTCTTTTTTCTTTCCTCTATCTTTGGATCTACCGCGAACAGCAAGGGCTTCCTTGGTTGAATTGGAAGTCTTTCTTCGCATCTCTTCAAATAATAGTGAAGACACCACATTATCCATTTAGAAAGTGACAATAGTACTCCCAAGGGCCATCACAAGATGGTCACATGAATCTAGCAAGGAACATAACAAGGTCATACATCGATCCTCCTCCTCCAACTTGACACCAGTTGATGTCAATTGTGCAATAAGCATGTTAAACATGTTCAGGTGATCTACAATGGATCCTCCTTCCTCCATTCTTAGAGAATATAGCTTTTTTCTTAGGAATAATCTGTTCACAAGGACTTGGCCTGATACACAAACCCAAGCCATGTCCACAATTTTTTTGTGGTCTTCTCATTGAGAACATTTAGGAGAACAAAATCTGCTAGACAGAGTCTAATGAGACCCTTATCTTTTCGATCCTTGAGACCCCAATCTTCTTGAGGCACATTTACTAGTTTGATATCATTATCAATTGCCTCCCATACATTATGGTCTATGAGCATGTCTTCCATCTTGAGTTTCCACAAGTCAAAGTTTGTGCCATTGAAATTTTCCACCTCCATTCCACTGTATGAAGAACCTGCCATCTCTTCCTGCAATAAGGTTATGAATACTCTAAAACAATACTCCCACTGAACTGGAGATTATCTCAAAAAACCCATACCCTAACAAATAGAACCAAAACTAGCCAGGCTCTGATACCAACTAAAAGGAAACTAAGTGTGCTAAAAATAGTTCCCTACGCTAAACTCTCGAGAAGAGGATCGTACAAATTTATATTTAACCCTTAGAAATTATAGAATGATAATACAATAACATTCATACATAGAAAAATGATAATGACACAATGATTTACCCAGGGGAAAACCTTTCGGTAAAAAACCCCAGCACTCCAAAACCTCTCTGACTGAAAGGAAACTAAATGTGTGGAAAATAGTTCCCTACGCTAAACTCCCCAGAAGAGGATCGTGCAAATTCATATTTAACCCTTAGCAATTAAAAAATGATAATACAATAACATGCATACATAGAAAAATGAGAATGACACAATGATTTACCCTAGGGAAAACCTTTCGGTAAAAAACCCCAGCACTTCAAAACCTACACAATGTATTAATTAAAACTATTACTATTTACAATACACTTGCACTGCAAGTTCTTTCAGGAGATAATCAACACTTGAAGACAAATTCAGTAGCATAAAAATGTTCCAACAATACACTAACTTCTCACTCAAATTTGCAACCCTAAAAAATGCTTATATCATGCACTTCCCTTTTTAGGGCAACTTCCAAAGACAAACGTATTAGGGTTTTACCATTATCTGAGAAAATAGGAACCCAATTTTATTTTTTTTCAGACAATGCCCCGAACCCCACGGTTGCAGAAGAGTGTACAGTAATCAACATGATCAGTTGCCACATGTCTTGCATGTCTTCACCCATCATCAAATCTTCCACAAATAGCTCTTACAAATATTAAAGACCATGATAGGAATCCATCATAATTGTTTTAGTCATGATTACCTTACACATTGTCCAAAGTGTCGACATTTGGAAAATATCAAATGTAAGGAAATATACAAGGTTGAGACACCTTATTCATAACATACATACTAAACAAAGTACAATTAAAGGACACAAAAAAGACACCATATGAGCTCTGGTATGATCATACACCCAATGTAAGTTACTTCAAAATCTTTGGAAGTCAATGTTATATATTGAAGGATGATAGAAATGGAAAAATTTACTGTAAAAGTGAAGAAGGTATCTTCCTAGGGAATTCAACCAAAAGAAAGGCTTATAAATGTCTTAACAAGTCATCTAACAAAATCATTGAAAGTGCAAATGTGAAAATAGATGAATTTGCAGAAAAGAATGATAGGGAAAGCAAAAAGGAACCAGAGGACTACAACAGGTTTATTTATACAGAACCTAACACTCTACCCAAGTAATAGTGTGTTGTTTTTGAGCATCAGAACATTGCACCTGAGCATCAGGATACAATTACCAATGATCAGGATAATAATCAAATGATGTTCTAAACAATGGAGATGAAAATGAAGGTGAAGAAGATAATTAGAATGATGAACACAGAGCTGAACTGAAAATTTCCAAGTATGTAAGAAGTCATCATCCACAAAACCAAATCATAGGAGATCAGAAGGATGGAACAAGAACAAGAAGTAAGTCACTTAACACCAGATGTTTACTTTGTGATTTTGATCCTAAATTTCTTTACAATGCACTTGAGAATGAATAATGGGTTAGTGTTATGAATGAGGAGATAGAACAGATTGAGAAGAACAATACATGAACACTAGTACTGAGACTAGATGACAAGAATGTCATCAGTACCAAATGGATATTCAGAAACAAGCTGAATGAGAATGGAGAATTCACTAGGAACAAAGCAAGATTAGTATGCAAGGGATACGCACAAGAAGAAGGTATTTATTATGGTGAAACCTTTGCACCCATTTCTAGACTAGAAGGAGTTAGAATCTTACTTGCTTATGCTGCATATAAAGGATTCACGGTATACCAAATGGATGTCAAATCTGCAATCCTAAATGAAATACTTGAAGAAGAGGTATACATTGAACAACCATAAGGGTTTGTTAATCCAGACAAGAGAAATATGGTATGTAGACTACACAAATCCTTGTATCAATTGAAACAAGCACTGAGAGCCTGGTATGAAAGACTTCACTCATATCTCATTAGCATAAAATTTGTTAGAACAAGTGAAAATAGCAATCTGTACTTAAAAGAAGATGTCGATGGTAATATTCTAATTTCTGAAATTTTTGTTGATGATATCATTTTTGGGGAAAATGAATTGTTATGCAAATCCTTTGTTGATGAAATGAGAAAGGAATTTGAAATGTCTATGTTTGGAGAGATCAAATTCTTTCTTGGTCTACAAATTCTTCAACAAGATGCAAGCATTTATATCACTTAGTCCAAATACATCAAGGAAGTGTTGAAGATATTCAAGATGGAAGATTCCAAACCAGTTGGAACACCTATGGCTACTGGATGCAAAGTGACAAAGGAAGACAAGACAAATGAGGTAAACCAGACTTTATATAGATCAATGATTGGAATGCTAATGTATTTAGTTCACACCAGACCAGATATAACACATGTAGTGGGGATACTTGCAAGATTCTCTGCTAATCCCAAAGAATCATATATGGATGCTATCAAAATAATTCTAATATATCTAAAGAACATCGAGGACTATGGATTATGGTACAAAAGAGAAGGAAAATTTGAGCTACAAGTCTATACCGATGTTGATTGGGCTGGAAACATTGATGACCGAAAGAGCACAACTGGAGGAGCATTCTTCATGGGTGATAGACTTGTCACATGGATTAAGTAAGAAGAAAGGATGCATCTCTCAGTCTACTATAGAACCACAACATGTGGCTACTGCTGAAAATTTCTCTAATATTGCATGGATCAAAAAATTACTGGAAGGTATGCATATGAAGATCCTTGAACCAGTAATTATATATTGTGATAATACCAGTAAAATAAAAATTTGTAAGAATCCACTCATGCATGCTAAGACTAAGAATATTTCTATAAAGTATCACTATCTGAGAGAACAAGTGCAAGAAAAGGAAGTGACACTAGAATATGTTCAATCAAAGGAACAATTAGCTAACATATTCACCAAGCCATTATCGAAGGATACATTTGAGTATCTGAGACAGAGATTAGGGGTTCAACCCTTTTTTATCAGTCATTAATCTAACTAGGAGGTTGCATCAGACTATACCACATCTAAATATTAGTCATGTTGATGCAAACACTCAGAAGGACAGCAACAGATACATCTGTACATTGCAAGGTACAAATCTACACCAAAAATTAGAAATTGTATTGCTGATGGATAGGGAAATTCAAGGAGTATATTATGCAAATGGATAGAAGATGATATAGATGATAAAATAAGGATAAGTATTTCTGTTTGGCATGGTTCTCAAAGTGAGAGAAATATCTCATTATCATACAAAAAGGGAGAATTACCATTAGGGAGATAAATATCTCATTATCAAACAAAAGGGAGAATTACCATCAGGGAGAGATGATCTCATTATCAAAAGTAGAGATATGATAAAAGGAGATATTATATCATTATCCATGAATAGAAGTTCCTGAGAATTAGAAATGAAGATTTAATCAATATTCTAAGGGAGAGAAATTGATTACACATGAAATATCCATCTAAGGGAGAGAAGTAACAAAAGGATAGAGTTCAGACAAAGAGAAAGAATGTTGTCAAAGGAAAAAGAGATTATCAAGAACATGAACAGTCAAGGCAGAGCACATATTAGAATAGAGATATCAAATAATACATCTATCTAGTGAAGAGATAAAATTTTGAAGACAACCACTCTGCATGAAACAAATCTAAGCTATTTTTGAGCTTACCAAGAGCCAGACATTTGTAATAGTTACATTAGGAAAGCTTGATGAAACTGTATATTTCATTTTGTATTAGTGATAGTATAGTATGATAATGTAGTATGTTTCCATCAATACCAAAGGGAGAGATTGATGAGATGTAATTGATTGAATGTTTGAAGATGTTATGTTGATAACCAAAATGCATAAGGATAATGCAAGACATTAAATTAGTTAATGGATTATATTGTCATTGATGTCAACTTGATATAATCTAATTGGTTATAATCAAAGTGTCAAAGGCTTTAGAGGATCATAGAGATAAATATTATGCTTTATGTAATGCATAAAAGAAAAGCATTCACATTGTGACTACAAACACAGACGATCAGTGATACCCAACAGATAGAGATCACCGACAGCCAAGTCACAGTGATGCCCGAGTAAGAAACCCGATGAGCATTATCGATGAGTAGAATCACAAGCAAACCCGACGGCCAAAAACATAGTATAAACCGATGGAGAAGCCCGAGGAGAATTGCAGTGTTGGTCGACGCTATCAGAGAGTTAAACTGAAATTAACTTGAGTTCACAAATGAAAAAATATGTAGCTGGCATAGCTAAATATAGAGTTAACTTGTAGTTATTATTGTTTTAATCAACAAGATAAGCTAGAGATAAGTGATTGATTTAAATCTAATTTTTCCAGTTGGCAAAAAGATCTTAGCAAAATAAAATAGGACTTTTTATTCAAATCTAATTGGTGAGAATTATGGGTCATCCCAAGATTAAGAAGATCAAGAACCTAACAACGGTGATATCATGTCTATTTAAGAGATAACTCAATTCATTACGAATGGGTGAGGGTGAAGGAATGAACAAGAGGATGCTAAAGAGAAACCGATGAAGAGAAACCTCATACAATGCTGATCAAAAAGCTAAGGAAAGAGCTAAAGAATTCTGCAAACACCAAGCAATAGAGCACAAAATCATCGAGTAGAATCAAAGTGGAGCAAAGGTATAAACAAAGTTATATTGATCAAAATAGTTTGTGAGATTACAATAGATCTAAAAATCTGCAAGTATAGTTGTATATGTGAACAGATCATATTGTTTTAGTTTAACCATTGATTCAGAAGGTCTCTTAACTGAGCGGGATTTAAAGATCCTTTCTATATTGAGATACATCTGATGGAGTATCAAAAATTTTGATCATGAAGATAGCATGAGATACCAAATACCTATTGATAATCAAAGTGAGTGTTTGATCAAGGATGGTAGCATAGAGATGCCCGATATCAAGTGAAAGACTAAAATTTTAAATCCTCTAACAACATCAAACCTAACAGTGTGTTTGTAACCTTTAACAGGGTTGGCTCTTCACCAAGCTCACTTCCAAAGAGTGAAAATTTTGGGTTACCAGTCCCAAGTGGTTTTTCCCTTAATAGGGTTTCCACATTAAAAATCCATGTGTCAATGTGTTTATGAGTCATTACTTTAGTTTTTTAAATTACACTTAACTTAATTGGATTGATCGGTATACTCTAGATAATTTACTATCTTTTAGTAAATTGATAGACTGCTAATCGGTAAATCTATAGTAGAAGGTTTTACAAATCATTCAGAGGAGTAGTAAATTGATATAAGTATTTGGAGGCATTCATCTTATAGGACTGAAGATAACTAGAGGTATAAGTTTTTGGTACTACATTTTAAGGGTTGATTATTGGAATATTTTTGAGGCAATTGATTCACCCCCCCTCTCAGTTATTACTAAAAAAAGTAATGTTTGAGGAACTTCCCATTGACGAGCAGGAGGACAACATCTCCAGTTAAGGAACTGAGGCGCTAAGTGTTTACCCCACAAATTTCAAAGATTTGATAAGGTCTGAGCCAAAGCCTCTGGAACTTGGTATGTTTACCCTTCTTCTCCAAGGCCTTGTCCCACAAAAGGACCAAGTCCAAAAGTTGAAAAGCCTTGAATTGGGCACTTTTGTCAAACCATCATTTGACTACAGCTTGGTGCTTTGCATAATTTTCTAGTGCACGATCTCTTTTCTTTTCTAGCCATACCAGGTTAAGGAGACATACCTCATTGATGTTATACTAATTGTTAAACTCTTGCATGAACTGTAAGACTAAGATATGTACTGTAAGACTAAGATATGTAGGTTCATAGGGAACACTGGATTTATTCGATACACCAGATGAAATGGGGAAGTCCCCAAAGTGGCCTTGATTCGGATGTAGTCTTCCCACAAGGAAAACCTTGGTTTTTGATGCCAATCTCGGGGATTCCTTTCAAGAAGGTGCTTGATTACTTCTAGCAAGTTCTTGTTGGTTGATTCTGCTACCCCATTTCCTTGTGGGTAGTAATTAATGGAAAACTTGAGGGTAACACCCCTATCATAGGCCCACTGTATTAATTGAGAAGAGGAAAATACTGGGTCATTTTTTCACCAAGGAAAAAGGCATTCCAAACCTATTAATGATATTTTCTTTGATAAAATTGATTACTACATCTATGGTGTTGTTCTTGCATGGTATAGCCTTGGTCCACCGGGTGCAATAGTCAGTGGCAGTTAAATATAAAGGTGGTTCACTATCAAGTTTGGATTTATCTCTCCTATAAAATCAAATGCCTACTGTGCAAAAGGTCTTGCTTTGAATACAGGTTGGAGATGCATTGCCGAATTTTGCTCCCTTGAAGCGGCATTTTGGTAGGTGTGGAATTTCCTTATGTGTGCATAGACATCTCAAAAAACATGGGGCCAATAATACCTAGCTCAGAGGATTTGATGAGTAGTAGCATCGATGGACCCGTTTTTGGTTCCAAAATGCCCATGGAATTCTTCTATCATTTTGGCAGCTTGATCTCGGTCCAGACACTAGAGGTATATTCCCTCATAGTTATTTCAAAATAGGGTCCCATTTTTTATCATGAAATGCACTCTTTTTAGTTGGAGAGCCTGACGTTTACTAGGAAGGAGCCCTTCTAGGCACTGGTTATTCAGTAGAAGGTATACCAAGTACGCATACCAGTGGTCCTGCGTGATAACCTGCATGGTGTATGTGTGGTATTCAATATGTGGATGGGTTTGAGCCATAGCCTTGCATAGCCCTTGTCCTTAGACAAGTTTCATAGGTTGCATCTCTAGATCATATTCTTGGAGGATCGCCATCCACTTCCCCCAGCACTCACCAAGTTCGCTTTGAAGTAATAAAGATTTGACGACCTAGTCGAGGAGAATGGCATGTACCTTGCTATGAAGGATGTAGTGTCAAAATTTCTTGACTGCCCAAATGAGGGAAAATGCTTGTTTTTTTAGAGGTGAATATCGCACCTCTGCATTCTTAAAAGGGGAGCTCATGAAAGCAATGGGTCTCTCTTCGCCTTCTATCTTTTGGGTTAATATGGCTACAGTAGAGTGGGAAGAGGAAAAAGAATATATATGAAATGGGAGGGAATAATTTAGGCTAGCCAAGATAGGGGCCTCCATGATAGCTTGCTTGATCTGGAAAAAGGCATGTTTTGCCTGTGGACTCCACTCAATTTTTGTATCCTTTTTCATCATATCATTTAGAGGTTTTACAACCGCGGTGAAACCAGTGATAAAATGCTAGAAGAAGTTGATCTTCCTGAAGAAAGACCTCATCTCCTACTTACTACCCAGCATTTGCAATTTTAGCAAGGATTCAACTCGCTCAGGGTCAATAGATATACCCTTTTCTAAAATAATATGTCCTAGCAGTTTTCCCTTTGTTAGTCCAAATATGCATTTCTTTAGGTTGAGGGATATGCCAAACCGGTGACATCTTTTGCAAATCTTGGCCTGATAGGCTGAGTGATCACTTGTCTCTTGAGAGAACATAACTAAATCATCCATGCACATGATTATACATTTGTTGACTAAGCCCTCGAAGGCTATTTCCATGGCCTTCTGGAATGTGGCCTTGACGTTAATCAACCCAAAAGGCATTCTTTAGTAGGCAAAAATTCCCCACTTGGTGGTGAATACCTTTTTGGATTTATCATCAAATTTAATAATAACCTGGTTGTATCCAGAGTATCCATCTAGAAATGACATCATCTAAGATTCGTTAAAAATTTACAATACCTCATCTAGTGAGGGAGGGGATGATTATCTTTCTTTGAGGCTTTATTTAGATTCTAAAAGTTGACACACAGTTGGGTTTCCCCTTTCTTCTTTCAGACTGGTACTTGATTGGCCACCCATGTGGTATGTCAGATTGGGAAGATTATTTGGGAGGCCAATAGCTTCTAAACCTCTTGATGGATAAGAGGCTCAATTAGGGGATTGACTAGTCTTTGTTTTTGTTGGAATGGTTTGGTGTCCGATTTCAGGGGGATGGTGTGTGTCATGATAGAAGTATCATAGGTCTTGAGATCTTCATGCCCCTAGGTGATCACATAAATATACTCTCAAAGGACCATGAGAATATTCTCTTTCTCTTTGGGAGAGCAAGAGGTGATAATGTGGATGATCTTCTCTTCACCGCCCATCTTGATATTTACCTTTTCATATCTTACCCTGTCTAGGGTTTGGGATTCTCTATCCTGAGCTCGTAGGTCAGAGTCAAATATTCATTCAAGGGAAACTATCCCCTTAGGGATGGTTTTGGTAGGTAGGTTGAGGACTCTGCCCTGATTTTCTTCTTGCCCGGTATCGTCATGTTCTTCTTCCTCCATAATTTGGTCCTCAAAGATGCCAACATTTTCCATGAAGGTGAGTATGTGTCTATCATCTTCAAAGTCATAAAGATTAGTTACATTACCAGGTATGGAGGGAGTGGGCATCATTTCAACTGAAAATATCTAGAGTTGGGAACCCGCCATAGGTTCCAAAGTACTAGCTGACACAAATAGTGCATCTAGCACATAATTCTATTTCAAGGGAATTACTTCGATATTGAAGGCCTCAAAGTCCTCAATTAAGCTCCATGCCCAATTACGATAGCCAGTTAGTCATTTTTCATGGCATGTGTATTGGCTCCGAACTTGCCAGACTATAAGTTCTAAGTCATGCATTGCCCGAAGGCATGTGACTCCTTTTCTGAAGGCAAATAGGAGCCCGAGGATCAAAGCCTCATTCTCTGTTACATTATTGGTGCAGTCAAATTACAAGTGGTATGATGTGAGGAAAGACTTTCCTTGGGGGTTAATCAATTCCACACCAGCTCCACAACCCTATTTAGATCAAGATCCGTCAAACTTAAGGACCCAGATATCACTATTGGCACGTTGCAGTTGTAAAGCCTGGGAGGGTGTCATAGTTGGTTTGAATGGGGGCAAGCTCGGGCACAACCCTTAACTGGGTAGATACAGGGGCTGAAACATCCCTTGGAGGAATCTTCACAAGAGGTTCCTTAGATGGTGGTCCATTGGGAGTATTCATGGCTGGACCATTTTGGGGTAGGGCCTTTCCTCTACATTGTTCTACTTGAAAGTCTTCAAGGTGGACCTTGGCAGAATCTACACATGGTGCAAATTCCAACTCTGAATGATTTTGGTAGTGAACCTAACAACAAGTGTCAGACAATAGGGAGGTTAGACTTGCCTTGTCACCTTGGGACTTCACATCCTATTTCAGCTCCATGACAAGTTCAAGGATCCTTTGAGTGATGATAGTATATTCATTGGGTATTTGTCCCCCAGGATAAAATCTAAAGTCAAAATTTCTTTAGCCCTATATAACCCAGACTCTAATTTGGTAAAAGTGATTTTGCAAACCTGGCAATACTGGGTGAGATCCCGCTTCATCCAAGGTTCACTTTCTACCCTAATTTGGTTAGCTTTTCCCCTCCAAGGGAGCCATAGATGGGATAAATTAGTTGAGATATATCCATTCAAGGATTTAGGCCAATTCTGACTCAAGAGCATCCTGTAAGTTTTAAGGATGTTAACCACCTGGATGTCAATAATGCTAGATATCCGGGGATCTTGTACCAACTGGGTTGGGACATTTTTTAGTTCTCCCACCATTTTAATAGTGGTCTTTTTCAGCTAGATGACTGCTCCTTTGGACGGTGTTGGAGTTAGTTCAAGCTTCTTGTAGATGGATAGGGGCATGACATTACCCAAAGCTCCTGAATCCACTAAGTAGTTGTGTAGGTTTTTACCATTAACTTTAAGTCTAAGAAAAAATGGAGGATCTTCTTACTCCCCCAGAATATGGCCGCGTTAGCATCATCAAATGTCACAGACTTAGATGGGTGGTCACATGATTCTGGGTTCTCTAGGTACTGTAGGAGAGACTTCCTCTGCTTAGGAAAACTAAGAAGGACTTCCATCAAGGTGATGGTGGTGGTAGTATTTTCCATCACTTTCATGATGTCAAACTTTCCTTTAGGGACCTAAAGAACCTTTCCAATAAAATTGTGTGTATTCTTAGGTGTGGGTCCTTTAGGAGGGGGTGGGTTAACATTGGCCAAAGGGTCCAGTAGGAGAGTCATAATCGGTGGTAGGATTGACATCATAAGGGGACCATTATTTGACTAGCTCTGGGTGTTGTAGGGAGTCCTAGGGTTGGTAAAGGCGTTAGCTTTGAACATTGGGATGGATTCATCAAAGAAACCCTATAAGTTGGGTTCCTCCTTGTCTTCTTTGTCATCACCAAAAAAGACTGTCTCACATGCAAAACTAGAGAGATGTGGTTTGGATGAGGATTTTAGAGGAGGAGAGTCATCATTTTGTTGCCTATTAGACTGGGATATTAGGATGATCTTTTCCAGCGTGGCACAGTTTACCTCAGAATGTGAACCAGTTTCATGTAGCCGACACCAAGACGTTAGGGGGTGGAATTCAGAAAGCTGTGTGGAATGACTAGGTCCTGCACCCTCTTGGGTGTTGGGCTGACTTGGGGGGACGCCCCTATTGTTTGGCATGTTTTTCCACTATTGGTTGGGCTGATCATTATTAGTTCCACTCTTGTTATAGTGATTTCAGGGTCTAGAGTTTTTGGAACTCCATTATCATGAAAATATATTCCCCTTTCATGGGGGTTGGTCCTGTCAGATGTCGGGGTCCCAATTTTAGCTGTCCCATGTTAGTAGTGAGTGAAAAAATTGATCAATGGATGGATTTGACCTCAGCAAATAGCTAGGTAGTAGTGTCACAATGTAGTGACTAGGGTTGTGGGGCAGGTGTAGATGCACTTGCCGCTACTAGAGGCAACCCTCTAGATGCTAGTGTCTAGAAGAAAGGTACTCTAGACAGTGGGGGTGCTATGGTCTACTTCTATGCCCAGGGAGCATACTCTGGGTTCGAAGGATTTTTATGGGTAGTGGGATAAATGTATCAGTGCACCAGATTGATCTTAGGAGCGCCCAATGCTAGATTATGATCATATCCTCTCAGGTAAGTTGTTCCCCTAGGTAGCATGTTATAAGGTAAACCTTGACCGATACCACCAAGAGCTTTACTCAAGTTTCGGGATAGCTCAAGGGAAAAGTTGTAGAATTTAGCTAGGGTATCTCTCTTGTTAGCACTGGTGGTTCTCTAAAGAAGGGTAGTGAAAAAATGGATCCAAGGAATTAAGGTAAGTTTGGATAGTCACATCAGTATATGGGACAAAGGGTCCCACACATCGGTTCAAGGCTATCTAGAAATGATTGTTAAAGGTTGTTAGCGGTTCATTGGGCTCCTTATGAATAGAGATAAACTGACTATGGGATAAGGTTGGGTCCATGTGGACCTGAAACACCATCAGAAAGGAAGCTTACATAGCTTAAAACTATTGATGGAGTTGGCGGGTAAGTTCAAATACCAGTTCAACTCACTTTCTCTGAGAGATAGTGGGAATGTTGAGCTGACCACATCCTCATGCTAGATGCAGTGTTGATTCATAGCATCTTTATAGGCCTATAAATGTTCTTCAGCAGTACGATGGCCTAAATTCTCATACTTGAAATAGATCTTATCTGAATGTGGAGGAAGGTCGTTGACAACATTGGGGAACTGTCCCATGAGATACCCAGTGTTATTGAAGTAGGCGGCCATCAGGATGTTAAGGTTGACAGTAAGATTGGTTGCTGGAATGAGTTGGTTAACTTGAACATTCTGGGAGGATACAAAGCCTTTATTCATGGGATGAAAGGGTTGCTTCTGCTGGTAGGTCTTCTTCCCTCAGATGATAGGTCCAATTTTATCAAACTCTCCTAGGTTAGGGGTTGAACACAATATTATTTCAAATCACAGGGGTGAAAACGAACCTAATCTATGGAAAGTTTGATGTCTAAAACTACTACTTGGGGATCCCTCAGGAGTGGTGTCAAATTTTTCAAGGGAGAATGGGCTCATGCCCTCCTTCTAGCGCCAGTTTAAGTTGACAAGAATTTGTGACAGCCTCGCCAATGGTAGATGAGTTCTCACTGAATACTGGAGTATCGATCAACTTTTCTTGAGGAGGCGCGTGGGAGAGATTTCTCTCCTAGGCCTCCAAGCACCTTGTTATTGGGTCACAAAAATGTGGGCTTAGCTTAGTTGGACAAGTGACTATTTGTTTTGAGGGGATAGAAGGTTTTGACTCATAGACCTCTGAAACTTTGAGGATAATGGGTTTCTTGCAAGCATAGTTTAATATCCTGTAAAGAAATAGAAAAAGATAGGACAATGTTAGTATAAATGTCTAACTATATCCATGACATATATTCTCTTAACATCAAAAAAGTTCCAAATAAAATAAACAAGCGATACTAGATATACATATATCAGTAGAAAAGCAAAGTATTTCATTGAACCACTACAGAACTGGAACAAAGGACATAAGAAAGCATACAACATGAGAAGTATTTTTCTAACTCCAGGATCAGAAACAACACAAATCACAGAGCTGAATGGTGTTCCTCATTCTTTCATTCACTTCAAATCTAGCTTCACTGGTAGTTACACTAGCAGCTCCAAGGGAGCATTAATCTACTCTAAACTACTGAGAGACCTAGATTGCTAAAAGACTGAAAGCTTGTATTACTAATGGACAACTAAATCATTAATTGGCCAACCATTAAAAATAGCATTGGACCTTGTATTTATAGAAAGTTCTAACTACATAAGGGACTAACCCTACACTAGCTATTTACATTATTTACAGCTGACACTACCCGCGCTATTAGAATTTCCTAATATAATACAATCATTCGAGAAGAGAAGAGAAGAGAAGAAAGAACGGAAAGAGCACTAGGAAAACCGCCATTGGAAAGAGTGTCCTTGTACTTACAGACATGATGGATCTTCTTTAAGTGATGTAGGCCATATGCCCTCTTTAATGTTCTTCTATACTTTGGTGACTTGGGCGAGTATAGGTAAGCCAGAAAGTAAATGCCAGAATGGCACCTCGAGGATTGAGAGACATCGGTAGCGAACCAATGGATTAAACAGTGACTATTCATGCCAAGAAGGACAGCCACAGACTTGGCAACATGTTTTTGATAGTGATTGGTCGGCTTGAGGGAGCTATCAATATTCATCACTATAAAGAATACAAAAATTGGGAACCCGGGGACCGGGGTCTGGGAGATTGCGCTCAAAGAATAAAGAATGAAAACTTCTAGCAACTTTTTTCTGAAGGGTACCCGGAGTCTTTGATATCTCACTGGCCTTTGAACTCTTTGTATCCCTCCAGAATCTGGAGGATTCCATCTTCCTCTATATCCTTCAAACAATCACAATGATCTATAGATCCCTCAAAATGGAGGCCGACACTATCGACCTTATCTTTTAACTCCACAGCTATGTGCTTAAAATGTGTCACACTTCTATGAATCATTATATCCAAGATTTCTCAAAAATGAGATCTCAAATGGCGACTCATAGCTCTCTATTTATGGAGTGCAAGGGTTTGTAATGGAGGCCCTCAGATTGACCTAGTTTGTGCCCATGAAAGTACACCATAAAATGAGAGATTCAAAGAGGAAGAGAAAGAATGCTAGTCTCCATGATCATCAAGTATGAATGCAAATGAAAGCTATTCTATATGATAACAATTCATGAAAGGAAATTAATCTATATGATAACAATGCATGAATATTTTATGAAAGGAAATACAAATGCAAGATTGATCTATGAAAGGAAACATGAATCTAATCTAACATGTAAGTGCAAAATTAATCTAAATGGATTTCCATGGGGCATGAAAGAAGAAGACAAGAAGAGAGAAGTTGCAATATCCAAGCTCAAGTGCTCAAAATCTCCTCCAAAATTGCTCTCCAAAGCTGCAGCATAACAATAGCCTAAAATCTTGATTCTCAAATGAGGAGAGGTTTCCTTATAAAGAGAAATGGATAGTAGAAATTAAGAGGCAAAAATCAAAGGCTATGATTAAGAGGCAAAAAGCTCGCGACTTAGGAAGATGTGTAAAAAGAGGAAGTTTATTTATTTTTATTTAATTTATTTCCTTTTTCAACAAAGAGAGATTTAAGTGGGGGTTTTATTTAATTAAAAGAGGGATTTTCTTTTAATTAAATAAGATTATTTAATTTAATTAAAAAGGATATTTTAATTAAATGAGATAATATTATTTAATTAAGAGAGATTTTATTAAATAAGATAAGATTATTTAATTAAAAAGGAATTTTAATTTAATAAGATTATTTTATTTAATAACAAGAAATTGTTTTCTTTTAATTAAATAAGATAATTGATGAAATGATCAAACCTTAGCAAATATTGAAATAATAGAATTAATTACAATTTGATCAAGGAAATTGATTTTTATTGAAAATGTTGCAAAGCATTGATTCAGGAATTTGATAAATTGATAAATGGAGGCCCATAGTCCAGGCGACCATTTTAGAGTGCATACATTTGCCCCTCTTTGACTAATGTATGATCTTTATGGGAACACATGTAGTCAAAAAATGCAATTGAAGTGTGAGATCGATTTGGGATCACAAAACAACCCAGACGTGTGATCTTTATGGGAACACATCAAGACAAAGATAAGTTGTTTGAAAAAGACAAGGTCAATACCCCTATAAATAGGTAATTGACATGTCCAAGATAAGAATTTCAAGCAAGGTTTCCCCAAGCAGAGAAAATGATAGGATTGATAAAGCTGAATCAAGGATTGAATTTTGATAGGTACTGCCCCCTCATGATCAAAATTGAAATGAGATAGAGGAGAAACAACAAATTGATAAATTTGATCAATTCAAACTAAAGATAAAATTCTTGATGTAAGATAAAAGATATAAGGATCACAGAACCAAGGTAGATCATCAAGCACAAAATATTATGCCCCAAGGTTGAATTAGAAGAAAAGAAGTGGGGTGAAAGCAAACGGAAGATAGAAGTTTGGAACAGGAGGAAAGAAATGGAGAGAAGAAAGAGAACTTGCCTCAAGAAAGAGAATGCCCCAAAATCAATCAACTGTTTAAAATCAAAAATTTTGATTGAGATCACGAAAGAAGATAAGGAAATGAAGATCAGAATGTGATTACAATTGATTAATAGTCCATAAGAAAGATGAAGGAAAAGCCCTCTCATACTCGTAATGTAGCCTAAAAATGCAAACTAACATGAAATCTAACAATGGAAGCTACATGAAAATGCAAAGGTGTACTTGCAATAGAGCAACTGTAACATAGGAATTTGTATTCATCATTCATTAGAGAATGTTAAGGAACTTATTTTCATTATTGGGCCATTATTAACAAACATCGAAAAATCACACAATCATCACTAGCCACAAGTGAAACTATGAAGATATGAATGTGATTTATATTGGATTGGAATGTGGAAAGATTCTAACATAAGCATCAAAGACATAAAGGTCAATATGACTTCGATGTTAGCTTACCCAATTTAATATAGCAAAACCATGCTTGCATCAAGGCATAGAGGCCAGGATGATGAGAAGAACGGTTGTGCAAAAATAGTCAAGGATAAAGCAAGAAACAAATAAAAACATGCCCCATGCCCAAGTCCTCTAGCTATGTATCCCGGAGAGACTTATTAGTCAAGGACACTCAATGAAGATTAATAACAGTCAGCACAAAAAGAAAAGATCATGACATAGCTCATGAATTAAGTGTTGTGTTTAAAAATTTAAGTGTGTTAACTGATACTGAGTTCCAAGGATAAGGATCGAATGCTCGCAAGTAGGTAAGACCACATGAAAAAATGGAGTAAGACCAAACTGTTAAGTGTTGAAAAACACTTAATGTCAAGGGTTGTATAAAAAAACACAGTTGGGGTGATGTTGAAAAACACCATTTGTGAGATGTCCTAAAGACTAAAACATCCAAGAGACCAAAGCTAACATAGTTATGCCCCCTAGACAAAGACAAAGACCAATTCCATACCAATGCACCAAGGACAAGGCATGATGGAGAAAGGATAAGTGTCGAGGACATGCGCTGAGAAACAGGGGTCCAAAGGCCTCAAGTAGCGCATGTTTCTAGGTTTTCACCACTTGGATTTTATTACAATTTTTTCTCTTTCATTTTTTTTTCATTTTTTTCATGAATTTTTATAATTTTTTTTAAATTTTTGCTACCAAGGCGCCTGTTTTCAGGTTTTCAAAAAGGCACTTTTTCTTTTTTTTTTGAATTTTTGAATTTTTTCATATTTTTAGAATATATAATTTTTTTGAGATACATCAAAGCATCTATTTCTAGGTTTTCACTAATATGATCATTTTTTTCAGGACATTTTATGATTTTTAGAATTTTTAACAATGTATCTTTTTTTTAGATTTTTTCAGGATCAATAATTATGTAGAAAGGATGCCCCCAGATAGAATGGGCATCAAACTCCCAAGCAAGATCACATTGTGTAGTCCCAATTCCTAGCAAGGTGGAGGACAAGAGGGATTAGCAAGCTAGTGGAAGAGATTGAAGACAAGAGAATGAAGGAGAATGAAGGGAAGAAATCCTCAAAGACAAACTCCTCAAGAGTACCCAAGCTAGGGAAAAGAAAGGAAACATCATGTAAAGCACATTTGGACAAGAATGAAAGGCAAACATAAGATAAGTCACAAAAGTGTAATGCAAGATCAGGAAAGGATGCAATCCAAAGGAGTAGACATGTCAAGAAGATTCATAGCACCATGTTTTACTTCTTTTTTTTTAGGATCAAGACCAAAGGGGAAAATGATAGCGATAGGCAAAAATGAATGGAGGAAGATAGACATGAAGGCTAAAAATGAAAGGAATGAAAGCAAGATTATCATAAGATAGCTCACAAAATAACCTAAATGTTCATGTATAGATCAACATTTTCAAGATCAAAGAGAGAATACGGAATGGATGAAAGATGTAGAAGAACTACG
>MU225587.1:1120947-1138314 GCA_018584345.1 Thuja plicata | reverse complement strand
AAGAGAGATTTTAATTAAATAAGATAAGATTATTTAATTAAAAAGGAATTTTAATTAAATAAGATTATTTTATTTAATAAAAAGAAATTGTTTTCTTTTAATTAAATAAGATAATTGATGAAATGATTAAACCTTAGGAAATATTGAAATAATTGAATTAATTACGATTTGATCAAGAAAATTGATTTGAATTGAAAATGTTGCAAAGCATTGATTCAGGAATTTGATAAATTGATAAATGGGGACCCATAGTGCAAGCAATCATTTTAGAGTGCATACATTAGCCACCTTGGTTGCTTTGTTGGATTTGAGAAACACTTCGGAGAGTTCCACCATGGTGGCGGCATTAACACTTCTCCCAGGTCAGATTTGAGCCTTGACCACTTCATCAAACTTACCAATTATGGAATCAATGGGAGTGTAAGTCCCGGGGCTGAGAGGATTAGCCGATGTAATTTCTTGGATAAGGGTAGCATACTGATCCAAAGGAGTTCGAACCACCTGCAATTGTTCCTCCAACACTCGTACCAGTTGCTTGCCAGTTTTGAATTTGAATGCAAGTCTAGAGTATTGAATCCAGAGGAACCCATATGATTCATCCCCTAGAATTCCAATGTTTATTAACTCATCTTCCCTGAGATCCAGAATCTCCAATGGGGTATCTCTCCAATCTTCATATTTATCAATCTCTACTTGCCACTCGGGAAGGGTAGCCTCTATCTACTTCACTAAATCATTCACCCAGAAAAAAGTTTGGGAGAGACTCAGACAAGAAATTTCTTGTTGCTCCCACCTAATGAGTGATCCACTCATCTACCACTAACGCCTTCTTCTTCATGATTTTCAGAGTATCAACATCACTCTGTGGTAGCAGTGTCCCCGAGACTAAGGGACTATCTCTTTCGGAGGCGAGGGGGTGCACTAACTCTGCCAGGAGTCCCGAAAGGTTGGCATTGGCTACTTTTAACTCTTGGATCTTATGAGACTGCTTCTCATATCAGGCTTCAATAACCTGAATCACTTCACTTAGGAGGTCTAGTTCTCCCTGTTAAGTTCTTTTGACCAAAGAAACCTCTTGGATCACATATTCTTCGGTAGCTACCTCAAAATTCTCTTTTCCTGTTGGAGGGGTGGTGACTGTCACCACAACATTACCGTCTAGGGCCCTTCTAGTGCTAGGAAGGGTATGAGCCTTTTAAAGCTTCTTAGGAATTTATCTTTTAGTCAATATTTTGGCAAGTGATGGTGGGGCTGTGATGGTAGTTGGGGATTTCCTTTACCGGGCTTCCACTAACCACTATGGCGGGGCATCTGGCCCGCTGTCATCATCATCTCTGAGCTTGAAGTGTCTATGAGGTTCAATTCAAGTTCACCCCCATCATATTTTCCATTGTATAGGTGGGGTCCTTTTCCTTGTGTTCTTTACCTCCCTCCCCATCACCTTCCATAATGATGTTCTCTGGTGGACTAGGTGGCAGAGGAAGGAGAGGCAGCTCATTGATATCTAGCTGCTAAAAAATGGCCACAACTTTTTTGGTTTCCATATTCGGTGGTGTGATCAAACCCTGATTACTAGTTACATCTAAGGGGGCAGCGTTAGAGGTTACGATTACTCTCAAAGGTCTGGTTCCCTCTTCAGTCGAAACTGGTTCTACAACCGGGTTGTTCCTTTGTTCTTGTGGCACTTCCTTTTTGGCTTCATCAAGCTGGGGCTTTCCTTCTTCACAGGCTGCCACATCTTCTAGTCCTATTGACTCAAGTATGGAGATTTCAAATTATTTTCCCTCTGTCTCTTCTATGGCACAGTCAACCATAGCCTACAATTCTCTGAGATCACCCAACGGGAAGAAGTCATCGACATTGATCTACGCTATCTCTGGGAGACTCACTGGGTGATCCTCCTTTTTAGAGGAGGAGGAAGAAAGAACCTCAACCTTCGGTACATCTTCAGGCTCCAGACCTGGATTTTTGCTTTGTGAGCACCAACTTTCCCTTTGTTTCTTTCTCCTTTTAAGTGGCACTTTGGGCTCTGTAGCTACCATTGTTCTAGCGATTTCTTATTCACACGTTGGGCTTAATAAAATAGCCAAGGATGGAGAACCTCCTAGCAGGGGACAGGAGCCTACCAAGGTATCTCCAAGGCCAAAAGTCACTCCAAAGTTTGTTGTGTCTATTAATTTCCAAGATTTCTCCAACTTCTCACCCAACTCCTCCCTCAGGGGGGCCAAAATGGGATTTGGGGCCTAAGGTGGGGCACCAACTTTCTTCTTACCATTGGCTTTGGATTGCTCCAGGGCCTGGGAACTTGAAGCTCCCAAACAATTCTTTTCCAAATGGACACTCTTCGGGTACACCTTCTCAAAATATGAGTCACTGCACTCAATTACTACTCTAGAGATGGCCCCAATATGCAAAAATTCTGATGTATCCCAATCCACAAGAGGGAGGTCCATCCTTTCTACACTTGTCTCTTTATACTTGGGGTCCTCTGGGGTCCCGATGCCTGAAAAAGTCTATGGGAATGTTCAAAAATTGAGTTTTTCCATCATCCCTTTTGTTATCTAGGTGTAGTATCTCTTCTAGACATTGTATTCATCCTGTAATTTAGCCCCAAAATCTTCTATGTGTTGAACATGAGGGTTCACCCCTTCAGTATCAACCTTGCCAGTTGCCCAAGGGGATCATAATCCTTGCAGTGAAAAATAATATTTTGCTAAGTTAAGACTACTTAGCTCATTTTCAGCTTCCCAGGCTGTACCTAGGGAGCAAGATTATTCTCCACAAATGAAAGGGAATGTCGAGGTTGTAAATTTCTTGACAATAGCCAAGGCATGGGCCTCCAACATCTACTTGCAGATCTAACAAAACTACCCAGTCCCCACAATATTTGGGTAACAAGAAGGGTTCTTTAGAGAAGCTAGATACCCAAATGTATATGTGTTGGGAAAAATGGATGAAGTATCTTCCCCATGCACCAACCAAATTAATGGCCTATGGAGATAATATGTATCCCCGATCACTAGTGATTTCCTTGACCCTGTGAAAGATGAAGGCATTGTTGACTCTGCAAAAATGTGGGAAGATCTAGTCCCACTGAATCTGGGGGAAGTGATCCCATGGAGATACCTAACCAGGTCCCTCCCCGAGAAAACCAACCATTGTTAATCCTGGAATCCCCTGGGACTATCAAGCAAGTGGCTAGAGGACATAGGAAGTCATGTAGAACTTCCGCTCTAGGTCGACTCTCCTTAGCTCAGTGCCTACTTGTTTGGCAATGATATCAATCCAATAGAAGTGAGCCTTGATGGTGGTCATACCATATAAGAAATAATACATCGAGGGGGATAATTCCCAGGAATGTGGCTTCCTGAAGATCCTGCATAAGAAGATAATTCCTTCCTAGATGGGTTCCTTAAATTTGGAACATAGAATCTCTAACCGCATCTTCTTGTACTCCCAACATGAACTTTTCATCCAATGTATGTTGAGGTAGCGTCAGGCCATATCTTCCACACCCTCATACTACTAGAGGGCCTCATCCTTGGTGAGAGAAATAGCTCCCACAAATTATGGGATACGCCACCCTCTGGCAGTGGCATCATGGTTCAATGTGACGATAAACACCGGGAATTCGAGGGGAGTAGGGGAAACCAACACAACAATAATACTTCCTAGGTGATAACCCCTAGCCAGGAGAAAAATTAGCTCTGACACTTATACTAAGCATGGAAAACCAGCTGCTTGAATGATTCTAGATGCCACTAAGTTAACTAAGATGGAGCCATTGGAGTGTTGAAGTTGATAGATCATCTAAATAAGGCCCTACAATTTGGCCCATGTGCCAACATCTGTGTCGGTGATCTCTTTAAGTGCAGACTCAATTTGGACCCATGAATTGTCCTATTATTAATATATTTCTAGGTTAGTGGGAGATTTTCTAATGTCTTTTCTACCTTGTTCTTCTTTCTAGTTTTTGCAGAGGCACTTTGGAGTTCCAGACTCCCGGGAGGTGAAGATCCTGAAGCCATTTCTTTCTTACTTTAACTTGTACCTACAAACCAGACCACCGTCAATACATAAATGTTGAGAGATTCCATATTTTGGAGGCCTTGAGAATATCTTTGTCTTTTCACCTGAAATGGAGAATCATTAGGGCATCCTAAATGAGATCAGATATCTGAAATTATATACAATTTTAACATATAAAATACTTCTCGCTTACCGAGGATCCAAAATGATAACTCAAAAAGGAGGTTGTGTGAGGTAGGAAAGGAAATATTAATTAAGATGCTTGACACTAACTTGACAAGAGAGCTACCACTAGGAATAAGATAGGTGGCCCCACTATTGTACTTTAACACATGCCTACCCACTTGGCTGAGTAATGACAAAATTGGACAGATATTTTGGTGTGAGTGTCATGAATGCCATTTGAGATGGGTTTTAATTATTCATTCATGGGAAATAAATTTTTCTATTAATTTAGAAAGGACAAAGGAGAGAGAAAACTAACAGCCTACTGATGAGCTGACCTCTACAATTGAGAAACCCACCTCCTCCTCATTCACGACATCACCAACTAGGGCGGTGAGCCTCGTTATTGAATAGACATAGTATGAGACCTCGTAAATAATGAGGAAGATAATGGGTGTTTTAAGGGAAATTCCCGTAATACCTAGCTAAACAAATAATTTAAAAAACATCATGCTTACAGGAAAGTACATGGCAAACAATGCACTATCGATTCTGCTAGATTTAGAGACAGGGAAAAACTTACAGTGAGCTACCAGAGCTCGCACACTCAAACCTACCACTCCACCAACCAAATTCATGGAATACATCCTACAGACTCTACCACATAGAGCACCCACAATCTATTTATAGAATATATACAAAAATGTACAAGACACGACCAAAACTAGACTGATTTATAGATTCCCTAGCAGGGAGCGGACAATATTCATAGGAATTTACAGCCCAGGAGGGTGGGTGCATTTCATTCTGATTTTTATGGCTACAAAGAGAAGAGGACACACTAGAATCATGGATAGTGTCATGCCAAATAGAAGATGCAAACCTGAGCAGTGAAACAGACAAAAACTAACCAAGAACAAACATGGAAAATAAAACAAATAAAATGGACCAGTTGCATGAAAAAAAGAAAAAAAAAGGAAGCATGTGAAAAAAAAATGAGACGCAGAAGAAACACACAACAAAGCATGAAGAAAGAAAAAAGGAAACCAAAGAAAAAACCCAAGGGCCTACTTGAATCTCAAAATGTTGAATGGAAGGACCTGTAACTCCTTCACTCTATCACCTAAACACCCCACCAAACTTGACGAACATACCTCTGCACCTTCTCACCCAAATTTTTTGCTTAGAAAAAAATTACTTTGCTCTCTAGAAAAGTTCACCATAAGGTAACTTTTTTACGGTAAGTATAAAAAATAACAAGGTAAAACACCTTAAGTAATGCCTCTAGGAAAGTGCATTAATTGCCAAAATTAATTTTGAGATACACATCGACAGCTAGGATTCAGACCTGCAAACACCTAACGGTCATCCCTCTTCCAAAGAAAATAAAATGATCGCTGGGCACAAAAGATCCAGAGTCACCTACTTGGGGACAACACCCCGGGACACAGAGCCCAGAAGAAATAATGAACACAAAAGGGAAACCAAGACCAGACTGGACAAGAAAAGCCAAGGAGAAACAAGGAACCAAGCCAAAGAAACAAAAATAAAGCAAGGAAAAACTGAAAAAGGACAAAAAAGAAAAGGAAAAAGGGGGGACCCGACATTTTGCGCACAAAAATACAGGGAAGGGTATGTAGGGCGTAACACAAGTTTAGGACATGTTTTCATGATGGTTTGGAACATGATTTTGGAAAGACTCTTGTTCAAAAAAAGGTATATAAAATAGTGAAATATACATTGAAGAGTGGAGGTGAAGGCTCTAGATGTCAGTTAGTTACAAAAGAATACAATGTTTGTGATTTTATTTCAAATTTCAAGATAAATCTTTTTTACAATTATGCAAGGCATAGTCAAAGGTCTCAATGGTTGGATCAATAATTCAAGATGTGTAAGGACACTTTCCCCATTGGAACTATTATATCCGTTGTAGAATTTGCGGAGAACTATACATTGCATCCCCAAAATGAGACTCAATCTCAATACTACAATTCCATTTAGGTTTCTATTTTTGTACACATCACATATATACAATCCCCTGATAGCACAAAATATGAGTGGAAGATAATCAGAGATTACCATTTTTATATGAGCGATGATAGGTCCCACTCTCATGAGTTTTTCCAACATTATTTAGAGAAATATTTTGACTTCTTGCAGGAAAATGATATTTCTATGGATAGGCATCTCATTTGGTCAGATAATTCCACCGGTCAATTTAAGAATGCTAGAATGTTTTATTGGTTATGTATAATGCATGTGGAGAGAGGTGTACCTCATATTTGGAGTTTTTTTTTAGTCAGGGCATGGGAAAGGGGAGCACAATGGAGCAAGTGCGTGTGTGAAGAGAGCTCTAGTTAAGGAGCAATTGAGGATTTTAGGTGTTGAACTTATTGATGCTTGTTATATTGTTGATTGGTGTACTTTAGAATTATCACACTGGGGAAATCTTTATTCTATAGTGTGTAGATTATTTTGGTTGGTTGAGGAGAGAACTATAGGAGATAGATTGGATTGTAAAAAAGTCAAAGACTCTTCAAAAATACATTCATTCTGAAGCTCCGATAGTAGTACATTGACCATTTGGACAAGAGAGTTGGCTTGTTTTTGCCTCACATGTTTTTTGTATGATTGGGATCATTGTGAGTCAAGTGAGAGGGTGGATACATGGGTTCCAAAGCATCTATCTCCTTTATCTTTGACACTCTCTATAAGAAATGATGGCATGGAGACTTCGATTGAGTATGACCATCTTTCAGATCTTCTACAACCAGGAGATGTTTTTGCATTGGTTGCACCATAGGGGAATGATGAGAGGTTATATTATTGGTTAGCATATTGTGTACAAGGTAAACATAAGCTTGCACAACCGACTACAAATGGTGATGGGTTCATGTATCCTATTGGTTAAATTTTTGTTACAGGAACATGGTTGCGAACACACATGATTAGAAACAATGGAATTATTGCATTTGAAGACTATGAGAAGCAAAAAACTATTCTCATGTATTGACACCTTCTTATAGAAACAAATGTCAAGTTGTCAAATAATCAAGGAAGACCAAATAAAATAGAAATTTGAAATATTAGTACTACTAATCATGTAGCACTATTGGAGACCCTGAAGCAAAGAGATGACCCTTCAGAAACATTTGACTAGGTAATAAGTTAACTTAGTGCCTTAATTTTGTGCCTTTCTTAGATTCTATTTTTGAGTCATTAACTTGGTTTTGAATGTGGATTGTAACTTGTTGCAGGAGCACCTATGAAGATACCTAGGGTCACCATGGATCCAAGCAGAGATAGAAGGACAAAAGAATCCTTAAAGGTTAATTGGGATCTTTTGAAGCCTATAATGAAAATTTGTAACAATCAATTTGACTTAAAAGTTAAATGTCCTAGAAGTCCTGATAAGGACTTAGGACCAAAATCATGTATGGGTGGCCAATAGTTCCAACAAGGGATCTAAGTACATATTTTCTCATAAATAGGCAATGAAAACTCATAAATTTTTATTATTTACTTATGTCATTTGCATGGTTTGAGTTCTCACAAGTTTTATTGTTGTTTCTAATGCTTTAAGGATATTATTTTCATCATTTAAAACAATATTTTATGCTCTGAAAGTTCATTTGAACCATATTTCAGCAATAGGTGTTGACTGGTCTTTGAAAGTCACAGATTTTACTTGACAGTTTGGTCTTTTTCCAATGAAATGGATCATTCCATGAATGACAATAATCTGATTCTCATGGAATGGTGCCATTATGACTTATACAATATTCTTCTAACATGATCTTCTATATTGATGCCATTATGCACTTGTAATTGTCAAGACAAGTTTTTTGGGGTTTTTTGGGACCCTAGGAAGTCTTGTAGTTAGCCTTCATTTGGAAGTCATTTGACCTCTTGGAGAAAGTGGAATCCATTGGGTACATGGTGAAACCTTGGGATTTTTTTACAAAGGTGTGGATGCTTGTTGTCCAATTTGTGGAGTTCTCCAAACCTCTACATCATAAGTGCAGATGGATACATACATGATAGATATAGAGGATTCACTATGTAGTGAGGGTGAGTTGAAAGTAGCTCCTTAGTGTGTCTTTCAAACCGTCTATCCTGGCATCAAACCATCTACTCCATCAACTCTGTTTGGCCGGGTAAATGCTAGTGACAACCCCATTCCGCCCATGGAGTCACTAGAACTCTTGCAACCACACTCGACCCAAGTGTCCCTAAGGTGTACTAAGCATGATTGGACAGAGATATTCCAATTCTTGTATCTTAGACCTCATGAGAGATATCAAAAAATTGTTAGGGGATATAAGATTGTGTTGTCAAGGTCTACAACAACCTCTCTAAGTTTTGGGCAATTTGACTTCATTTGAATTGGCAAGGCAATCTTAGTCAATGTCAAAACTTATAGTGAGGGTCAGTTGAAAGTAGCTTTGTCATGTATCTTTCAAACCATCCTTCCTAGCATCAAACCTTCTGGTCCATCAGCTTTGGTTGGCCGGTTAAACACCAGTGACAACCCCATTCTACCCAAGGAGTCACTAGAATTCTCACAACCACACTCGACCCAAGTGTCCCCAAGGTGCACTAAGCATGATTCAGCATCAATATTCCAAGGCTCATAGCTTGGACCTCGTGAGAGATATCGACAAACTGTTAGGGGATACAAGATCATGTTTCTAAGGTCTACAACAACCTCTCTCAGTTTTGGGTGATTCAACTTCCTTTGAATTTGGAAAGGCAATCTCAGTCGATGCCAAAACTTGTAGTGAGGGTCAATTGAAAGTAGCTTCGTAGTGTATCTTTTAAACCATTTGTCCTGGCATCAAACTGTCTACTTCATCAGCTCTGGTTGACCGGTTAAACACCAATGATAACCCCATTCCACCTACGGAGTCATTGGAACACTCGCGACTACACTCGACCCAAGTGTCCCCAAGGTGCACAAAGCACGATTGGGCAGAAATCTTCCAAGGCTCATATCTCAGACCTCATGAGAGGTATCGACAAACCATAAAGAGCTAAAGGATTGTGTTTCTAAGGTATACAATAACCTCTCTCAATTTTAGGAGATTCAACATTTTCTAAATTTGGCAAGGTAATCTCAGTCGATGCCAAAACTTGTAGTGAGGGTCAGTTGATAGTAGCTCCATAGTGTATATTTCAAACCGTCCATCCTAGGATCAAACCGATTGCTCCATGGGATTTAGTTTACTGAGAAAATTCCATTGAAAATCCTATTCTTCCCATAGAGTCACTGGAATGCTCAAGATCACGCTCGACCCAAGTGTCCCCAAGGTGCACTAAGAAAGATTAGGTAGTGATCTTCCAACGCTCGTATCTTGGACCTCGTGAGAGGTATCAACAAACTCTTAGGGGCTATTGGATCATGTTTTTGAGGTCTACAACAACCTCTCTTAGTTTTTGGTGATTCAACTTCATTTGAATTTTCAAAAGCAATCTCAGTCAATGCCAAAACTTGTAGTGAGGATCAGTTGATAGTGGCTTCATAGTGTATCTTTCAAACTGTGTGTCCTGGCATCGAACCGTCTGCTCCATCGGCTCTAGCTGGAAAGAAAAATGATAGTTACAACCCCATTCCTCCAACGGAGTCACTGGAACACTTGTGACCATGCTCTACCCAAGTGTCCCCAAGGTGCACTAAGAATGATTAGGAAGTGATCTTCCAAGGCTCATATCTCAGACCTCGTGAGAGGTATCGACAAACGGTTAGGGGCTACATAATTATGTTGCCAATTTCTAAAACAACCTCTCAGTTTTGGGCAATTCAACTTCATTTGAATTTGGAAAGACAATCTTAGTTGATGTCAAAACTTGCAATGAGGGTCAGTTGACAGTATCTCTATAGTGTATCTTTTAAACCTTTCGTCCTAGCATCAAACTGTCTACTCTATCAGCTATGGTTGGTAGGGTAAATGCCAGTGATAACCGCGTTCCACTGATGGAGTCACTGGAATGCTCGTGATCGTGCTCGACCCAATTGTCCCCAAGGTGCATACATCCTTCATTGTGCCTTGTGACAATGAAACTTCACTGTTCTCTCTTCTAATCTCTGTCATGACATTCCTCTATTTTTTCAGCATTGCAAACCATCATCCTTCATTGTTTTGATTCCCAAGACCCTTTTCATATTACTACACTGTAACAATACACTGATATGCCATTGTTTTGTGTTCTATTTCCTTAAATCATGTATTTGACTACAATCATTGTCTTCGTATTTGATTGGTCTAATTTGGTCTTTCATGAGAAAAATGTCTTCTATGCTCTATTCTTGGTATTTACATACTCTACATTTCTCCCTACAAATAGATCGCTTGTCATTGGTTCCTTTATAAATCATTGTACATTCATACATCCTATAAAAAATAGTGAGGGAAATACTTGAACCAATACATGTTATCAAAATTGTGAGCTATTTTTCCTCCTATGGCTCTTATAACTCAGTTATCATAGTGTTTTTTGTTCATACCGCAATTATGTCCCTAAAGCTCTGAAGAAACATGGAAATGATTCTTTGGTATTCTATAAAAATAAATAGAGGAAAAATTAGAGCAAGGATGACCTGAAAGAATTAGATCTACTACTAATAAAGATTTTCTAATTCCTTCCCTTTGGATGTTCATCATTACTGTTTGTTGTTTATGCATAATGATATTTGTCTTTTTTCATAGTATGATACTTGTTTTTAGTAAGAACTATTTTTAGTAAGATCTACTTTCACTCAATGTATTTTATAACTATAGTGTCCTATTTTATGAATTATTTTCTTAAAGAACATATTGATTAAACTTTACATATGAGTAGAAAGAAGGCAATATTTATTTAGGGATACTTGAGGAGGCATTATTCCTTATTTGCATTTTACAGTTGTGTGGCATGTTGAAGCTTGTCTGCAAAGAGAAATTGTGCTTAGATCATTGAATCTTTGAGAAAACTAAATAGATTTTATAGTTTAAAGATTGAATCTTGATGTCAAAATTCATCTGGTATTACTATAACTCAAAGTCTATATGCCTTTGGATTGGCCATGAGATTTTTTATAATTTGGATCCATACACTTGAAAAGTAAAGTGTGGTATTTTGGCTTAGAATAAGAGATTTGTAAGGCTTCTTTGAGCAGTGAAAACTGCGAGTTTCATGTGGGTTTAATAGTGAAAACCATGCATTCCAATTCAATAAAAAATTGCTATTATTAAAGTGGGTTGGGTCTAGAAGTTGATGCATTATTGAAAGACGGATTTGGGTATTGTTACAAAATAAAGGAGAATTTGAGTGATCTCGGTAATTTATTGCATCTATTATAACAAATTCAAACAAATTTACGTATAACTTCAACAAGATATAATTTAAATCATAATGATAATCAAATATAACTTCAAAATATAACTTCAAGATATAACAATCATAATCATAGTCAAGATATAACTTAACCATTCAATTCCATAAACATGAATAATACATGTGTATATAAAAGATGACACAAATATTTAACATAAAAATGAAAATGTTCTATATATAGAAAGTATCAAAAGTATCTCCATATACAAATATGGCATATGCCATTTCAAAATGTCTACAAAATCAATGTTTCAAGGTGTACATTGTGGCATATATGCCATCTCAAAATGTGCCAAGTGGCATCTCTAAATAACCACAACTAAAACTACATCCTATGTCATAGGGGGATCATCAAAATGTAGCCTCTTTGAAGAACTATTTGGCTCTGATTGATCTTGCATCAAAAAAGAGTTCTAACCCAGGTTAGATTTCTTAGTTTATATGATTTGTGCATATATATAATTCATAATTCAAATACTAATTTAATTATAAATTATAACTGAATACAAGCATTTCTACTTGGCCTCTCGATCGCCTACCATGAGCAGGTGTCTGAACATAAGCCCTTGGTAGTGAAGGGACAATGCCACCAATACCAACTCCGACCTATAAATATGTATTTACAATAATGATATTAGTAGAGTGGTGCAGGGGCCCAAGGTGAAACACAGAGTAATAAATTTACAAAATAGGATGATAGCATAATAAAATTACAAATTGATTTAACTAAAATTAAAACTTACATCCACTGATCTTTCCTCTGGAATAGTGGGTTGTGTTAACAAAGATATGAAAGATTCTCATGGGGCCTCCCTCACACTGGGAGTAACTTATGAGAGTCAAAAGTATAGTCAATTAATTATAAATGTACTTCATCGTAACAACCCTGATTACAAAATATAAGTAACAATATATAAATCTACGTAGAATTGGGCTATCAATCATAACCAAGATGCCTGTCAGCCTAGGCTCCTGAACCTATGTTGGGACATCGTCAAGGGCCACACCTTATACAATAAAGTGCATGTAAAATATTTATTACTACACACAAGTGGCATACATATGCATGAATAACTAATCTTAAACACTTAATTACCTTTCATTTGTCGACACATGAAGAAGGAACCCCCTCATACCCCCCAATAACATCTGTCGATACCTGCAAGAGTACAATAAGATTAAAATATAATAGTAAATGCATGATTTTTATTACACTAATTGATAGAGATTTAAGCATGTACACCAAATGATATAAAAAAACTAATGGATACATAATTTACAATATACTGTATAGGTGTCAAGGCCAAATGAAATGGCCAAAATTGTGGTGTCATCTACTTATCTCAACTCCTCATCTATCACCGCATGAACATAAATGAACCAAATATACATACATAAGTGCATGCAGTAATTAAAACTAATCTAAATAAATAAAATATTTTTAAATAAAATAGGTCATGTGACAAATTTATTTATGTAATGTTTACTCTTACCATATTAACATGAGTCCATGGCTCTGCATACCCCTCCTCATCACTCTCATGAGAAGATGCTCCATGAGATGTTGTAGCCTCTGTAGATGTGTCTCCTTTATCCTCCTCATCAATGACGTATTGATGTGTATCAGCATTAGTAAGCGGTCAGAGACACAAATTATTGCACATAATGCAAGTATGGGGGACGCAAACATGTGAACTACTACCAGATGTTGATGTGCCAGCATCATCCACACCAAGAGGTTACAATGACCTAGTTTGGGCGATGAACTGATCACTCAACATGTGAATGACCCTATACTATGTGAGGTAGCCTCTGTAATGATATTAAGATGTTGCACAGGAGGAGGGGGTGAGACATCAGTGGGGGGACAAAGGTAGTGGCCGTTTTGCATTGGGAAGATGGCCTATTCTAAGGAGCTCCTCCGCCTACGCCCATGTTGGGCCTCATGCTCCAATAATTTACATTGTGACCAAGCACAAACTCGGCATACAATTTTTTTTATAAAATAGAAAGGGAGCTCCAAATTGTTGTGGGGTGGTTTATTAAAAACCATCCACCAGTGATCCCAAAAGTGTGTACATATTGCATCGTTTGTGCACTATTTAATTGATAATTTGGGCTTTTTGGGGTCAACTTTTAATTTGGTTTTAGGATTAACAAAAAGGGGGGATATATCATCTTTAATTATATTAAGGGCCGCAATACCATCATGGTCAATCCTGTCATCAAATTGGGCATGCATATCGTCACACCAATAAAGAGAAACATTATGTTGCTGTGTAAGTGTGTCAATATTTTCAACAATATTATTTAGGGTGGAAAGCATGGGACCTAATGTAGATATATTCTAATATGTGTTTAGGAAGCCTCGTATAGTGTTCAAATTGTCTTGTATCAAATCCTCTAAAGATCGAGGGTTTTGAAACTATTCTGGATTGTTTTGGGGATCGTTATTTGGTGGGGGAGAGTGATTTTCTTCATTGTTGTTAGCCATGCCTGATTAAATAAAAAATAAATATAAATTTCAAATTGATTTCATATATTATTAAAAAAATCAATAGAAAACCCTATTTCAACCAAAAAAACTTCATTTAACATTAAAATGAAAGAAATGCGTCAAAATATATAAAGAATTCACTTACAGTATACACCGTGAAGACAAATTTGATGTTGGATAAATCTAGTACCTGAAAAAATTGTGCACGAGATAAACATAGCTATTTTCAATCCACAGGCAATGAAAGAAATAAGAAAAATGACTCGCAGGTTTGGATTTATGCCATAGGTTTTGGGTACCCCAAAAAAAAAGGTACCCAAAAAAAAAAGGTACCCAATTAGGCTTGTGCTTTGGTGTCAGGTTTTCCCAGGTGTACTGACACCTAGGCCTACTGAAAAATCAACAAACATTTTCATGCACTTTTGGACGAGTGAAAAGTGGATTTTTTTCACATCGCTACTTTTTGGCCCCTCATCTTCCTCATCTTCTTACAGAAGAAGAAGAAGAAGAAGAAGAAGAAGAAGAAGAAGAAGAAGAAGAAGAAGAAGAAGAAGAAGAAGGAGGAGGAGGAGGAGGAGGAGGAGGAGGAGGAGGAGGAGGAGGAGGAGGCAGACAACTCGTTGGTGTGCCCTCGCCCCAAAGAAAGTTAGATTTTGATAACGTTCAAGCTATAGGAACAAGGATACCGAGGAAGGAGCCCACATTCAAATAAATCTTAGATTTTGAAGACCTAGATAATACCACCCCTGAGAACTCCAATGATGTTTTGATAGAAGAAGATGAGGAGCTCCTCTTTAGGCATGTAGAAGATGATAAAAGGTAAAAATCTAAAGAGGAGAGGTTAAGATTGGAGCAAGGGCAGAAGGCAGAAAAAGAAAGACTCCACGATATCAAAGAAGAAAAGATGTGCATGGAAGAAGAATCCAAGAGGAAACAAGAGGGCATTGAACACACTGGCTAGGAGGAAACTCACCTCAAGGAGAAAGAAGAGGTAGAAAATAAAAAGAAGGTTGAAGAAGAAAAATGGCATAAAGAAGAGGAAAGAAAGAGGGCAACCAAGAATTCATTCCAAATGCAAAAAATGAATATTCTTTCTGCAAAGCCATAGAAGTCGCAGAGAAAAGGAAGATAGATAAAGAGGTTTTTGAGAAAAGGTGGAAAGAGGAATAAGCCCAAAAGAAAGAATAAGGAGAGAAGAAGAGGGTTGAGGAGAAACCCAAGGCACTAGGGGAAAATGGAACTTTGGGAACAATTGTTCCTCCTACATTGAGAGCTCCTCTAGAGGATCCCTCATCCAATTCATGGCACAATCCACATTCAAATCCGCAGTGAAGCACACTGCCAAATTCACAATCGGGTCCAAAGGAGAGTTTGGTCATATTCTAAGAAAGAAAAGGAACCACCCCATGAAGAAGCAACAATGTTAAATCCTAGGAACCCTCCTCCTGAAAATGAGAAATCACCACCCACAAATTAGGGTTTAAATAAGAAGAGTGGTGAGATGTTCGACTTCAATATTACCTTGAATGCTGAGAAGAATGTCTCGAGTCCATTAGATTGGTTAGTCAAAACACATAAGAGAAAAAATCTGAACAACCCTTTTTCGCACCCTTTCTCCAAGACATCATCAAGGATCTCATGACCCTGCAACCTAAGAAAGCTAAGAAGCTACATTCAACATATACAACCAAGAGGAATACCAAAGGGGATATGGTAGCAACCATAGTAATGCCTCCCAAGGATAAAGATGAGTCTGAGGTAAATCTTGAGGACTATGAGATATGCAAGGTCAACCTCAAAAAAAAAATTGGGGTGAGCTCAGATACTTTGATGAGGTTGTTGATGCAATACATGATAGGTACGCCAAGGAGCACCATAAAAGGAAGGAGAATTAATCCTCAGAAGAAAATTTCAAAAAAATAATTTGGGAGTTTGCCTCCCCTATTGCATCATCAATACCCCAAGCGTCCACCTTGAATTCATTTCTATAGGTCAAGATGAATTCTTTAAGGATGATGAAGAATAAATCAATTGCAGTGGATGAATGGATCTCCATTCAGATTCGAACAATCTGGAGCCTTCTTGTTGAGTCCTTCCAAGAGTACCTGAAAGTGGTAAAGCTACATTCTAGTATCAAGAAAGAAATAAGCTACATTCTAGTATCGCCCGATAAATTAAACAAATAAATATGATGATTTAGAGATCATGAAAATAGGTGAAAATAAATTGACTAAAATTGTAATTCTCAGTAATGAGACAAAATGATATCAAGGTATTTTTTTATCATCAATTGAATCATCGATTGGACCTTCTAGATATGGCAATAAAATTCATCATATTATTTCCCTAAACCATACAACATCTTGCCTCCAAGTATGTTGGATTTGTGCAGGATATCATGGGGTTGAACCCCAATGAGGTAGATCATTTTATGCCAATGGATTCAGTGCTCAATGGATTTGATGGAGAAGAAGTTTAGTACTTCCCAAGAGTTCAATGGAACAATGTTGACCGATTGCACTAGATTCATGATAGAAGCTCATGATACTACAAATATCACAGCCCTAATGTGTGATCAGGCGGTCGAGGCCTAGGATAAACTTGATGAGGTACGAGTATATATTTAGTGCATGAAGAAGATTGACAAAGAAATTATAAATGAGTGCATTAGAAGATACAAGAAATACATGGAAGACCTATCTTCAGAGTAATGGGTTCCTCTGTCTCCACTTCCTCATTCTTCATCCATTCAAATTTCCTTGGATCCTAGAGTCCTAATTTCCGATGAGTGTACAGTTAGTAGAATTATTTATTTATTACGCCGTAGGCATTTCCCTTTTGGAAATCCCTGGCCTGATTTTTTCATCCAACAGTTGGAGATGCTGGAGATGCTAATGACTGCCATTGAAGCAATCTTGGCCATCCATCATTTTCCACCAGCTGTCCACCAGCTTTCCAGCGCATGAAGTCCAAAGTAGACCAGAATTCCAACGCATGAATTTCTCCGTCCGCAGCACAAAGTACTCAGAAAGTTCTGTTAGGGATTTTTCTTGTATGAATCACAATGCTTGAAATGTCTATTTGAATCCTGTGCCTTTACTCCTGATTCAGAGACAAGAAAAGCCTAATTGCTAAGGACTAGATAAGGTCCTTCTTCATTTTTGAGTTCCACAAATACTCAGGCAGGTTTTACCTTTAATGATGGCTGTTAACACAGTATTTGTTAATGTGGACACTGATTTGTCATGTATCTCTATTGAACTAACTTTATAAAATACCTTGTAAATGATCAAGCATAATCA
>MU225587.1:1072831-1083110 GCA_018584345.1 Thuja plicata | reverse complement strand
TGTAACTGCCCATGGGTCCTTCTTCCTCTTCTTTTTCTTAACCCATTTACTATTCGTCACCCTCAAGTCCTTTATGTCCCAAAAATCCATTTCTTATTCTTATAACTCAGTAGCATAATCATTTATGTCTTCATTGTATAATATAGCAACATTTTCTCCATTGCCACAATTTTCATAATACCCTTGCAAATGTACATATACCTCATTAACAAACAAATATCCAACATCTTCATTAGAAACCCTATTATCAATAGGCATTTCCACTTGCTCAATTTGAACGTCAGATTCAAGTAATTGAAAATAATAGGGAGACTCATCCACAACTATGTTTAGCTTGTCTTCTTCATTGCTTGATGTCAAAACAATGATAGGTATACTTACCATATCATTTTCCACCTCTTCCTATATTGTTTTAATCCTTTTTTTTCCTTTTCCTCTTTTGAATAATCTTTCTAATGGGCCATGTGATCTTCTTCTTGACCGATAAGTACCACTTTTGCATCTCTATGGAAATTCTTGTTGCCAATTATTTTAAGGCTTGATCCAACCTTTTCACCTCATGCTTAAAACACTCTAAATTTTTCTTGTCAAATTTATTCTTATTCACACTTGCATCTTTCCTCTTCTCTTGTTTTTCTTGTTTATTTTTTTGTGAATCCTGACACTGCAATCACCTCTTCAACAAATTCATCTTCCTTCAAGAAAGTCCTTTTAACCCTACTTCCTTTTTGTAATTTGCCTCACCTAGGTCTCTTCTCTTCCCTACCTAGTTTTTTGGAAACTAGGATCTCTCTTCAACCTATACAAATAAAAACACACAAACACCAAGCTCTCTTTCCTAGACCTTCTAAGCTCTGATACCAGATGATGCAACACACTCATACACATTCAAGCTAATTCAGTCATTACAGAATAAGAACAACCAGAACTCAAGATAGATTTGAAAAATATTTATTTCTATTCACCAAATGTGATTCTAAATTGATCAAAATATCCTTAAATAAAATAAAACTATCAAAAAAATAAAAAAAAATAAAAAATTTCCTTTTATGGAAGTTTTCGCAAAAAAATAGTTTTTAGCCACTTTTGGTAATTTTTAAAACAACTCCTAAAAATATTATTTTTTCTGTGAAGCTTCCTAAAAATAAGATAAGATGTACTGCCAACTAAACTTCAAAATTGGAAACAATATTTCAAAGTTTAAAAAAAAAAACAACTTTCTGAAAAGCTCAAAAAGCACTAAATTTTTAAAAAGCCACTAAAAGCTTCTATGTCATTTATCAACTCTTTGAAGCCTATTTTTGGCTTCCTTTAATATTTTTGTGCTTTTGGATAGGTTCCTCCCAACTAATATTTCTTGGAGTGAATTTTCTCAACAAGGATTACTCATTTCTTGGTGATTAGGGTCTTTTCTCCCTAAAGATCTAGGTTTTTTTTCTTCTCTGTACTATTCTATGTGACTGCTTGGATGGTGATTTTTGGAGCTATGATTTTTCTAAATCAAGGATATTGGGTTTCAACTTTGGTGCTCCATTTTTTTTGCCTATTTTCTTCCAGTTTGTTATTCCTAGTGGAGTTTATTTTATGGTACCCTTTGCTGGCATCTGGAGTTTGTAATAGAATTAGTTTTGTGTTTTCTTATGTGTGCCCTATGGAGGTGGGTTTTAGTTGTTGTTAAATTTTGTAAGGATGATGGCATCCCTATTGGAGAGGGGTCTTGTTCTATAGTGGTTGATTATCATTGGTGGTAAATTGATGGTTGGTATCTCTACGTGCGTTTTACAAGAGAAGGCTTGCCTTTTCTTGTGTCTAATTTTGTAGATGGAACTAGCTTCTTTTGTGTGGCTCTATTGTATTTTTGGGTCTATGTCTATTCCCTTTATCCCTTATTTCTCCTCCAGGTCCTAATGGGGTGGCTCGCATTGTTTCTCAGTCTTCTAGCAATGGAACTATTAATTAAGGTGGTCCTTGCTATGATGGTTGTTGGTAATCTTTACCAAAACATTTTAGACCATGTTAGTTACTCTTCTAACAATGAGTCTATTTAGTTGGTCCTATATTTTTTTTTTGTTGTGGTTCTGAAGTATTTTGATATTACTAACAACGGGCCTATTGAGGTGGTTCGTGATGCTTTTTTAGTAGGGATTTCTACTAGTAAAAGGTTTAGTGATGCCTTTCAAAATCCTTCACAAATTTTTGTGCTAGTTTATTCACTAGTTATTTTGTTTAATATTTCTCTTGAATGACTTTTTTTTTTTGCTTTCACAAGTTTGTTGGATGCCTCTAGTTCTTTGTCGTCTCATTCTTGGTTTAAGAGAGTCTTTATTCAAAAGGTCCTATTGATAAACGGTTGCAAGAAGCCTTTCAAAGTCTATTGTTAGTTACATGTTCCTTTGGAATCATAAACTTTAGTCAAAGCTTTTTAAATAAGATAGTTTGGGGTTCCTTCATAAACCCATCTATTCTAATTAGGTGATCCCTTGTTGGGTCAAGACCCTTGTTCTCACTAGTTAGTTTCTCAGATCAAAAGCCTCTTTTCCAAAAAGGATTCCCCTTTTTGAGTCTTGGTGGTCTCACTACTTGCAAGTTCCTCCCTCTTTTTTACCTATGAGGTTATTTCGTATGGGTTTGGGCCATCTCTCGATTTATCTAATCAAAGAATTATTCATTAGTTTAATTAATTTGGTGTGTATTTATTTATCATTTTTATTTATTTTTGGTTAATTTGGACATTAATTTTTTGGGTTGGTATCATACATGTTAGGTGAGGTATATAGAAAGTTCCTTGTTGTCTAAGAAAGTAGATTTTATGTAATCCTTATTTTTTAGGAAATGGTTGTCCAATATGAAATTCATATTTTTAAGGAGGTTGGAATCAAAAGTTTCCATGTTCATAAAAAAAACTAATTAGACAATCTTTTATATTGAGTGTATTTTTATTTTATCTTTTCTTGTAACCTAATTTAATCTAAACTCATGGATTTGTAGATATGTAGATAATCTATCTAAAATCAAAGGTTTTTGGATCGAGACAGTTTCGTATTTGTAGGAATTTTATTTTCTTCCTTTACTATAGTACCTAGTCGTGGGTTTTCTTGACAAATAGAATTTGTTTACTATGTTGGTGTTTGAGTCTTAAAATCTATATTAGTATCTTTGATATTTTAATTTTGCATTTAACTCATGCTACGTTGGTTTTTCATGTTTCATTAGTTTTAGATTTATAATTTATACAATTGTGTGGATTAATCACTCATTTGATTGTAGTGGGAAGACTCAAATGTGAAGTTTCTATATTCAAAAGATTAATTCAATGTTAATGCAAATTTTTCAATTAACCTTGTCTATGGTGATTTACGTGCATTAGTATATTGCCTTTAAATTAGAGGATGGATGGATTTTAGAGTAACTAAATAATCAATTGTTGGAACTTGAAGTACTTAGATAGTCATTTTTTTCTCCTTTATCTCTACTCATTAGATCCAGTGATTATATCAAAGCATCTTCTTCAAATCAGGAAATTACTAGGGACAAAGAGAAATGGAAAGGCAGGATCTTATTTACTAAAGAAATTAAAGATTCTGGAGCTAGACACCATATGGATTCTCAAATTTATGTGGAGCCTTGAGATGCTGATTACAATCCTGATATTTTAGATCATTCAACAGATGATAATCATATTTAGGCATAATTTCAGGAAGGGTCACAAGCTCTTCCTAGTGTTCTGTGTACATCAACAACATCATCATCCTTCATGGGGCCTTAGAGGCTTCTTATCTTCTTATCTAATTTTGGGAGGACAGTTTTTTCCCACTAGGTTTACTATCTTTCTCCTTTTATGAGAGATTTCATTATACATGGGTACCTCACCAGGCCAGTAGTTGGAACCCCCTTTTTTATCTTGTCCTTCTAATTTATGCCTAAGGGGGGTGTTAGTGTATTTATTTCATTGATATACTCATAGGATTATTAAGTCTACTTAGTCATCTATGTTTTTTCAACACTTGTTCACACAAGTCATCATCATTTAGGAGTCTTCTAGAGAGGTGTGGATTCCATTTAGACATTTCATCCTAGTTTAGTGGGAGGCAACTCACCAACACTCATTGAGTGTTCGGTTTGACTTCTGATTTGACCCAAACACTCTTCCTATATGTACTTGGATCCAACTTGTCTTCTTGGATCAATGGAATGGTTGACTTTGGGCTCATTTTTTTTATTGTGCTTTAATTTAATCTCTTAGATCGTGGTGAATTCTTCAAAAATGAATAAGAGTTGAATAATAATATGAAGCTGGGGAAGGAATAAAATTTTGAGAGTAATAGAGATTAGATTTGCACATCAAAATAGATCTAAATATTTTTTTTTATCAAAATTATGGTCATATTAGTGATTAAAAACATAGACATATTTCCTACTTCCAAAAAAATTATTTAATTCTTTGTGAATTTCATATATCTCAATAGATAAATATTCCCAAATTGTTATAATTGTTTTATTTCAGCATTCTTGTAATAACATGTTTTATTTAAATTTAATTATTTAAGAAAATATCATTTATCATTCATCATTTATAAAAAAAGAAAAGAAAATCATAAATTATTTTAACCCCTTAATGTTAGAACCTTGATCTTTTGTTTCAAGCCGATTTTAACAAGTGTCACGTAGTGGCTAAGTATTTCCCTATAATTAATTATTGTTATAATATTGATATAATTAAATTAAGTATAAAAATTTTCAATTTTATTAGAAAAAATAATCTAATAATAATAAATTAATTATTTGATTTTGCTAATGGTTTTCAAGAGCATTAGCATGTTGCTCTAGATTTGTTTTGTGGACAGGAATAGCATTACACATTGGTGAAAGGTGTAGAAAGTAGAAATCCAGAGGTTTAAGAGGATTTTCTAAAAAGAGTTTTATCAATCAGTTTTGATTGAATAAATAAGTAATCCTAGGTATTTGATTTATCACACATTTATGTAAAGGAGGGTATGCCCTCAGTTGTTTTGTAATCATGGATAACACTCTTATCTATAACTATTAAGGAGGGAATGCCCTCATACTACCTGTAAATGAGGGAATGCCTTTATATTATTTGTAAATTAGGGAATGCTCTCATATCTCAAATTTGTACTCTGAAATTTGGATCTAAGATCTCGGGCAAGACTGGAGGTTTTCTTCTCCATTCTTTCCTACCAGTGCTCAAAGTGAATGGATTTAGTGCTCAAAGTGAATGGATTTCTTTTGTATTTCTCTGGCATTAATAAAATTTTGGCTTCGGCATTTTACCGATCAATAAATAAATAAATAAATTATTTGTGTAATAATTTTTAGTCAATTTAATATATATTTTTTTAAAATAATTATTTAATATAAAATTTGTATATTGTATGAGACAATAATATGAAAAAATTATTATGTTAAAATTCTTATTTTTAAAATAAATTATAGGTTTTTTAAATTTAATATCATTTATCATGTTTAAAATAATCTACATAAATATTTGTATATTTATTATATAAAGTATATGTTAAATAAGTTTTATATTTTTTAATTCTATTTAAACATGGGTAGTGTGGGAGAAATTCGTGTATAAGACGCCAAACTTAGAAAAACTCATTGCAGTAGTATCTAGCCACATCCCAATTTAACCATAATGTGATTAAATATATTCTTTGGTAAACAAACTTAAATTCTAAATACGTGTTTGTGGAGAATGTGACTTGGATGAACTTATTAAATGTAACAATTTTGAAGGGCAATAAATATTTTCAATTTTTTATAATTTTTTATTTGAGCATTCTTGTGATAACATTTTTTATTTAAATTTAAGTGTTTAAGAAAATATCATTTATCATTTATCATTTATCATTTATCATTTATAATAAAATGTTTAAAAGATTTTAATTTCTTAACTCAAGCCCATTTTAACAAGTTGCACATAGTGTCTCATGTAGTTAATTATAGTTTTAATTTTGTATGTAAATATAATTGTAATTTTATTATATTTATTATAAGTATTAAATATATTAATTTTTAATTATTATAATTATTATAACTATAATATAAATAATATTTTTGTAATTAAAAATTTATAATGTAAAACTATATTGGTAAGTTAATTCTAATGATAATTAAAATTTTAACAATCCTAAACTAATTATAATCTTAAATATCGTTAAGTGTCTTTTTAACCATAATTCTAATTTTAATTAAATATATTTTAATTAAGTATATATTATCAATAATATTATATATAATATTTTAGAATGTGTAATAGTTATAAATATAATATTTCTTAAAACAAATTAAACCCAAATTTTTTAGTCAATGAGATAGCTCTAAATTATCATACCTTGTCATCATCCCATTTTAACCATTTTAACCTTAATATGATTAAATATATTTTTAGTAAACAAACTTGTTTATTTAAATAAGAAATTGTGGAGAATGCAACTTGGATGAACTCATTACATGTAACAATTTTGAAGGACAATAAATATTTTGCACCTACATTAAAAAATATATTTTTATTAGATAGTGTGCATTATATTGTTATGTAATTTAATTAAGCACAAAATATGTAGAAACCAAGATATTAGAATCACTATTTGGTGAATAATTTCTATTTTTACTTAACAAAATATTATGTATATTTGACATGCTTTGCCTAAAAAACGATAGTTATCAATTGAATTTCTTATAAATATGTATGTAACTAAAACACAAAAGAATATAATGTGTACTACACATTGATTTTGTGAATTCTACTAGATTCCATTCTTGCATATTGAATTTGAAATTAAATGGAAATTATTGAAGAGTGATAAGATTATATTAATAATTATTCAATTTGTGTGCATTGTATTTTGCACCTACATAAAAAAATATATGTTTACTAGATAGTGTACATTATACTGTTAAGTAATTTAATTAAGCACACAATATGTAGAATGCAAGATATTAGAATCACTGCATATTCCCCAATAATTTATGTTTTTACATAAAAAAATATAATGTATATTTGGCATGCTATTCCTAAAAAAACAATGATGCCTATCAATTGAATTTCTTATAAATATGTATGTAACTAAAATACAAACAAATATAACATGTTCTACACATTGATTTTGTGAATTCTATTATATTCCATTCTTGCATATTAAATTTTAGACTAAACAGAAATTATTAGAAAATGATTGATTATATTAATAATTATTCAGATTTTTAGTACATTATAAAATCTTCTAATAACAATATAAATCATAATAAGACATGATGTGGATTTTTTTGTAACTCGTAATTGTTTTTCTTTCTAATTATTAAGTAAGATTGAGTAAATAAAAATGGATACTGGTATATATGGTATATATGACCTTCTTATCTTGACAAAAATAGTTGTAATATTAAAACAATGAATGATATTTGTAATAAAATAAAGTTGAGCTTATACTCAGCTTAATGCTATCTCTATATACCATTGTTGTTGATGTGTCCCTCTTTATATATTGTTGTTTGAATTAATATTTTAATTAAACCTGTTTTTTATATTATAGAAGATTTGAACACTCCCATCTAAATATCTACAACATAGTCTTTGTCATTATCATTATAATTGATATTTTTTCTCCTATTTTAAGCACTAATATTTTATATACCTCATTACTATATCTATTATTCATAGCTACATAATTCATCTAAATAGCCATTGACATAATCTAGATACATACAATATGAACATTGCCATTATTATTATGATGAAGAGTGATATTCTTTCTCCCAATAAAAATGTACCATATATCCCATTTCTTACTCTACCCTATATATCTAAACAGAACTTAGCATCATTATGCTCTAGGGTACGGGAATAGGGTTCCTATATCAATAATTGATAGCTGACATAATGCTTCTGGATAGCTATTGGCAATATTATTCTGATTCCTTCAAGATAGACACTGACGTCATGGCATTTTTCTTTCGGCTCTATATTCTGATGCTTTGCTAGTGACAAATGAGCTTTTGGGTTGTTTGGGATGTGTATTCTGATGCTCTGGTAGTGACAACTCAGGTTTTCCGTCATCTCGGATCTTTATTCCGATGCTCTGGTATTGAGCAATTAGGTTTTCGGTCATTTATGTTTTGGTTGTTGAACTTTCAACTAAATACACACTTTCCAAGCCTATATAAGATGAAAAAACTCCTTGTGATTTACATGAGTTGTTGTTTGTTTTAAAGGTGTGTGTGTGTGTGTTGTGAAGAGGCTGAGCAAGTGCTGCCAATATGAGTCAACAAGCTCCTGCGATGTCAGGCTCATTCACTGGGATGCAGAGCAAAGGAGAGAATCAGAAGGTGAATAACAGCGCAGGCAACAAGAACAGTACTAACAGCGGAGACAAACAGAAGATAAGTGGGAACACGAAGAAGAAGAGTAATCAGCAGAACAATAAGAATAATGCAAAGGGCAGTCAGAACATCCAGCCCAACAAAGGCAACGCGAACAAGCAGCAGAACATAGGGACCCAAAAAGGGGGCAACAACAAATCGTAAAAGGTTAGTCGAACATCAATGAAGACTGAGCGGTAAAGTCCGCGTAAACAAAACTCTTATGTATGTGTGATCGTGTCGTCGTTTAAGTTTCCGTGTTGAGCTGTCCACTCACTACGCGTTTTGTATAAGGAATTTAATACAACTAAGCATTGTACTCTTTTATTTACCTCTGTGTTTAATCTCCCAACGTTCTCGCATCTCCAAGGAGAGGAGGACAATGAATTAAGTTGTAAAAGTAAATCAATTACATCTAAGCACGAGAAACTGTGGTGCAAAAGTAAATCAGTGTGCCTCAAACGTAAACGATCACTACAGATCGGGGAAAAAATGATGGGCTGTTATGTTATAGTGAAAATGAAACCTTCATTTTTTTAAATAAAAATCTTGTACAACCTAAAACGATACTATATGTAGTATATATCAATCACTTCATATCATGTGTTTCACTTGAATAAATGGCTATTAATGTGCTTAATATTAGTTTACATATATAAAAATATGTCAAGAGAAATCCTTTTATGGTGAAAATTTATTAAAAAAAAGAATTTTGAAAAGGATATTTCTTTCTATATATATAAAAGTCAGTAGTAATTGTAATTGTAACTGTAAATGAAATATATATTTAATAGAATATTATATTAAATATTTTATATGATATTGTGTTAATATTAATCATTAGTATAAAATATTCAATATAAAATTTTATTTAATATAACATTATAATATATTTAGTGTAATAATAAATATAATAATATTAGTAATCGTACTTTGGTCTGCAATATGTCGGCTGAAGAAGTGTGGAAGGTTTATTAGGGGAAAATTATATATTTTTTTACATATGTTTTTCTAGGAAGGGAAAAACAAGAGACGTGTATATGAGTGTGAGAGTTACGAAGAGAGAGTTAGATAGTGTGGGAGATGGATGAAGATAAATAGAGAGAGTCCAAAGACAGATAGAAAGGGGATATATATATATATATATATATATATATATATATATATATATAGGTTAAGAGAGAGAGAGAGAGAGAGAGAGTATATGAGTGTGTGTGCACGTATCAAAGTTTATTTTCTATTAACTTGAATAGAAAAATTCAAAGAAAATACTTATATCTTTATATATAATACAAATTATATATATTAATTTCTAGATATAGTTTTTTTTTATATCACAATCCCCGCAGCTCAAACCCAACGGGTTCCCTTTACGGGGTGAGTTTGAGGTGAGACTAATCCCTGTGGCCACACTGAAACCTGTTCATTGCCCCCTAGTGGCCGTGGCTGACTGTATAGGGGTCATTATGTGCGGGAAGGAGAGTCAAACCTAAGACCATGGGGAACTACCCACAACCTGAGACCAACTCTCCTAACCTGTGGGGCCAACCATATAGATATAGTTATATAATACTTATATATGCTATTTATTTATTAATTTAATTTAAAATTGTATATTTGTACAAATAATAGGGTTAAATACTATATTTGTTCAACTATATTAGATTCCTATAACTACATGATTTTTAATTGATATTAATAATAGGTATTATATTGTACAATATAGTTTATTTTATGAAATGTTTTTGGATTCGATTGTGTGAAATTTTTAATCAGGATGCAAGAGAATATAAGGAGAATAAAAATGGTAGATTGAAAACGTAGGAGCATAATAAAAAGGAAAGGGAGAAGAGGGAGACCACACAAATCAAGATTGAAAAGACCCCAAAGGCGA
>MU225587.1:1056649-1072521 GCA_018584345.1 Thuja plicata | reverse complement strand
ATATAAAGAGAAATTATTGTTTTCAAGTTAAATGTGTTGTCATTGATGTCAACATTTCAATAGGATTGCTCAGAAAGATTGATTGCTTGATACCAACATATATGGTGTTTGTTTCTCCTGTGGTACATGATGTTAAAACGTCTGGTGAGGATCATTCTTAGGAAATGAGGAGTTGCACACCTCATGGGATAATGTTGATTTTTTCACTTGGTCCATGTCAAGTTTTAGGGGCTAACATGAAGATTCAGATGAGTTATGAGGTCATAGATGGTGACTAGTAGACAGTGTGGCAGACATTGAAGGGAAGGGGTCACAAAGATTGGTTCGGGGACAATTCTTAAGTTGATATTTTTGGTTTCTCATCAAGGAGTGTGTTTAGGACATGTAGAGGTGTTCTCAACTCAAAGGGTTAGTGATCCAGAGGTTCATGAGAGATGTTTAAGATGTTACAGTTATTGGTGACATTGTTTTTGAGGTCCAGCATAAGAGATGCTGGTAAATCCGACAGTATGGATGGGTTCAGATGACTTACTGATATTCATTATGCATACAAATGTTCTTAGATTATGTGTTTGATGATTTTGCCTTCTACATCGACCAAGGTGATGATATTTGGAGGGAATTTCAAGTGGGTGATTAGTTTTCTCATGTTCTTGGCCGACTTGATCAGTAAAACATTTTATGGGTGATCGGTAAAATGTTTTAGGGTATATTTATGATCTCAAGGTGATTATGATAGATCAAAGCATAATGGATCAAATTCTTTTTTATCAGGATAGTTGGTTGTGGCATAGGAAGATGAAAATTGAAAGATAGGTTTTTGCAGACCTAAGTTCTTGATATAAGGGTTGATGAATTAGGGAAAAACTATGGTTGTGCATGTAAAGGATTGATCGTGGATACCAGTGATTTCTTTTAGAATTAGTTTTGAAGATCTATTGAAGGTTAAATCGATCATCCAAAGTAGTCAGAGAGGATTTGAATAGATATTTATATTGAACTTCAATGGGACTGACCTTGGCATAAGTTAGATGCTACTATTTAGTTCATAAATTATCATATCATTATCTAATCAACCATTGTAATGGTCTGGTAAGGAAGTGAGCCTTCCCAAGGTTGTAGCCCTTTTTAATTTGCGTTGTGATCTCTAGGTAGTGTTCTTGAGTACAAGTGCATTCTCTATATTTGTAATAAGGTTATACTTCTAACAAGGTATTTTCTTATGTGGCTAGTCAACCCCACCATAATGTTTCCCTTAATAAGGGATAAAATTGGTGTGTCAAAGTGATTTGGATGTTTCTAATATTTGCATGCAAGTTTGTTTTGTTTGAATTAAACATAAGGGTTTTAAGTATAAGAGGGAAGTGAAAGATTTTAAAGTTCAAGAAAAAATTATTCACCCCCACCCCCCCCTGAGTTGTTTGCTGCCTTATTTTCTATAATTGGTATTAAATCCTAGTCCCTTGGATAAAGTTTAACAACTTGAGGGAGATCCATAATTGAAGCTTACAAGAAGGACACTCATAGGTTTGATGGTACCAACTACACTTTATGGAATAATTGCATGATAGTGCATCTTATATGTATTGATGATGATTGTAGGAGAATCACCAAGTCCTCCTATAATGCTCCTGCAACTCCTACTACACCAAAAGAGATCACTGATCTTAAAGAAAATATGAAGGTAAATGAATCTTGGTTAATTTCCATGACTTATTCTAAAATGAAAAATCTCATGCAGTTAGAAACTACTAATGAGATTTGGGAGAAGTTACAGACCCTATATATGAAGGAGACAAGGAAGTCAAGGTTGCAAAGTTGTTGAGCTTGAAGGGACAATATAAATCCTTGAATATGAGTGAAGATTAAAGGATTTCCTCTTTCATTCTTAAGATAAATGAAGTGGTGTGTGCTATTAGATGTGCTAGAGGTACTTTAGAAGAGGAGGAGATTGTTGCTAAGATACTGAGATCTTTACCTGCTGCCTACACATACAAAGTTGTAGCCATTGAGTAGATTCAGATAGTTACACCTATAACAAGAGACAAGTTGATTTGTAAGCTTGTTTCTTTTTAGTTTGGTAATTTTAGCAATTCTTTGCCTAAGGTGGAGTCATGATTCAAAGCCACCTTATTTGAAAGTGATATGTAATTAGTGTTTACAATAAAACTTATAAATTAATTAAAATTAAAGTTTTTCCCAATCCATGTTGAATTACGTGATTATGCTTTTTAACAGTTAAAATTATAATTAAGGACACTTTTACAAAGTTTAATGAACTTAACTAAATACTAAAATAAAGTAATTAGAATAAAAATTTAAACTAAAATGAAATAGCAAAAAGAAATTAAGGAGAATGTGAGACAGGAGATATTAGACAAATAAGTTAGAAGATAGAACATGCAAGTTGATAACGGAGTTCGTCCAGTGAGGACTACCTCCCTAGGTTCGCTTCTCAATGCTGGGACCACTTTATTGATATCGCCAAGAAAAACTATGCTTTGTTACAACACCCAAGATTTCAGAACCTGCATACAATTTCCTCAGAATCTATCAGTTTACAATTTTTGGTGTGCAATAACACCTTGCAAATTTTCTTCTCACAAAGAATTTTTTTCTCCAACAAATAATTCTCCAATCTCCAAAATCCTCCAAAGTCTAAATTTTCCTCCGAGGCTAATTTTTTCCTCCCAGGTTAATTGCCTTTACAAAGGAAAATAACCCCCTTTTATACAATTTTACATGCCAAAAAATATTTTAACCATAATATTTCCCATATCTTCTAAAAACAACTTTATCTTCCAATAAAAGCTTCTATATCCTTTATTTTATAACAAAAGATATTTGCAACCTGTAATATTTTCTGGCTTTTATAATTTAAGCCTTACAAGATTACATTTCAGATTTATTCTAAAACTTTATGGTTATTTGTTTTGTTTTTAGTTTAAAATAGGGAGTGGCATTTTAACAAAATAATTTTCCTCCACATTTTATCCAAGTTCAACACCTGTCTGCACCATTTTTGGTCTTTGCAAATTAGATAACCCTTTAAATAAAACAACTGCCATCTAATTCATAAATAGTATGTTTGGCGCGTTGGTATGGATAAAAATTGGTGGGAGATAGGTTAGAGTTTAGAATCCTCTAACCAACATTTTGGCCAAACACCTACAAGAGTCAAACTTGTCAACGCAAGGTACCATTTGGCATATTTTCACATGTTTAGTGACACATGTCAAAACTGGAGTGGTCCCCTTGAGCCACGACAAAAATTGTGCCACTTGTCATGCTGACTTTATTACCATGTCATGTTAACGTCATCGGGGTCAACCTTGGTCAATTTAGTCAATCCAACTTTGACCGACCGAAACTTCCACATACAGACTTCATTTTTGAAACTGAATATAGTTCCGAAATTAGTGTGATAAGCACTATGACTTGGCATCATTTTTCATTAGATTTGAGACTATGAAATTTTTAGGTTCTCTGGATCTACCTAGATCATTCCTCCCCATTAAGAATATTTTGAACCTCCAAAAGGTCATTTTTTATGTATACTTCAAGTGATGGCATGTTCGCCTCACTTGTCCAGTGTCATGTGTACATCCTGTTGGAATTATGAATACCTGACTCATCACAAACATCATGAGAAATGAAATAAAACTACTAACACAATCTCCAACACATCCACTAGTGAAAATTGTTACATCCATCACCCACATAGTACCAACTAATAGGAACAAAAGAAACAATACTGAACAAATTGATGAAAAGGAAAAAGTATCAACACTTTGGATCTCCTATATAGAAACATAATTCGAAAATGAATCACTCAAACCCTCTGTTACCATCAATGCCCGAGGACCTGATTCTAATAGCACCTTATCCTAACTAGCTACAATAGGCATTATATTTAGTTTTCTGCTTGCATTTACAATCATTTTCAAATGCCCTGTATTTACAATTGATCCAACATTGTTCATGCGATGATGTTTTACAACATATTCAATTCCATTTTTAAATAAATGATACTTGTTATGCTCCCTATAGAAGATAGATTTCCTATAATATTAATATGGGCTACCCAACACAATCCTACAGATATCAAGTGGAACTACATCAAATTCAACCTCATCTATGTACTTAGATGTTATTGCAAATTTTAACTTAAATTGTTGTGTAACTCACAATATGTTATCATTGCACACCCAACCCAAAGGATAAAGTCTCTTATGTGGCTTGGTTTTCAATCCAAATTGTTTAACAAATTCCTCTGAAATTAAATTAACTTGGGACCCACTATCTATCAATGTGTTGATTTTATTGTTCTTTGAAATCACCCTTATATGAAAAAGTTCACATCTTTTACTATCTTCAGGAACAATGTGACTTTTGGAAGTATAACATGAAACATTAGTGGTAGAATCAACAAAATTTTACCTTTCAAACCCATAATTGCTATCTTGGTTTCATCACCAGATTCTGAACTAAGGTCCTGAGAAATAGCTACGGTCTTTTGCTTTCCTTTATGATCCTTCTTAAACCACTATGGTTTCAAGTCTGGATGCAATTTCCAACACTTTGCATCTTCCCGCCCTTTCTTTTGACAATGTGAACAAGTAGGCTTTTCACCTTCCTCTTTCTTCACAGTAGCTTCCTTCTTACCCTTCTTGTTACCTTCAGGAGGAACAAATTCCCTCTTTGCACTAAAGCTTGTGTTTCCTCCACCTGCTTCAATATGGGTTTCTTGTACACACACTTCATCAAAGTTAAATGGACTAAACACAAAGATTGTATGTTTCAAATGTGAATGCAATCCACCTATATACTTTAATAAAGTTTCTTTTGTATAAAGTGGGATACCAAGAGTAAGTGCTTTCTTCCTAAACAACTGTGTATACTCTTGCACATATTGTCCTTTACCCTATCTTAAATTTTTCCAGTCCATAACAGCTTGTTTCATATAACCCAAAGGATGAAATTGTTTCTTTAAAGAACATGTAAATTCATACCAAGATGAAATGATTTTACCATGTGTAGCAAGATCATATTGAATCTTACTCTACCACCAAACCCTACAGTACACTTCAATGTGTTTAAGCTCATTATCCAATTTATCTACATCCAATTCACCATTATAGATAGGCAACTCAAATTTAACATCCAGTTTTAACAAAGGTGTGTTAGTTTGCAAAAGTTGTTTCTTTTCAAAAGATTTAGACAAAGAAGAAGAAGAAGAAGATGAAGAAGATGAAGAAGATGGGGATAAAGGTTCAGGATGGTCACCACCACCTCCTAGTCCTTTTCCTTTGTCATATTTTGATGAGGATTTAGATTCATCCTTCTTCCTAGCCTTGTCTTCCTTTTTCATATGTCGTTCATGCCTCTCTTGCATCAAAATGTCCACCAATGTCTTCATTTCTAGAAAAGCTCTCTAGAAGGCCTCTTTATCAAACTCAACAAGATTTTTTTCATGTTTCATCTCTGACCAAGAAAATTCCTTCTTTTCCCAATCTCTAGATTGAACTCGGTAAGTGCACCTTCTCCTTGCTTCAATTTCAACCTGGTTAGCATTCACTCTACAATTCTTACAAAATGAGATCTGATACCACTTGATATGTAATTAGTGTTTACAATAAAACTTGTAAATTAATTCAAATTATAGTTTTTCCCAATCCACGCAAAATTGCGTGATTATTCTTTTTAACTGTTAAAATTATAATTAAGGATACTTTTACAAAGTTTAATGAACTTAACTAATTACTAAAATAAAGTAATTAGAATAAGAATTTAAACTGAAATGAAATAGAAAAATGAAATTAAGGATAATGTGAGACAAGAAATATAAGAAAAATAAGATAGAATATAGAACATGCAAGTTGATTTAACGAAGTTCGTCCAGTCAGGACTACATCTCTGGGTTCACTTCTCAATGTTGGGACAACTTTTTTGATATCGCCAAGCAAAACTATGCTTTGTTACAACACCCAAGCTTTCAGAACCTGCATACAATTTCCTCACAATCTCTCACTTTACAATTTTTGGTGCATAATAACACCTTGCAAATTTTCTTCTCACATAATTTTTTTCTCCAAGAAATAATTCTTCAATCTCCAAAATCCTCCAAAGTCTAAATTTTCCTCTGAGGCTAATTTTTTCCTCCCAAGCTAATTTTTTCTTCCCAGACTAATTGCCTTTACAAAGGAAAATAACCCCCTTTAATACAATTTTACATGCCAAAAATAGAGTTTAACCATAATATTTCCCATATCTTCTAAAAACAACTTTTTCATCTAATAAAAGCTTCTATATCCTTTATTTTATAACAAAGGATATTCACAACCCGTAATATTTTATGTCTTTTATAATTTAAGCCTTACAAGAAAACATTTCGGATTTATTCTAAAACATTATGGTTATTTGTTTTGATTTTATTTTAAAATAGGGAGTGGTGTTTTAACAAAATGATTTTCCTCCACATTTAATGTGGGTTCAACACCCATCTGCACCATTTTTAGTCTTTGCAAATTAAATAACCCTTTAAATAAAAAAATTTCCATCTACTACGTGAATAGCATGTTTGGTGCATTGGTAAGGATGGAAATTGGTGGGAGATAGGTTAGAGTTTAGAATCCTCTAACCAACATTTTGGGCAAATGCCCGCAAGAGCCAAACTTGTCAACCCAAGGTGCCATTTGGCATATTTTCACTCGCCTGTTCAGTGACACGTGTCAAAACTAGAGTGGTCCACTTGTGCCACGTCATAAATTGTGTCATTTGTCATGCTGACTACATTACCATGTCATGTTGACATCATCAGGGTCAACCTTGGTCAATTTAGTCAATCCAACTTTGACCGACCGTAACTTCCACATACGAACTTTGTTTTTGAAACCAAATATAGTTCCAGAATCAGCGCGACGAGCACTATGACTTGGCATCATTTTTTTTTATTGGATTTGAGACTGTGAAATTTTTTAGGTTCTCTGGATCCACCTAGATAAGAAAGAGACAAGTAGAGGTTAGATCAAGGAGAAGGATCCACTAGGAGAATGTCAAGATGTGATAAAGAAATGAAAGAACTTGAAGAGGAAGAAGAAGAAGAAAGAGAACTTCAAGAGTTGGAGGCACTAATTGATAAAAGGATGCCAAAAGGATCTGGTAAGTAAAAAGGAAACTTACCTCTCAACTTGTTTTTATGTCATAAGATATGACACTTTTCTTCTAGATATCCAGATAGAGTTGCTAAAAGGAAGAGAAGACCTATTGTTGAAAGGAAATGTTACTATGTTGTTCATGGTGGACTTACAGATGGTAGATGATGCTGATAAGAAAGATACTAATTTTACCTTCATTTCTATTAAAGAAGAAGATTCTCACATAGCAAATCCCATGCCTACTAGTTCTACTAATTGTGTTGTTGAAGAGAAATCCCTAGCTACACAAGTTGTCAAGAAGGATGAAGGTGATTGACAGTGGATGTTCTCATCATATGAATGGTGAAAAGCACAAATATTTGAGTTATGAGAAGTATGTTGATGGTATGACAAGATGGGGAAATAATTTTGGTGGCATGATCAGAGGAAGAGGTTCTATCTCTCTAGATGGTAAGAAAAATATAGTTGATCTATTATATGTAGAATGTTTAAGACATAATATTCTTACTTCTAGGTAGTTGATGAAAAAAGTGTTGGCATATCTAATGCAATTATGGTAAGTGAGCTTTGGAGATTTAATGATGTACATTTGATTATAGGATGATCAGATATTATGTTTTCATTGATGTCAACTATTGACTTTGTGTTCTTAGTGTGTTTCCTAACATATTGGTAATGAATGAAGGATTGGAATGAGTTTCAATGGTTTCTATCTTTATGGGAGACTTAGGTATGTCTCTAGATGTCTAATGCATGATCAATACTGCTAAAGTGATCTTATGTGAAAGGTGTGATTGGTTAAAAAATAACAATGCAACTGCTAGAACAATTAATGAAAGGTGATAGATGATTTGAATGTCTTGTAAAATATTCGTTGTGTCCTATGGCGTGGTCATAGGTTACTATGGAAAATAGTGTTCAGATGCTACAAAACTATAACTACTTTGAGTGACTGGTGTGCAAGATAGGTGACTGATGAACATAGATAGAGCTATTAATTGGTTACAGTATTTGTGTTCTTGAGTGACAGTTGATAAACCTTTGATCGTTGATTGGTGTTGATATTGTGGTGGACTCAATTGAGTTATTCATGATCTGGTGATGTGTCTTCGTTATTGGAGATTATGATATGGCATCACATTATTTGATGCTAGCATGTGGAGAATATTTTAGAGGACTCTTATGTTTGGTAAAAATGTGTTTGACTCCTTGACACAACATTCTATGTAAATCATTGTATTGGCCGAAGCGATGTTGGAAATGTGTTAAATTGTAAATTTTATTTTTTTATGTGGTGCATTGGATTTGAGCGAGATGTTTGAAATTCTATTTTAGGGGTGGATTAAGGCACTTGATTTAAACATTTAGTATATATTGAATGAATTTGAAAGTTTTGAGTGTTTATCATGCAGTGGACAAGTGCAATGAATAGTGTGAGTCACAATCAAGCAAGATAAGAGTTAAGTGTGTTGAGAAGCTATTGTCTACTTCAAAGGATCTGATCAAGAAGAGGTAGTCTTGTTCTATAGATCATTCTTTATGTTGTTCCCTAATAGTTGTAGAAGGTTAAATCACTTAAAAGAGTAGATCCTAACATATCTTGGTTGTAAATCCTCTAACAAGGTGATACTTTGTCAAGTGTTCTAATTCCTCTAACAAGGCTTCTCTTAATAGGTTAAAGGTCCTAACGGGCCTCAGGAAAATCCCTTAACCAAGTAGCACCTAATAATGCTCTTGTAAACTCCTAACAGGGTTAAGATCCTCAAAGGTAATACTTTAGAAGAGTACATCATTTAGTAGGTACTAATTGTTAGGAATAAGGTGTCTCAACCTTGGATAATTCATATTCTTATTATTTGTTTTGTAAAATTTATTTTCTTGCAAATAATGTAATTAAGTGTGAGTGTACATGTCTAGTTGGCATGTTGATGTGTCACTCCACTTGATATGTCGGCATCTTGAATTATGTGTAAGGAGATCATGGTTGAAACAGTTATGACAGACTCCTATGACACGTAAGAGCTATTTCTAGGAGATTTCAATGACAGGTGAAGACATGCAAGACATGTGGCAACTGATAAAGTTGAGTACTTTACACTCTTCCTCCTTTTGTTCCCAATTGGCAATTGAAAATTTTTAGGGTTCCTATTTTCTCAGTGAATGGTAAAACCCTAATACAGCTATCCTTGGAAGTTGCCCTAAAAAGGAAAGCACATGATATAAGTGTTTTTTAGGGTTACAGGAAAGGATAAAAAAAGAGTGTATTGTTGGTATGATCTGGTGCTACTGGATTTGTCTTAGAGTGTCGTTTGTCTCCTGAAAGAACTTGCATTGCAAGTGTGTTGTAACCGTTGTGTTGAAGATAATACATTGTGCAAGTTTTGGAGTGCTGGGGTTTTTTAACGAAAGGTTTTCCCAAGGGTAAATCATTGTGTCATTCTCTATTTTCTATATGCATGGTATGTGGCTGCAATATCATTGTTAAAGTAGTTAACGAATATGAAATTGTAAGGATTTAAAAGAATTTACACAATACTTTCCTATAGAGATTAGTGTAGGAAGTTGTTTCCGCACCTGAGTTTCCTTACACTAATTTCCACTGTGGTTTTCTTCCCTATCTGCTTTTCCATGAGATAAATTTGTGTATCAAATTTGTGGATGGACTTGCATGTTTATGATTTTCATTTTTTTGTGATTAAGGTTAATCTTGTGAATGTTGGTTTATGTATGAGAGGATGAAAAGTTGCATAATTTGGTAGATTACCGATTCACCCCCCTATCTGTAATATAACCTTAAGAATAAAAATTGGTATCATACCATTGGTCCTTTATTATGGTGAATCTTAAAATATCGAGGTAAAGATCTGAAGATGATGAGAAAGGAAGGTCCTAAATTCACAAGAGAGAACTACTCAGTATGGTGAGGTCGGATGAAGCCCTATCTTAAAGGTATGGGTGATCAGTATTTGGATCATGTGGTTAATAAGTATACTGTCCCTTTAGGAATCCTGACTATAGATCAATTAAAGGTAAGTCTAGAACATAATGGTACTATGGAAGCTATTTCCAGTACTCTTTCAGATGTAGAGTATATTGATATCAAATACCTGGATACTAATTATGATATGTGGGAGAAGTTGAAAACCGTCTATGGTGGATATCCACATTTGTAGAAGGAAATGGTTGATAGTTTGAGAGGAAAATATGATTACATGATGATACATGAAAATAAGGACATTGAACAATATAGTCCAAGAATCAAACAAGTTGTTGTTGTTATCTGAGGTGTTGGTGATAATCTTCTTGTATCATTAGAAAATGGAAGCTCTTCCATTTTGGACTGGTTTAGCCCTCCAAGTAAGTGGTTTGGGGTCACATCAAATTCCTTGAATGGGTCTTTAAATTGGATTTGGATTTTCCCCCTATTCTGCCCTATTTCCCACTTCTCTTCGGCCTGTTTCTGGCATCCTACTTTGTAACTTTGAGGTTCTTGACCTCGGGTTCAAGGTTGACCTTCTGGGTCAAAGTTGACCTCGACCCTGACCTAGGGTCCAAATTTCAAGTTTCTAAGGTTTTTGGATGTCGGTCTTCGGAAAGATTTAATTTCCTCTTTCGAGTTGGTTGTTTCGGTCTCAGAAGTAACGACTCTTGAAATTATATTTAATATAGGTCCACTTATAGGGTTATAGGCCTAATTGGAATTTAATTCTCATATGTAGGCCTCTCTAGAAGATTGTGCCCTAGATTTGTATATAAGGAAGCTTTCTCCTCTCAATTTCTCTAAGACATACACACGAAAGAACATGATCACTTATGCACATGAAGGATAATCTATTGAAGCAATCATCTACTCTCAAGAAAATTCAAGCATTCAATTCATCAAGGATATACATTGGTAGCCATTGAAGGATTCAAGCTCTATGGAGCCCTCTTGTAGAAGATCTCTCATCCACATCCATGCAAGCTTCTTCCTATTCTAAGATCCATTCAAAATTGGTGTTGAAGATCTACAAGAAATTGATTTCAGACATCCTACATCCTACATTCTATATTCTACATTCATTTGGAACTTCCATACTTGTGGATCCCAGGATTTGGATCCTCCGTAAGGGTTTCTATACAAGCAAGGTGAGTTTATTTATTTTCTTTGTTTATTTATGAAATTTCAATTATATTTTAAGGTTAATTCCAAAAATGGGGTTTGACCATGGCAAACCCCTCCCCACCAACAAAAAAACCCATTTTTCTTGTAGGTATAGGTACAAGACATCAAATTACAAAATAGATTCAGATACCCTTTTCGACCAACTTTTAGGATCGATGAATAGAATTTCCATCAGAGCAGTGTAATACGAGGTCAACATTTTGTGGTAAAATTGTGCCCCCACAATTGGGTCAATGTCGACCTGACTCAAATATGGAAAATATTTTTGGGTTTTCTTTGTCTCTGTGTTTCTATTCCAGATCCGGTTGCAAAATTTCCCAAAACTCAACATAGACATCAGAAAATAGGATTTTCCAAATCTTCTATATGTTGAGGTTAGTACTTGTCTTCAATTAATTTCAATTAAGGATTTAATCAATTAAAATCTATAACATACTCTTCATCCATAATTTGGGAATGTAGGGATTTCTTCATTCTTCTTATTTTTGATCGAATGATGCATTTGTGCATTAACCATTTTCTTATGTTTGATCAAAGTGGATCTTTCCTTTGTGAAATTTGGGGCTAGGAGGAGAATCTTATCTTCCTCCAAAACCTTTAAATACAACACATACACCACATTTCTTCCTATACATACATCTTACAAATCCATATTTATACCTTACATTTTGGTGAACCCGCAATAGACAACTCTTTCTTTTTGGTGTTAGATTTACATTTCATGTTAGATATTGCATGCATATTAGATTAGCCTTCTTTTATGTTCTTGCATTTACATTTTCTTAGTTTAGTTCATTTGCATTACATTAGTGTATGAGCTTTACTACCTCTAGTCCTACATATAATATCTTAGTTAGAAGAAGTCGCAGACTTATGGGTTCCTTTGATCCTGAGTCTTCATCTTCTTTCCTTAGGATCCTAGATGATAATTTGATCACTCATGATTCCAATCCTTCTATGAAGCATAACTCTTCTCACTCATCTCATATTGAGGATGATGCTTTAAGAGTTCCTCCTAAACAAGTCCAAAAACTGTCAACTAAACTTGATAAAATGGTAAATTGGCTTATTCAAGAAAACCCTAATCAAGATTCTATTCAAGTTATAGAGGCTCTTAATAAATTCCTTCATGATAGTGACCAAGGTGTTAATCTCTTGCATGGTATTACTCATCTTGTTCATTTAAATGTTAAAACTTTAGCTCAAGAAGCTCAAGATTTAGGATTTACTCATCCTATCACTAGTGAAACCTTCTTCTGTTCCTTTACCTAGTAATCCTACTTATACTCCTCCTTTAGTGACTACATCTCTTACATTTTCCAATCCTCTAGCTTCCAATCTTCCATTTCCATCTCTTCCTATGAGTGTTCCATCGGTATCTTTACCTACCTCACAACTTCTTACCATAGTGTTCCTTTTACCTATTCCAATCCTCTTCTAACTGTGGTTCCAAGTGTTTCACTATTTTTGTCTTCTACTCCTACCACTTCCTACACTTTTCCTAGTGTTCCTAATGTTTCTATGCTTCCTATTTCTTCTAATGATTCCATAATTATTAGTCTGGCTCAAACTGTGTCCTCTTTACAACAATAACTTGCATCCTTAACTCAATCAAATTTTAGTATTCCTACATGTGACATGGGTAGTCCTTTATCCCTAGATATTATTAATGCTACTATCCCTCAGTGATATGATATCCCTCATCTTGATAATTACAATGGTATGTGAGATCATGTCACTCATGTTAAAACATTTCAAATTATTTGTAGTGACTATGCTCATGACCATAGGATTTTAGCCAAGTTGTTTTCTAGAAATTTTTGTGATAAGGCCTTGCAATGGTATTGTTCCTTGCCTCCTTATTTTATTTATTCTATTCCAAAACTTCATAATGCCTTTATCCAACAGTTCCAAAATAACATTAGTCTACAAGTGTCCTTAACTGATTTGATGCATTGTAAACAAAATACTAAAGAAAATTTGACTGAATTTATTGGTAGATTTAAGCATTTGTATGGTCCAATTTCTTCTCCTATTCCTAATATTGATAGTCAACATATATTTATTTCAAATTTTCAAAAAGATATTTGAGATAAGATTTTGCTTACTGAATTTACTCTTTTCAACAACTTTGTGTAGTTCTTCATCATTATCAATTACAAGTGAACCAATTTGAGAGCAACACTCCAATGGCTCCTATTCCAGTTGATAAGAGTGATGCTGCTCCTAATCCCAACAAGTTTCAGAAACCTAACAACTATGTCAAGATTAATAAACAAACAAATGCAGTCGCTGATCAAGTTGTTGTTATATCCAACAATGCCACTTCTGCATCCACTTCTTTTCATTTAAATCGTATGTTTACTCCTCTTTCTGAATCTTTACATTCTATTATGAGTAAATTGTTGAATTCTAATATGATTACTTTTCCTCCTATTTGACCTCTTCTTCCTACTATGATGACATCAAAACCCTTTGATCCCAAAGCCTTTTCTCAATACCATCGTTAGAATGGCCATGATACTGAGAAGTGTTATTCTCTAAAACATAAGGTTCAAGATTTAATTGATTCTAATTCTTTATCTGTTGATAATTTTGATGGTAGTGGGAACAAATTTGTCTCTCCTCCTAATAAAAACCTCCAAATCTATATGAATCCTTTGCCTACACATGATACTAATACCATTATTCAGCCATCTTCTATGGATATTGTTTATGATTCAAAGATGGATGATCTCAATCATATTGTTAACCATGTGGAGCATGTTGTTTTATCTCAACCTGTCTCTCCACCCCAGCCTCAATATCAACCTCAACTTCAAGTTCCACCTCAACCTAAACTGAAACCTCAATCTAAACCTTCAAAACAACCTAAGGATAAAATACCTAGGGAACTCTCAATCACCTTTGATGATTCTGAAACCATTAAAGCTCCTGATGGTCCCCTCTACATTTATGCTAGGATTGCTAAGATACCTATGCATGCTTGTCTTGTTGATCCTACTTCCTTAGTCAATTTCATCACCGAAGAAAACCTTTTTATGAAGAACTTACAATGTGATTATTATGATACATCTGATGTGTGGATCCAAACTTGTAATGGTTTTCTCTATCCATCATTTGGTTCTATTAACTTGCCTTTTGAACTTTGTGGTAAAGTTGTGGATACCACCTTTATTGTTGTCCCTACTTATGATCAATTTCAAGCTAAGCTTGGTTTGCCTTGGTTGACTGCAATGCATGTCATTTCTTCTCATATCCATAAGTATATTAAGTTCATTCATGATGAAGAGGTGAAAATGATTAATCATAGTTTATATCAACCTTCTAGGCCTAGGGATTGTGCTATCCTTGACTTCTTTTGGCCTTCATTACCTAATTCATGTTCTTCTCAACCTGATAACCTTTCTTCTCATATCAAGCCTATAAACATCGTAAGATTCTTGAGTTAAGCATGCCTTGAATAGATCTTAACCATGGTATTTTTCCTACCCCTTCCATACCTCCTCTATCCATTGCTTCTATTTCTATTAATCATATTCCTAGTGTTGTTTTTCAGCCTACTGAGAGTCCTACTAATCCTCCTATAGAACCTGTGAAGGAACCGGTTGTTGTTCCTCCTATTTGTCAACATATTTCAAACAAGACAAAACATAAAAAAATTTCCAATGAACGTTTTAAGAAGCGTCAGGCTAAAGCTAGGGACCGTGCCACCGTTCTTCTAAATTCTTTACCTTCTTTTGACCAGCCTATGCCTGATATGTTGGAGGAAGTTAATGTTAATAATGATGTTAAGATGAATGATTATGATGATTATATTCACATCTTAGATTCTATTTTGGTTAATCTTGAAGAAGAAGATACTCTTGATGATACTATTGATGCTAATGATGAATATGAGACTATTGATCTTGATACTGATTTACCTAATATGCTTGCCAAACAACTAATAATTACACCTAGTATCAAACATCACGATTCTCAAGAGGATCCTTGTTTGGAACTGGCTATTATTCATACTATGTTGGATATAGTCCCTCTTGCAAGTTGTCCACCTTCCCTAAGTGATATAAACTAAGATGGGGAGAGTAGGCAATGTGCTTGATTCTCTTATCCTCCATGGTATCCTTTATGTGTTTTCCTATTGTATTGTGCTTCTCCTGTAATGTATTTTCTAAATGTTTGTTAGATTGTTTTATACGACCCTTGTTACTTTGTTGGTGCAATGTGATAAAGGAGTCAAACCTGTTGTACTATTCTTCTATATGTATCTCTATTCTTCTATATAATGTTTTCATGTTATGTTGTACCTATGCTATTGTTCGTAAATGTTTTCCTTGTGTAGTCCATTAGGATTTGCGACATGGTATCATTGATTCTTTTGGGTCTTCATGTTGTGGTCCGAAAAGACTCTTCTTCGTAACTCTTGTTTTTTCTTTCCTCGATTGTGATTGTAGTTCTACTTTCTTTGGGGAATGATGTCAATTCATTTGCAATAATATCATATATATATATATATATACATATATATATACATATGTATATATATA
>MU225587.1:1015136-1039164 GCA_018584345.1 Thuja plicata | reverse complement strand
GGGTGGCACCAGGGTGGCACAGGGTGGCATGCTCCGGTGGCCACTTCGACAACCCTAAAAAGTTTAAAAAAATGTTTTATTTTTATTTTTTTATTTTTTTATTTTTTTGAAATGTGTGTCGTATGGCCTAGGAGGCCAAAAATATTTCCAGAGGTCACTGTGACCAAATATGTCAAACTTTATATGTATTTTGACTGTCTTGGGCCTTCTGAGCGCAATGGTGGAATCTATTTTGGCTCAAACGGCTCCAAAATGTAGTGCCTCATTCAAAATGACAAAAAAATCCCTAGAGAAGCTGTACCTGTCATCTTCGAATCGCGGCTTCAAAAAACCTTCAAACCAGGCAGCGACAGGGTGGCTCTGATACCATGTAGAAGTTGAGAAATCCAACTTCACAGAACGCCAAGAACACCTACATGAAAATAACCTGATACTGAATGGAAACCACAGAGACAAAAGTACAGCCTTGGAAAATCTCAACGGAGTGAGAGAAAAATGTATTTCCAAAGTAATGAAACAATAATTACAAAAGTTCAACCTTAAAGGTGAATGACACCCTAAAAGGGGAAAACCTAGGTTGCACAATATAATTAATATGAAATATTAATTATATGCACCTAAGAGACAGCTTAAGTGAAAAAAGAGTACATAGTTAACTCAATAATTAAATCAACATGATCTAATTAATAAGTGAAGATAAATGGATAATCTAACAACAAGTAGCTAAGAACAAGAATATGGAAGAAAAGATTTCAAAGTGAAAAATTTCATAGACTAGTAGACCTATTGAGGAGGATACTTAATCAGACCAAGAAGAAGAGAGCCCTCAGATTGAAAGGGTAGGAGTATCAAAAGAACAAAGACATCTAGATGCCTTGGAAAGAGTGGGAAGGAGAGATAACAAACCAGATTTATGAATGTTTATGGGAAATATGGACCCCGAGGAGTGTATGGATTGGGTAGAAGCCATGGAAAACTATTTTGAATGTGAAGACATTCCTACTCAACAAAGAACCAAAATTATCAAGTCTAAGACCAAGGGAGCAACACTAAGTTGGTTGAATTTCTTACATAGAGAAAGAGTGGAAAAAGAGAAGGAGCCAATAACTACATGGAAGAAGTTGCCCAAGGAGATGAAAAACCAATTTGTTCCAGATGATTATGAGGTAACTCTGCATAAGAAGTTACAAAAATTTGAAGCAAAAGGATCTTGATGTAGGATCTTACACTGATGAATTTCACAAAATCACTATGAAAGCAAAGATCCCTGAAAATGAAAAGCAAAAGCTTGCTAGGTATTTGAATAAACTTAAATACAGTATCCAAGATGAGTAAATTTTATTTTTTCCATAGTCTGTACACCAGTGTTATCAAATGGCAACGAAGATTGAAGAAAAACAAAGAAGAGGGAAAAAAATAATTTGAGAGGAAGAAGTAATGGTTTTAGAGGAGGTAGAGGAAGATTTCAAGGAAGAGGGTCATCACCAAGACCACATGGAGAATCAAAGCACCAAAATCCTAACAGAGATCAGAGTCACAGAGGCAATTTCAGAGGTGGTAGATGAAACAATAAAGGAAGATGAGGAGGTAGAAACACTAATGTGTTCACTAGAAAGTGTTTCTCCTATAACCAAATTGGTCACCAATCTTTCAGATGCCCAAGCAAGGCAATTATAAGTTTCAACACATCAGAAGGATATAGGAGAGTACAACTCATTCACGATGAGGACTGTCAAAGCATTAATTCGTATCATACCACTACATCTAGACCTACAGACCCTGAATAAGGAGAGGGCATAATGTTCAATACGAAACTCTTAAAGATGCCAACTCTCAAGGATTCCCCACAAAGTAAGAGTTTATTTAGAACTCACTACAAGGAACATGGAAAAAATTATAAAATTATTGTTGATCCTTGTTCTACTGAGAATTTAGTTTCTAATGAGATGACAAGTAAACTTGGTTTAAATAAAATACCACATCCAAGCCGTTATAAAGTATCTTGGCTCAATAAGGATAAACAAACCTTGGTAGATGAACAATGTTGGGTAGAATTTCAAGTAGGAGAATATAGGGATAAAGTTTTATGTCAAGTTGTGAACATGGATGCATGTCATCTCCTTCTAGGTAGGCCATGTAAATATGATGTTGATGCCAAACATGGGGTAAGAAAAATGTCTACACATTGACCAAAAATGGGATAAGTTACACCATGACACCTCTCCCTAATTCTGATAAGGACATAGCCGTAACAAACAATGTTATCTTAGTAGGAGAAAAATAATTTTTCAAAGTCCTTAAGGAGAAAGATACCCCTTGTTTTGCTATCGTAATCAAGCCAAAGATAGAGTGTAAGAAGATACCAATAGGTATACAACCTTAGAGAAGGGTTGGTCCAAAGTAAGTGCAAGATTTGTTGAAAAAATACAAAGGGATAGTTGCAGAAAATAGTATAGACACTTTGCCACCAAATAGGTATATTAGCCACTGTATAGTCCTAATACCTGGTTCTACATTTCCCAATAAGGCTTCTTAAAAACTTACCCTTAAACAAAATGCAGAAGTTGAAAGATAGATTCAAGGACTATTAGAGAAATGCTTCATTAGGAGGAGCATAATCCCTTGTGTAGTGCCTACAGTCCTAGCCCCTAAGAAGGAGGGGTACATGGAGGTTATGTACTAACTCTAGAGCCATCAATAGGATAACCTTCAGATATAGGTTTCATATGCCAAGGATAGAAGATCTTATGGGTTGTCTAGCAGGAGAAAAATAATACTCAAAAATTGACCTAAAGAGTGGGTATCATCAAATTAGGATCAAAGAAGGGGATGAGTGTAAGATATCTTTCAAAACCAATAAGGGGATGTTTGAGTGAGTGGTGATGCCTTTTGTTCTTTCAAATTATCCTAGCACCTTTATGAGGTTAATGAATGAAGTCCTTAAGCCCATTATCAATCATTTTGTTTTTGTTTACTTAGATGACATATTAATCTTTAGAAAGGATAAGGATGAACATCTAATACATCTAGACATGGTGAAGAAAATATTACATGAGGGGAAGTTAAGAATCAATTTAGACAAATGTGTGTTTTTACAAGAAGAGCTTATATTTCTTAGTTTTGTCATCTCTAAGGGAAACTTGAAAATGGATCCTTCCAAGGTTAAAGCCATAGTGAATTGGTGGCCCACTCCAAAATATTCTAGTGAGGCAAAGAGATTTTGTGGCCTTGATAATTTTTATATAAATTTTGTCAAGAATTTTAGTGGTGTGAGTGCACCAATGATAGATACAGGGATAAAGTTTTATGTGAAGTTGTGAACATGGATTCATGTCATCTCCTTCTAGGTAGGCCATGGAAATATGATGTTGATGCCAAACATGGGGTAAGAAAAATGTCTACACATTGACCAAAAATGGGATAAGTTACACCATGACACCTCTCCCTGATTTTGATAAGGACATAGCCTTAACAAACAATGTTATCTTAGTAGGAAAAAAATAAATTTTCAAAGTCCTTGAGGAGAAAGATACCCCTTGTTTTTCTATCATAATCAAGCCAAAGACAAAGCAGAAGAAGATACCAATAGGTAAATAACCTCATAGAAGGGTTGGTCCAAAGTAAGTGCAAGATTTGTTGAACAAATACAAAGGGATAGTTGTAGAAAATAGTACAAACACTTTGCCATCAAATAGGGATATTAGCCACTGTATAGTCCTAATACCTAGTTCTACATTGCCCAATAAGGCTTCTTAAAAAACTTACCCTTAAACAAAATGTAGAAGTTGCAAGACAAATTCAAGGACTATTGGAGAAAGGCTTCATTAGGAGGAGCATAATCCCTTATGTAGTGCCTACAGTCCTAGCCCCTAAGAAGGAGGGTACATGGAGGTTATGTACTGACTCTAGAGCCATCAATAGGATAACCATCAGATATAGGTTTCCTATGCCAAGGATAGAAGATCTTATGGACTGTTTTGGAGGAGAAAAATAAAACTCAAAAAATGACTTAAAGAGTGGGTATCATCAAATTAGGATCAAAGAAGGGGATGAGTGGAAGACATCTTTAAAAACCAATAATGGAATGTTTGAGTGGGTGGTGATTCCTTTTGGTCTTTCAAATTATCCTAGCACCTTTATGAGGTTAATGATTGAAATCCTTAAGCCCATTATCAATCATTTTGTTGTTGTTTACTTAGATGACATATTAATCCTTAGAAAGGATAAGGATGAAAATCTGATACATCTAGACATGGTGATGAAAAGATTACATGAGGGGAAGTTAAGAATAAATTTAGACAAATGTGTGTTTTTACAACAAGAGCTAATATTTCTTGGTTTTTTCATCTCCAAGGGAAACTTGAAAATGGATCCTTCCAAGGTTGAAGCCATATTGAATTGGTGGCCCACTCCAAAATATTCTAGTGAGGTAAAGAGATTTTACGACCTTGCTATTTTTTATATAAATTTTGTCAAGAATTTCAGTGGTGTGAGTGCACCAATGATAGATACCATCAAAGGAGGAAGGAAATGTAAATTTGTATGGACTGATGCTGCAGACAAGTCATTTGAATACCTGAAGACAAGAGTCTCTCAACAACCTATCTTAATACTCCCTAATTTTCAAAAAGTCTTCACCATTGAATGTGATTCTAGTAAGAGAGATATTGGGGGTGTTCTCAGTCTAGAAGGGAGACCTATGACATTTTTTTAGTGAAAAAATTAATGGATGGAGTACTTGCAAGCATTGACTTTAACCATTAAACACAAGGAAGGGGTGGCTAACAAGGTAGTTGATTCCTTGAGAAGAAGAAACTTGGCTATACAAAAATTCACTTTGGAAAGTGTCGGTATCTCTGTCCTCAAATATGTGTATCCCAATAATGTAGATTTCAAGTAAGTTTACAAAGTTTTCTTGGAACTAGGAGATAGATATCATACTGAATTTACAGATTACATGATTCAAGGAGTTTTGTTTAAAGGGAGTCATCTCTAGATCCCTGATTGTTCCATGAGAGAGAACACTATAAAATAGAAGCATTGTGGATGTCTATCAGGCCATTTTGGTCTTGAAAAGATACTTGAATTACTGAGAAGATTGTACTTCTAGCCCAAGATGTAGATTGATATAAGGATATTTGTAGAGTGTTTTTTAGTTTGTTAAAAATTGAAAGGAACGAGTTCCAATGTAGTATTGTACACACTATTAGCAATCCCTAGTAAACCTTGGGACTCCATAAGCATGGATTTTGTGTTGTGGCTTCCAAGGACCAAATCAAGTTATGACAGTGTTTATGTGGTTGTGGGTAGATTCTCCAAGATGGAACACTTCTTACCTTACAAGACTACACATAATGCTTCAAGCATTGCAGGGTTATTCTTCAAAGAAATAGTAAGACTCCAGGGTTTACCTCTCACCATTGTCTCAGACAAAGACCCAAAATTCTTAATACAATTCTGGCGTACCCTATGGAAGAGATTTGGAACAAACTTAGCCATGTAATCTTCTTATCATCCCTAGTCAGATGGATAGACTAAAGTCATCAATAGATCTTTGGGAAATCTACTAAGATGTCTAACAAAGGAGTATGGGGGAGCATGGGATATAATCCTTCCATAAGTAGAAGTATCCTATAATGATTGTGTCAATAGGATTTTAGGACTTAGTCCTTTTAAAATTGTCTATGAATCACACCGTAGGGGTGTATTGGAACTAAGAGAGATTCATAAACTCGGGTAGAGAAGTGCTCAAGCTGATGAATTTTTAGAAGTCATGAAGAATGTACATGAACAAGTCAAATAGAGGCTTCAACATACCTCTAAGAAATACAAACAAGAAGCAGATGTCAGGAGAAGAGACATCACATTCAAGGTAGGAGACATGGTTATGGTTCATCTAAAGAAGGAAAGACTACCTAAAGAGAAATACACCAAGCTCATGATGAAGAATATTGGCCCTTTTAGAATCTTGAAGAAATGTGGCAATAGTGCATATAGGATTGAGTTACCTTCCACTTTTGGTTTATCCTGAATCTTCAATGTGGTTGATCTATATACCTACAAGGGTTCTATTACTGATGTGTCTATTGCAGGTGATCAAGATCTTCAATGGGACAAGAAGCTACAAGGACTGCCTCAACCACCTTTGCAAGAAATTGAATGCATTATGGATAAAAGGATAACAAATCAAACCAGGAGGTCTACATACTGTGAGTATCTAGTATAATGGAAACACCATTCCTTGGAGGATGCTACTTGGATGACTCTTGTAGCCATCAACAAAGTTGGATTCACGATAGAAGATATCCCAACTCAAGGGACTTGAGTTCTCTTTGTCCTAGGGAGTATGGTGCAGTGCTCCCAGGTCTGTCTTTCATTTCATGTTATGTTTGTAATAACTGGATAGATCCTAGAGATCATCCTATTTTTGTTTTAGATCCACTAGTATCGTCAAGGATCATTAGTTTGAGCTTGAAGTTGATTTAGGCATGGTTGATGCTCTATATGAGTCTTAGCATTTGATTTTAGTTGATTCAGGTCATTTTCATTATGTTTTTCCAAGTTGATAGGTTAGAATCCAAGTCAAGAGTATTCGAGTTGCAAAATGACAAAAAAATTTCAAAAAGACAAAAGTTGCAAAATATTGCTCAAGCAATTTCCAAATGTTTCTTGAGAGTTACAATATGGAAGACAAATAGTCATAAATGAATTTGGATGGATTTGACTTCACTTATGTAGAGGATTTAAGTTTTCACTTCGAACCCAAGAGGTTAGAAGTTATGTTTTGGTGTATTGATGCAAGATGAATGGGAGATGAAGAGCTTTTTTGAGTTTTATTGATTGGTACGACCGTGTCTGGTGTTTTCATTGAAAAATAAGTTTATTTTTTGAAAATAGTTTATGTTAACTTAACATTTCAATTTTTTGGGGATTTATTAGTTTAGAGTAGAAGTGTTTTTGAGTTTATTTTCTAAAACCAGTGCAGAAAGAGGCCCATTAGGAGTCTGTTTCACAAATGAAGTCCTAAATTGCATTTGAACTAGTGAAATTACTCACCCTTATAAAAAAATGCAGTTTAGGAGGATGTATTTATGTATTCCTAAAGCTCAAAGTGTGGCTCGATGGGCAAGGCATTTGTGCATCAAACCCTAGGCTGAATATCTCAATGTATTCAGTTAGGAATGAATGTAATAATGTTATTTTGTTGAAGAGTTTAATTGTTTGAGTGAACTGAAAGTGGATTTGAGTTGTTTGGATTTGGTTGAGGAGGTCTGAATCCTTGAAAAATCCCATGCACCCATTTCCTAGCACTTTCTTTGATATCCACGCCTAATTTGGCCAATTAGGTTTGTGAACTTTGTAAGAGTTAGGTGTTGCAGGAGTGGAGTCAGAATCCAAGGCTTTGGGAATCATCATAAATTCCAAAAGGGTGTTTTAATCTACCCTTATTTTTCCTAGGTGAGGTCAAGAAGAAAATATATGTCCAAAAATCCACCTGGTTAGACTTACAAGGAATTCTAGGACAGTTATAGTTTGGCATATTGTGGAAAGTGGAGGAGCATTTTGAGGGTTGATTCCATATCCTTACATCATAAGTATGGTTCCCCAATCATTACTTGGGTTGTGCAAAACCACTAGTGAATATTTATATACTTTGGCTTGGAAAAGGGCTAGTGTCCTTAAATCATAATATTGCAGGATATTGGGTGCAGCATTGCTCACCTTGCAGAAGTTGAAGAATCATTAAATCACCTTTGGGTGGTGGAAGACATTGTGTCCAAAAGGACTAAGGAGTCATACTTTGGCTAAGTTGCATTCAGAATGTGACAAGAGAGAAAGACCCATCACATACCTTCTTGCACTATGCTCTACATGGGAGAGAACAATTGCAGATCAAGTTGATGAAAAGGAAGAGGAGGAAATCCCTTTGAGGATTAGAAATGTGGAGCTATCTAAGATTGTGAGGGACCAAGAAGCTAAGAACAAGAATATAGAAGCAAAGATTGCAAAGTTGAAAATATCATAGACTAGTTGACCTACTCAAGAGGATACTAAATCCAACTAAGAAGAAGAGAGCCCTCATATTGAAAGGGTAGGAGTACCAGAAGAACAAATACTTCTAGATTCCTTAGAAAGAGTGGGAAGGAGAGATAACAAAACATATTTACCAATGTTTATGGGAAAGATGGACCTTGTGGAGTGTATGGATTGGGTAGAAGCCTTGGAAAACTATTTTGAATGTGAAGACATTCCTGCTCAATAGAGAACCAAAATTTCGAAGTCTAAGATGAAGGGACCAGCACTAGGTTGGTGGAATATCTTACAAAGAGAAAGAGTGGAAAAAGAGAAGGAGCCAATAACTACATGGAAGAAGATTCTCAAGGAGATAAAAAACTAATTTGTTCCAGATGATTATGAGGTAACTCTGCATAAGAAGTTACAAAAATTTGAAGCAAAAATATCTTGATGTAGGATCTTACACTGATGAATTTCAAAAAATCACTATGAAAGCAAAGGTCCCTGAAAATGAAAAGAAAAATATTTCTAGGTATTTGAATGGACTTAAATACAGTATCCAAGATGAGTTAATTTTATTTTGTGCATATTCTGTACACTAGAGTTATCAAATGGCAATGAAGATTGAAGAAAAAAAAAGAATGAGAGGGGAAAAAAATAATTTGAGAGGAAGAGGTAAAGGTTTTAGAGGAGGTAGAGGAAGATTTCAAGGAAGAGGATCATCACCAAGACCATAGGGAGAATCAAATCACCAAGAGATTTATAGAGATCAGAGTCATAGAGGAAATTTCAGAGGTGGTAGATGAAATAATAAAGGAAGATCAGGAGGTAGAAACACAAATGTGCTCATTGGAAAGTGTTTCTCCTCTAACCAAATTGGTCACCAATCTTTTAGATGCCCAAGAAAGGAAAGTACAAGTTTCAACACATCAGGATGAGATACAAGAGTAAAAATCACTCAAGATGAGGACTGTCAAAGCATCACTTCATGTCATACCACTACATCCCAACACACAAACCCTAAACAAGGAGAGTGCATAATGTTCAATAGGATACTCTTTAAGATGCCAACTCTCAAAGAGCCCCCACAAAGTAAGATTTTATTCAGAACTCACTGCAAGGAACATGGAAAAAATTGTAAAATTATTGTTGATCCTTGTTCTACTAAGAATTTATTTTCTAATGAGATAATAAGTACACTTCATTTAAATAAAATACCACATCCAAGCCGTTATAAAGTATCTTGGCTCAATAAGGATCAACAAACCTTGGTAGATGAACAATGTTGTGAAAAATTTCAAGTAGGAGAATATAGGGATAAAGTTTTATGTGAAGTTGTTAACATGGATGCATGTCATCACCTTCTAAGTAGGCCATGTCAATATGATGTTGATTCCCAACATGGGGTAAGAAAAATGTCTACACATTGACCAAAAATGGGATAAGTTACACCATGACACCTCTTTGTGATTATGATAAGGATAGAGCCTTAACAAACAGTGTTATCATAGTAGGAGAAAAAGAATTTTTGAAATTCCTTAAAGAGAAATATACACCTTGTTTTTGTATCATAATCAAGGGAAAGACAGAGCGTAAGAATATACCAATAGGTTAAGAACCTTAGAGAAGGGTTGGTCCAAAGGAAGTGTAAGATTTTTTGAACAAATACAAAGGGATAGTTGTAGAGAATAGTACAGACACTTTTCCACCAAAAAAGGATATTGGACACTATATAGACCTAATACCTAGCTCTACATTTCCCAATAAGTCTGCTTACAAACTAACACCTAAACAAAAAGCAGATTTTGCAAGAAAGATTCAAGGACTATTGGAGAAAGGCTTCATTAGGAAGAGTATAAGCCCTTTTGCAACGCCTACAATACTAGCCCCTAAGAATCAGGGTACATGGACATTATGTAATGACTCTAGAGCCATTAATAGGATAGCCATCAGATATAGGTTTTCTATGCCATGGATAGAAGATCTGGACTATCTAGGAGGAGAAAAAGACTACTCAAAAATTGACCTAAATAGTGGGTATCATCAAATTAGGATCAAAGAAGGGGATGAGTGGAAGACATCGTTCAAAACCAATGAGGGATTATTTGAGTGGGTGGTGATGCCTTTTGGTCTTTCAAATTCTCCTAGTACCTTTATGAGGCTGATGAATGAAGTCCTTAAGCCCTTTATCAATCATTTTGTTGTTGTTTACTTAGTTGACATATTAATCCTTATCATGGATAAGGATGAACATCTGATACATCTAGAAATGGTGATGAAATTATTACAGGAGGATAAGTTAAGAATCAATTTAGAAAAATGTATGTTTTTACAAGAAGAGTTGATATTTCTTGGGTAAAGATATTTACCCACTCCAAAATCTTCTAGTGAGGTAAAGATATTTCATGGCCTTCTAGTTTTTATAGAAATTTTTTCAATAATTTCAGTGGGGTGAGTGTACCAATGATAGATACCATCAAAGAAGGAAGGAAATGTAAATGTGTATGGACTGATGCTACAGACAATTCATTTGAATACCTCAAGAACAGAATCTCTCAACAACCTATCTTAATACTTCTTGATTTTCACAAATTCTTCACCATTGAATGTGATGCTAGTAAGAGAGATATTGGGGGTGTTCTCAGTCAAGAAGGGAGACCTATGGATTTTTTCAGTGAAAAAAATAATGGATGGAGTACTTGAAAGAAATCACTTTCACCATTAAACACAAGAAAGGGGTGGCTAACAAGTTAGCTGATGCCTTGAGAAGAAGAAACTTGGCTATACAAGAAATCACTTTGGAAAGTTTCGGTATCTCTATCCTCATAGATATGTATCCAAATTATGGAGATTTCAAATAAGTTTACAAAGTTTTCTTAGAACTAGGAGATAGATATCATACTGAATTTTTAGAACACATGATTCAAGAAGGAATTTTGTTTAAAGGGAGTTAGCTCTGTATCTATGATTGTTCCATGAGAGAGAAAATTATAAAAGAGAATCATTATGGATGTCTATCAGGATATTTTGGTCTTGAAAAGAAACTTGACTTAGTTAGAAGATTCTACTTCTGGCCCAAGATGCAAACTAATATAAGGATATTTGTAGAGTGTTGTTTATTTTGTCAAAAATCCAAAGGAACAAGTTCCAATGCAGGCTTGTACACATCATTACCAATCCCTAGTAAACATTGGGACTCCATAAGAATGGATTTTGTGTTGGGACTTCCAAGGACATAATCAGGTTATGGCAGTGTTTATGTGGTTGTGGACAGATTCTCCAAGATGGCACACTTCTTACCTTGCAAGACTATACATGATGCTTTGAGAATTGCAGGGTTATTCTTCAAAGAAATAATAAGACTCCATGGTTTACCTCTCATCATTGTCTCAGACAAAGACCCAAAATTCTTGGGATGTTTCTGGCATGCTCTATAGAAGAGACTTGGAAAAAAATTATCCATTTCATTTGCTTATCCTCCTCAGTCTGATGGACATGCTAAAGTCATCAATAGATATTTGGGAAATCTACTAAGATGTCTAACAAAGGAGTATGGGGTAACATGGGATTCAATCCTTCCACAAGAAGAATTCTCCTATAATGATTTTGCCAATAGGATTTCAATACTTAGTCCTTTTGAAATTGTCTATGGATCACACCCTAGGGGTGTATTGGAACTAAGAGAGATTCAAAACCCTAGTCAGAGAAGTGCTCAAGCTGATGAATTTTTAGAAGTCATGAAGAACATACACCAACAAGTCAAAGAGAGGCTTCAACATACCTCTAAGAAATACAAACAAGCAACAGATGCCAAGAGAAGAGATGTCTAATTAAAGGTAGGAGACATGGTTATGGTTCACCTGAAGAAGGAAAGACTACCTAAAGATAAATACACCAAGATCGTGATGAAGAATATTGGCCCTTTTAGAATCTTGAAGAAATGTGGCAACAATGCATATAGGATTGAGTTACCTTCCACTATTGGTTTATCCCCAATCTTTAATGTGGTTGATCTATATTCCTACCAGGGTTCTATTATTGATGTGTCTATTGTAGGTGATCAAGATCTTCAATGGGACAAGGAGCTACAAGAACTACTTCAACCACCTTTGCAAGAAATTGAATGTATTATGGATAAAAGAATAACAAATCGAACCAGGAGGTTTACATACTATGAGTATCTAGTAAAATGTAAAAACCATTACTTGGAGGATACTACTTGGCTGAATCTTGTAGCCATCAAGAAAGTTGGATTCACAATAGAAGATATCCCAACTCAAGGGACTTGAGTTCTCTTTGTCTAGGGGAGTATGGTGCAGTGCACCCATGACTGTCTTTGATTTCATGTTATGTTTGTAATAAGTGGATAGATCCTAGAGATCATCCTATTTTTGTTTTGGATCCACTTGTATGGTCAAGGATCATTAGTTTGAGCTTTAATTTGATTTAGGCATGGTTGATTTTGTAGACAAGTCTTAGCATTTGATTTTAGTTTATTCAGGTCATTATGATCATGTTTTCCAAGTTGATATGTTAGAATCCAAGTCAAGAGTCTTCAAATTGCAAAAACACAAAAAAGTTGCAAAAAGACAAAAGTTGAAAAATGTTGCAAAAATGTTGCTCAAGAAATTTCCAAATGTTGCTCAAGAGATACAATATGGAAGACAAACAGTCATAAAGGAATTGGATCGATCTAAATTTGCTTTTGTAGAGGATTTAAGTTGTCACTTTTAACCCAAGAGGTTAGAAGTTCTATTTTGGTGTTCTGATGCAAGATGAATGGGAGATGAAGAGTTTTTCTAAGCTTTATTGATTAATACGACTATTTCTGGTGTTTTCATTGCAAAATAAGTTTATGTTTGGAAGATATTTTATTTTAGCTTAACATTTCAATAGGTTTGGGATTGATTAGTTTAGAGTAGAAGTGTTTTTGAGTTTATTTTCTAAAACCATTCTAGAAAGATGCGTATTAGGATCCTATTTCACAAATGAAGTCCTTACTTGAATTTGAAATAGTGAATCTACTCACCCTTATAGAAAATTCAAGATAGGAGGATGTATTTATGGATTCCTAAAGATCAGAGTGTGGCTTAAAGGGAAAGGCATTCATGCATCAAGCCCTAGGCTGGATATCTCAATGTATTCATTTAGGAATGAATGTAGTAATGTTATTGTGTTGAAGAATTTAATTGTTTGAGTGAAATGATGGCAGATTTGAGTTAATTGGAGTTAGTTGAGGAGGTATGAATCCCTGCACCAATCCCATGCACTCATTTCCTAGCACTTTCTTTGATATCCAAGCGTAATTTGGCTAATTAGGTTTGTGAAATTTGTAAGAGTTAGGTGTCACAGGAGTGGAGTTGGAATCTAAGGCTTTGGGAATCATCATAAATTCCAAAAGGGTGTCTGAATCTACCCTTATTTTTCCTAGGTGAGGTCAAGAATAAAAGTTATGTCCAAAAAACCACCTGGCTAGACTTACAAGGAATTCTAGGATAGTTATAGTTTTGCATATTGTGGAATGTGGAGGATGAGTTTGAGGGTTTATTCCATATCCTTACATCATAAGTAAGGTGTCCCAATCATTAATTTGGTTTTTTGAAACCACTGGTGAAGGTTTATAGATTTTTTCTTGGAAAAGGGCTAGTGTCCCTAAATCATAATATTGCAGGATATTGGGTGGAGCATTGCTCACCTTGCAAAAGTTGGAGAAGCATTAAATCACCTTTGGGTGGTAGAAGACATTGTGTCCAAAAGGACTAAGGAGTCATACTTTGGCTAAGTTTCATTCAGAGTGTGACAAGAGAGAAAGATCCATCACATACCTTCTTGCTGTGTGCTCTACATAATAATGTGTCATATGACCCCTTAAGACTCCTTAATGTCTACTAGGTACCCTAATATGTATTCTTATAGTTCCTAAGGGGTACTATGGTGTCTTAAAGGGTCCTAACACTTGTTAATACATCCTATGACCCCTTACGACCCCTTAAGAAGCCTAAGAGTACATCTTAGGGGTCTTATGGGGTTGTAAAACACATTAATATGTCCTATGACCACTTACGACACCTTAATGTATACTAGAACCCCTAAGATGTATTCTTAGGGTTCCTAAGGGGTTGTAATGTGTCTTAAGGTGTCCTAGCACCCAGTAATGGGTCCTACGACCCCTTATGATACCTTACGGCCCATTAGGAATCCTAAGAGCACATCTTAGGGGTTGTAAGGGGTCTTATGGTGTCTTAAGACGTAGTAATATGTCCTATGACCCCTTAAGACCCGTTAATGTGTACTAGGAACCCTATGATGTATTCTTAGAATTCCTAAGGGGTCATAAGGTTTCTCAAAGGGTCCTAGGACACATTAATGCATATTACAACCTCTTATGAACCCTTACAAACCCTTAGGAAGCCTAAGAGTACATATTAAGGGTCATAAGGTGTCTTAAGGGGTCCTATAAACCATTAATGTGTCCTTCAACCCCTTATAACCCTTACAACTCCTTAAGAATCCTAAGAGTACATCCTAGAGGTCGTAAGGTCTCTTAAGGCTCGTACAAGGACCCATTAATGTGTCCTACGATCCCTTATGACCCCTTACAACCCTTTAGGAAGTGTAAGAATATATCTTAGGGGTCGTAAAGGGTCTTATGGTGTCCTAAGACACATTAATGTGTCATATGGCCCCTTACTACCCCTTAAGACCCCTAAGATTCTCTCTCTCTCTCTCTCTCTAGGGGTCGTAAGGCATCCTAAGACATAGTAATGTGTCCTATGACCCCTTAAGACCCCTTAATGTGTACTAGGACCCCTAATATGTATTCTTAGGGTTTTTAAGGGGTGCTAAGGTTTCTTAAGGGGTCTTAATACCCATTAATGCATCCTACAACCCCTTATGACCCCTTAAAAACCATTAAGAAACCTAGGAGTACATCTTAAGGGTCTTATGGGGTCATAAACACATTAATCTATCTTATGACCCCTTAAGACACTTTAATGTATAGTATGACCCCTAAGCTATATTCTTAGGGTTCCTAAGGGGTCGTAAGGTTTCTTAAGGAGTCCTATTATACATTAATGACTCCTACAACTCCTTATAAACCCTTAAGACCCTTTAGGAAGCCTAAGAGTACATCTTAGGGGTCACAAGGTGTCTTAAGGGGTCGTAGGACCTATTAATGGGTTCTATGACCCCTTATGACACCTTATGACTTATTAGGAATCCTAAGAGTACATCTTAGGGGTCGTAAGGGGTCTTATGGTGTCCTAAGACATAGTAATATTTCCTACAACCCCTTAAGACCCATTGATGTGTACTAGGAACCCTAAGATGTATTTGTAGGGTACCTAAGTGGTTGTAGGGTTTCTCAAGGGGTTCTATAACACATTAATGCATCTTAAGACCACTTATGACCCCTTATGACCCCTTAGGAAGCCTAAGAGTACATATTAAGAGTTTTAAGGTGTCTTAAGGGGTCATTGATGCAAGGAGGATTGGAGAGAAGGGGCCTAAGGAACACCCAACTACTAACCACCTTGCAGAACCAATGGGGAAGCCCAACAACACAGTGAGAGAAGAAAATATAGAGATCCTTTATATTAACTTGATCAAAATCATTACATGTCAGGCTTTGAGGCCTTCCCATTTTTGGCCATATATTCAAATGAATTACAATAAGTTTTTCATACAATAGAGATCATAGACCTTCGATCTCAATATCTAAACATTTTCTCTCTTTTTGTAAGATTGATCCTCAAAACTAAGAACATACAAAAGAATATATAAAAGAGTCCACCAAAGAGGTCAAAACTTAAATCCCTAAGAGAGACCCAAATTTAGGTCCACATAGATCCTAGTGAGAGACCCCAAATCAATTTAGCAACGGAAAATAAATGAAGAGGTCAGCCAAAGATCCAACTCCCAAAATAAGCATCTCGGGCAAAAGGTTGACTGCGCAATAGAGGGACTCGGGAAAAGAACACCTCGAGCAACATGAAACAGAATCTAAGTGTTAGAAAAGAAACCTGAGAAATAGGAAATAAATAGGCATGCCCAAGCAATAGGACCCGAGCATCAGAACTAAGCATTACTAAGTGACAGAAACAAGCATGCCCAAGCAACAAAACCTAAGCAGTAGACAAGCTTTACCAAGCAATAGATCCTGAGTAACAGAGTATTTCCTGAGCATCTTCTAAACAAAAAACAAACATATTTTTGGTTGAGTAGGATTTCCAATGACCCAAGATGCTCCTGTATCAGACACCTGGGGTTACAAGAAATGACTCCCTGAATCATGTATCAGGTCCAATCTGGAATGAATCCAATTTAGATTGATAAATCCAATATGAGTCCTCAATCGGTTTTTTCTTCCACCTTACTAGATATTCCATGTATTTCTTTCCTCTTGTGCTTTTGCCAACTTTCTGTTTCAAAATCTTTTCAACTTCCTCTATCTGCTTCTTAGGATAATCACTTGGTACTGTCATTTCTTCATCAGGTTCATGATATTCATACAAGTCTAAAATATTGAATATAGGTGATATATCCATGTCATCTAGTAATTCAACTTCATAAGCATTTCCATTGTCAAACCTTCTTAGTATTTTGCAAGGACCAAATTTCTTCATCTTCAGTTTACCATATGTTCCAATAGGAAATTTGTCTTTCTTCAAATGAACCATTACAACATCACCAGCTTCGAATTTTTTGTCTTCTTCATCTGTTTGCACTATCTTTGTACTTTTGATTACTCTTTTCCAGCTTCTATTTTACATCTTCATGCAATGTCTTCATAAATTCTACAAATTCTTCTACTTAAACACTTCTATTCTCTTCTCCAACAATATCTCTCAAATATGATATACCTCTTGGCTATGTGCCATGAAAAATCTCAAAAGGTTTCTTTATAGTACTTCTATTTACTGAACTATTGTATGCAAATTATGTTTGTGCCAACATCAAATCTCAATTACTTGGTGTGTCTCGAACAGAGCATCTCAAAAAATTACCCAAACTTTGGTTTACAACCTCTATTTGTCCATCAGTCTATGGATGAAATGTAGAACTAAAATTCAACTCAGTACCCATATTCTTCCAAAGTGTTCTCCAAAAATAGCTAACAAACTTACTATCTCGGTCAGAAATGATACTCCTTTGTAATCCATGCAATCTGACAATTTCCTTAAAGAACAGATCTGCTATATGTACTGCATCTGATTTTTTCTTACATGGTATGAAATGTGTCATCTTAGAAAATATATCCACAACAACAAATATAGAATCCTTACATCTTGATTTCCTAGGTAAGCAAAGAGAAAAATCCATGTTGATATCACTCCAACGTTTCTCAGGAACATTAATAGGTGTATACAAACCAGTATTCTGACTTGCTCCCTTTGCAACTTAACAAACTCCACAACTTCTTACAAACTTCTAAACATCCTTATACAACTGAGGCCAAAAATACCTCTCCTTTAGAAAACTCAATGTTTAATCAATACCAAAGTGTCTAGCCAATCCACTATTATGTTTCTCTTTTTTCAAATTAGTTCTCATTGAACCTCTTGGTATACACAATTTAATACCTTTGAACAACATATCTTCCTGAATCAAATAATCTTCATACTTACTTGATTTATTTGAATTAGGTGCTCTGTACACTCTCCACTACTTTGAAAAATCAGGATCACTTTCATACAAATTCTTCATGTCATCAAAACCAAGAACTTCAATTCTCATTTTAGTCAAAAAATATCTTCTTCTACTCAATGCATCAGCAAATATATTAGAAACCCCACTCTTATGCTTAATCACAAATGTAAAGCTCTGCAGATACTCTACCCATTTCATATGTCTCTTATTTAACTTATTTTGATTACCCAAATATTGTAAATCCTTATGATCAGTATAGAAAAAAAATTCATTTGGCATAAAATAATGTCTCCACTTCTTCATAGCTTGCACAATAGCATAGAACTCTTGATCATAGACATAATATCTCCTTTTTGCATCATTCAAATTTTCACTAAAGAAAGCAACAGGTTTACCTTCTTGAGTCAACATAGCTCCAATTGCACTTCCACTTGCATCACATTCAACTTGAAATACCTTATTGAAATCAGGTAAGGCTAACATAGGTAATTCAGCAACTTTCAACTTCAGATTCTCAAAAATATTATTAGCTTCATGTGTCCATTTGAATTTTCTTTTGTCTCCTCTCATTGTCTCAGTCATAGAATTACAAATAGAACTGAAATTTCTGATAAACTTCCTGTACAAACTTGCCAATCCATGAAATGAGCTTACCTTAGTGACATTTTCAGGTGTAGGCCAACTAAGTATAGCTTCAACCTTCTCTAGATCCATCTTCAAACCATCATCTGACATCACAAAATCCAAATACACAAGTTCTTATTTAATAAAGGAACATTTATTCTGATTTATTAGCAACTTTTCCTCTTTCAATCTCTACAACACTTTTCTTATATGCATCCAATGCTCTTCTCTAGTCTTACTGAATATCAAAATATCATCCAAATATACAATCACACACTTATTCAAAAATTTCTTCAGAACTTCATTCATTAACCTCATAAATGTACTCGGTGCATTAGTTAAACCAAAATGCATAACCAAACACTCATACAAACCTTCCTTTGTTTTGAAAGAAGTCTTCCATTCATCACCTTCTCTGATTCTGATCTGATGATATCCACTCTTTAAATCAATTTTGGTAAAATATCTTGCTCTGCTCAAACAATCCATGATGTCATCCATTCTCAATATAGGAAACCTATACATCACTATGATCTTATTGGTTGCTCTAGAATTAGTGCACATTCTCCATTCTCCATTCTCTATTCTTCTTAGGTGCCAATATAGTAGGTACTACACATGGAATCAAAATTTCTCGGATCAAGCCTTTGTTCAGGAATTCATCAACTTATCAGTTAAGCTCTTCATTCTCGGTCAGTTTTAACCGATGTGGTGCTTTGTTTGGTAAACTAGCTCTGGAAATTAGATCCATACAATGAATGATATCTGTCATTGGTGGAAATCCATTAGGTACATTATCTAAAATTATCTACTTGTACTCAGTGAGTAACTTTTCAACTTCTGCAGGAACTTCACTTTCAATATTCTTACTCAGTTTGTTAGGAATCAAAGCATAATAGATATCATTTCTTTTCAAATCTTTAACAAACTATCTACCTTCCATCAGACAAACTTTCACAGATGTACATATCTCACCAATAGATTCTTCAACCAAAGGTAACAAAACTTTCTTCTTACCATCAGCCCAAATACAACATCTATTCAATCTTCCATCATGTATAGCATGTCTATCATATTTCCAAGGTCTACCCAAAAAAATATGACAACAATCCATAGGCATAATATCACACAACACCTTATCATAATACTTTCCAATTTTCAGATTCACAAAACATTGTTCACTCACCATTAATGTATGATCATCCTTGATCCATGAGATTTGATAGAGTTTCAGATGTTTCATCCTCTCTAATTGCAAATTTGCAACCATTTCCTCAGATGTCAGATTCTCCAAGCTTCCACTGTCAACAATCACTTTCCAAACTTTGTATGCAACTCTACATCTGGTCTTGAACTAAATTTTCTTGATTAGATCTTGCCTATCCTTGTCACTCCATAGTATCCTTTAGATAATGAAATTTCCTTCCTTCTCAACTTCATTTGGTGACTCCTCTTGCACCAATGCATTTCTACTACTACTGCCTTTCTTGCTTGCATGTGTACATTCAAAGTATTTATGTCCTTCTTCACCACAATTGTAACAAGTTAATTGGAACCCTTTTCTACTATAACCACCTCTAGAGTAATTACCTCTTCCTTAGTATAAATTTCCACCTTTCCATTTAGTCTTTCCTTTGTCTTGAGATGTGTCTGAAACTGACTTGTCTTGTTCAGATCTATTGTTTTCACCATGAGATCTACCTCTTCCTCTAGGGAATCTACCTCCTCTGCCTCTTTGTCTTTGTTCATATCTTCTATTAAACTTTTCTTCAGCTTTTAGGGCAAATTGATATGCCTCCTTAATGCTTTCCATCTTGACCAAACTGATTTCATCTTGTATGGAAATTCTCAATCCATTTAGGTATCTTGCTACTCTTTCCACTTCATCTTTAACATGTCCTGATCTGATGTCCAATCTGTAGAATTCTTCAGTATAATATTTTACTAATTTGTCTTTCTAATTCAAACTTTGAATTCACTGGATTAGGTTAATCTGATAATCAAAAGGTAGAAACTTTCCTTTCACTTTGTTTACCATCTTTTCCCATACCTTGATTTTGTCTTTACCTTTCTTCTTCCGATCCAATTGTAGATGTTCCCACCATATGGATGCATGACCTTTCAACTTTGTGCTTGAAATCTTCACCTTCTTATCTTCTACCACATTCTCATATTCAAAATACTTTTCCATCTCTTTTATCTAGTCAATCAATTCATTAGAATCCAATTTTCCACTATACTCAGGAGGATTAAACTGAGGTGTGGATTTCAAACTTGTCAAAGCTCTCAGGAATCACTCTTCTTCCTGATTCATTACAGGTGCAGGTGTAGATTCACCTTGAACCTCTTCAATTTCATCATCACTAACATCATCAAAATGTCTTCCTCTATGTTGGGCTATCTCAACAGCTTCCAATCTAGCACCCATCTGTCTAAGCATATCAGCTAGACTTGGATCTGCATTTCCTCTCCCATGAACCATCTTGAATCCATCTACAATTGTAGGTCAGATTGAAATCTTCCACCCCACAACAATACCAACTAGGGTTAGGGTTTTAAGAATGAACTAGATCTCACCACACTCTGATACCACCTGACTCAAGGAGGATTGGAGAGAAGGGGCCTGAGGCTCACCCAGCTACCAACCACCTTGCAGAACCAATGGGGAAACCCAACAACATAGTGAGAGAATAAAATATAGAGATCCTTTATATTAACTTGATCAATATCATTACATGTCAGGCATTGAGGCCTTCCCATTTTTTGCCATATATTCAAATGAATTAAAATAAGATCTTCATACAATAGAGATCACAGACCTTCAATCTCAATATCTAAACATTTGCTTTCTTTCTTTAAGATTGATCCCCAAAACTAAGAACATACAAAAGAATATATACAAGAGTCCACCAAAGAGGTCGGTGCTCAAATCCCTAAGATAGACCTAGATTTAGGTCTACACAGATCCTAATGAGAGACCCCAAATCAATTCAGCAATGGAAAATAAATGAAGAAGTTGGCCAAAGATCCAACTCCCAAAATAAGCATCTCGGGCAAAAGGTTGACTAAGCAACAGAGGGACTCAGGAAAAGAACACCCTGAGAAATAGGAAACAAAACTCGAGTGTCAGAAGAGAAACTTGAGCAATAGGAAATAAATAGGCATGCCCAAGTGACAGGACTCAAGCATCAGAACTAAGCATTACCGAGTGATAGAAACAAGCATGCTCGAGCAACAAAACCTAAGTAGCAGACAAGCTTTACTGAGAAATAGAAGCCCGAGTAATAGAGTATTTATAAAGCAACTTCTAAACAAAGAAAAAACATCTTTTTGGTTGAGCAAGATTGCCAATAACCCAAGATGCTAGGACACAGTGATGTGTTCTAGGTCAAGTAAACAACCCTTATGACACCTAAGATGTAGAGAGAGGATTCTTAAAGGGTACTAAGGGGTTATTTGGGGTCCTAGGACCCATATTGACCCATTTCCCTACATATTAGGAGTGATAAAGGGTCCTATAGGGTTATAAGGGGTTCTAGGACAAATTAATGTGTCATAGGACCCCTTAAGACCCCTTACCATACATTAGTATATGGTAAGAGGTCCTCAGTGGTCTTAAAGGGTCCTACAACATTGTAATGTGTCCTAGGACACCTTAAGACCACTAAGGACCCCTTAAGACCCGTTATAATTCATTATCTTATTGTAAGGGATTGTAAGAGGTATTAAGGGGTCCTACGACATAGTATTGTGTCCTAAGACTCCTTATGACCACTAATGACCCCTTAGCACCTCTTAACATTCATTAGTGTATGGTAAGGTGTCCTAAGGAGTTTTAAGAGGTTTAAGAAGTCCTATGACATATTAAAAACCCTTATAATCCCTAATATTTAGAGTGAGGGGTCCTTGAGGGTCCTAAGGGTCATAAGGGATTCTATGTGTCCTAGGATCCCTTATGACCTCTTACGACCCCTTAGCATACATCTTAGTTGTTTCAATAGTTTGCAAGGGGTCATGAAAGGTTGTAGGACACATTAATGTGTATTAGGACCTCTTAAGACCCCTTAGGACCCCTTACCATTCACGAGTGTATGGTAAGGGGTCCTAGGGGGTTGTAAAGGGTATAAGGGGTCCTAGGACACATTAATGTGTTCCAAGACCTCTTAAAGATCCGAATACCCCTAAGATGTAGATAGATGGGTCATAAGGGGTACTGAGACACATTAATTTGTCCTAGGGCCCCTTACCATGTATCTTATGGGTCCTAATGGGCCATAATAGGTCATAAGGGGTGCTAGGACACATTAATGTGTCTTAGGACCCCTTAAGACCCCTTACCATTCATTAGTGTATAGTAAGGTGTCTTACAACACATTAATGTATCTTAGGACCCCTTGACAATCCTTATGACCCTTAAGATGTAGATGTTAGAATACTTCAGGAATAACTAAGAGGGGGGGGGGGGGGAATNACCCTTAAGATGTAGATGTTAGAATACTTCAGGAATAACTAAGAGGGGGGGGGGGGTGAATCAGTTATCAACAACTTTATCTTTTTCTTATACTTATTAATCTAGATTGATACAAAGTAAATGCACATTCAGATAACACATTACACTACACAAAATTTGATTACAGGGAAACCAAATTGTAAAAACCCCAGTGGGAATTAGCACCCACAAAGAAGTATACTGCTTATAGTAATCCCTGTTAAAAGATCTTTCAACCCTGTTAGGAGATGTTCATTACAATGCAATAGTATAGTGACCTAGTTAAGGGTCTAACCCTGTTAGGATTCTTTTACAATAACCCTGTTAGAGGTGGTGGAATCACTGTCCAAGGACTCAGTGTCCAAGTGGTGAAGGCTACAACCTTCTGGATATTTGATACACATTGTATCAACAAGATGAACTGCTACTTGTGACACTGCTTGTCTGATCAGTTCCTTTTGTGCACCAATGCTTTAACCTCTTGTAAAGCACTATAAAAATCTTATCTATATTCTAAAAGCTTCAACTTCAATATCTATATTATCAACATATGATAAATATAGCTCTGTTGCTTTAGCACTCTACTCTACTTTTCTTATCTCTGGCTTTTGCAACTCTTCTTATCACAAATGACCTTATATACATACATTCTCAAAGTATGAGATCATGGGACCTATAAGACAATTCTTCATAACATACTTGTCGGCTCTACTAAGCGTGCAAGCATAATTACAACCACGCAAGTATAAACTGAATAGATGTGTCGCTTCACTAAGTCAGCTTCACCAATTTAACCATAACTTTGCAATCTTCTTGAAATACATTTGGCACCTTTAGAGTAATATCAACAACTCATAACTAATCATCAATATACACACACATATCTAGATAATAAGCGCAACTCCAAAAACACATTACATACGTCAGCCTTAAACTGTTATTCCTCCAGAACTGTAATCGTCAATAACAGAATTACATATCTTTACTGAAACATCATATCTAGGTCTACGTGAATGAATATAGCATAATAAACATGTCAAAAACATGTATCTATCCATGCAAGTCTTCATGTCATCATATGGATAAGTACATATAGAAGTACTGTTGTGTATTATATGTTTTCATCAATGACAAACATACAATCAATCAACTGTTCAGAATCAAATCTCCAACAATCTCCCCCTTTGGCATTGATGGCAACATATGATAAAAAAAAATTCTGTTCATGGTGTCTTCTTTCTTTTACAA
>MU225587.1:964749-1012202 GCA_018584345.1 Thuja plicata | reverse complement strand
TTGGTAGGTCTCTAACTGCCTTGACATTACTGATCTTTACTATATTGTCAAAATTGATATGACATAGTCTCTTGTGGCATAACCAACTATCATCCACTTTTGCAACAAAACAACTTACATCTGAATTGAGTTGAAAAACATTACCATTTTTTTTAGAGCCTGATGCAATCATGTCTCCATCCTTGTTTCTAATAATGCGCTTGTTGTCCTTGAACTCCAAATGATATCCTTTGTCAAGTAGCTATCCAACACTTAGTAGATTATGATGTAATCCATCAACATATAAAACATCATCTGTCTTTTTCTTTCCATCCAAGGTGATGGATCCTCTGCCTATGATAGGTTTAGGAATGTTATGTCCAAATCTAACCATACCACCTTTGTATTTGTCTAGATGAACAAATCTATCTTTGTCACCTGTCATGTGATGTGAGCATCTACTGTCAATGATCCAATCAATTCTGACATATGCTTTGGAAATTAAGGCTAATTCATGATCTTCTTCTTTATCTGTAGTGTCCATATCTTTGAGCAACCTTTCCATGTCTTTAAGGGCAAGGAATCCAATTTCATCTTCTCCTGAATCTTCATCAGTTACACCTTCTTTAGCATGGTAACATTCCTTCCTATATTTAGGTTTGTAATTAGATCTGAACTTCTTGACTCTTGTGGGACACTTAGATGCAAAGTGACCAATCTTATTACATGAAAAACACTTGAATGGAAGCTTTCCTTCATACTTTCCTTTTCCTTTCTTTTCTCTCTTAGAAATCATGGAAATTATCTCTTCTAGCTCTTCATCAGTTTCTTTATTCTCATTATGACTAGAGATGTGTGAGGATTTCTTACCGTGGATTGAAGCTTTGAAGGCTATTTCATTCTTAGGTTCAGTCTTCAATCTTGATATCTCAAATGCAAAGATTTTTTTGATCAAATTCTCTCTCTCTTGAAGTCTTTAGAAAACTACATGGTCTCATTTAGAATGTTGATTTTGCTTTCATAGTTTGCTATCAATGTAGTCATTAACTTGTCCATTCTGTCTTCTTCTAAAATTTCTCCTCCATTGTTTCTAATTCAAGGTACTGCTTCATTTATCCTCTAATTATAAGCTCTAATGTTTTCTTCAGGTAACATTTCAAGACTATTATATTTCTTTTTCCATGTCTTGCATTCTTTGCTTGGATGTCTCCTTCAAACATGTCTTCCAAATACTTCCATATGGTATAAGCTCGGTCAACTTTCTTGATCTCAAAATATTCACTGTCTGATAGGGCACTAATAAGGGATTCTTTAGCAATAGCATTTGCTATGAATACCTCCTTCTATTTGTTTGTAGCATCATCCTTTGCAAGGTCTTTTAAAGATGGAATATCAACTTCTTGTGTAGCAATCTCGAAGATCTCAAAGCCAACACATTGTAGATGTGTTATCATTTTGTTCTTCCAATCCAGATATTTTTATCCATTGAACTTAGGACTCTCTTTTCTAAAGTATGCCATCTGATCTACCTTAATCTGTTAGGATTTCTCTCCAAGGCACTTGGCTCTGATACCAATTGTTAGAATACTTTAGGGATAACTGAGAGGGGGGGTGAATCAGTTATCAGCAACTTTATCTTTTTCTTATACTTATTAATACAGATTGATACAAAGTAAATGCACATTCAAATAACACATTACATAACACACAATTTGATTACGGGGAAACCAAATGGTAAAAACCCCGGTGGGAATTAGCACCCACAAAAAACTATATTGTTTATAGTAATCCCTGTTAAAAGATCTTTCAACCCTGTTAGGAGTTGTTCATTACAATGTAGCAGTATAGTGACCTAGTTAAGGGTCTAACCCTATTAGGATTATTTTACAATAACCCTATTAGGGGTGGTGGACTCATTGTCCAAGGACTCACTGTCCAAGTGGTGAAGGCTACAACCTTCTGGATATTTGATACACACTGTATCAACAAGATGAACTGCTGCTTGTCACACTGCTTGTCTGATCAATTCCTTTTGTGTGGTGATGCTTTAACCTCTTGTAAAGCACTATAACAATCTTATCTGTATTCTGAAAGCTTCAACTTCAATATCTATATTATCAACATATGATAAATATAGCTCTGTTGCTTTAGCACTCTGCTCTGCTTTTCTTATCTCTGGCTTTCACAACTCTTCTTATCACAAATGACCTTCTATAAGTACATTCTCAAAGTATGAGATCATGGGACCTGTAAGACAACTCTTCATAACATCCTTGTCAGCTCTACTAAGTGTGCAAGCATAATTACAACCGTGCAAGTATAAACTGAATAGACGCGTCGCTTCACTAAGTCGGCTTCAACAATTTAACCATAACTTTGCAATCTTCTTGAAATACATTTGGTGCCTTTAGAGTAATATCAACAACTCATAAATAATCATGAATATACACAGGCATATCCTGATGATAAGTGCAACTCCAGAAACATGTTACATACGTTGGCCTTAGACCATTATTCCTCCAGAACTGTAACCGTCAATAACAGAATTACATATCTTTACTAAAACATCATATCTGGGTTTGCGTGTAGGAACATAGCATAATAAACATGTCAAAAACATGTATCTATCCATGAAAGTCTTCATGTCATCATATGGATAAGTACATATAGAATTAGTGCTATGTATTATATGTTGTCATCAATGACAAACATATAATCAATCAACTGTTTAGAATCAAATCTCCAACAGTAGAGAGAGGGGTCTTAAGAGGTCATAATGGGTCCTCACCTTCTCTCTCTCTCTCTAAAGAATCCTATGACTATTAATGTGTTCTAAGGGGTTATAATGGGTCCTAATGTGCTATAATGGGTCCTAAGGGGTCATAATGGGTACTAAGGATTCCTAGGACCACTTATAACCCATCAGAACCCCTTAGGAAACATTAGGACACATTAGAGCCCATTAGTGTATCCTATAATTATTAATGAATTTGAAGGGGTCCTAAGAGGTCCTAATGTGTCCTAAGATATCCTAATGGGTCCTAATGTGTCATAAGGGGTTTTATTGGTTCCTAAATGTTTGTAGGACCACATAGGACCAATTATGGCCCGTTATGATACATTAGAACCACTTAGAATTCTAAATAGTGTCCTACTATGATTAATTCTCTCTCTCTCTCTCTCTCTCTCTCTCTCTCTCTCTCTCTCTCTCTCTCTCNTACTATGATTAATTCTCTCTCTCTCTCTCTCTCTCTCTCTCTCTCTCTCTCTCTCTCTCTCTCCCATGGGTCCTATGACTATTAATGTGTTCTAAGGGGTCCTAATGAGTCCTAATGGGTCCTAAGGGGTTGTAATGTGTCCTAAGGGTTCCAAGGACCACTTAGAACCCATTATAACCCCTTATGAAACATTATTACACATTAGATCCCATTAGCATGTCTTATGATGATTAATGTGTTATAAGGGGTCTTAAGAGGCCCTAATATTTCCTAAGGGGTCATAATGCATCTTAAGGGGACCTAGGACCACTTAGGACTTATTATGACCCCTTATGATACATTAGAACCACTTAGAACCCTAGAGAGTTTCCTTAATCAAGTCAAGGGCTTAAGGTTATAATCAATAATCCACTAAGAAACATGTTGAAGACAATGTGTTGATTCCTGAAATTTAGATAACTCTAAAATTTCCTAAAAACCCTCAAAATCCAGAATCTTTAAGTCTTATGAAGCTGAAACCAATCTCATACATCCTTAAAGTATATACATAAATGTAACTTAAGTATAAGAAAGGAATATTATGTAACTTATACTTAAATATTATATTTTATTTGTTGACCTAGTGTTGAATTGCTCTGGCAGGGCCTTTTAGGCTTTCTTCCTCCCTCTCTTAAGCCTTTAGTGTGCACATTCTATAGTGTGCACGTGCTATTGGCTTTTATTGCCCAACCCTTAGGCTCAGGAATTCCAAATCATAACATGTGTCTACTATAGGGCGTACGCCCTATTTCTTTTGGGGGACCAAAAGAACATTTGGCACCTTTTTGGTTCCCCATATTCATGCATATACCCAAATCTGAATCTTTTCACATGTTTAAGATTTAAAAATTCAAAGTGGAGAAAGACATAGGTAAGACCCTAAAATGTCTTAGATATGACAGAGGAGGTGAGTTTTCTTCACATGATATTACTACATATTGTGAAGAACATGGTATTAAAAGGGAGATGTCAGCTCCTAGAACACCTCAGAAGAATGGTATTGTTGAAAGAAGAAACAATTCTATCATTGATTATACTAGGAAATTAATGATTCAGAATGGTGTTGCATAGACATTTTGAAGAGAAGCCGTGAGCACTGATGTTTACATTTTTGGATACTTTTCTTGTTGATTCATAACACTTGTAAAACAATTATGCTCTACTATTTTCCCAAACACTGATCAATGAAGGAAAATATCAATAGTAACAAGGTATTTCTACCTTTTTCACTTTGATTTCCACATACTCAGGTGGGTTTACCTATTTTCTACTTTATTGACTCACATAGAGTAATAACCAAGTAGAATTACAGTGGATTTTACAAAACACTTGTTCTGTAATTGACTAGTTTATCACAACATAACAAAATTGAGTAACAAATCCTTTGTGAATGATTATATCCACACACTCCATTTACATAAAATACCGGTTCATTATCCTAGGGTATGGAGTCATGTTAAATACATAAACCCTTAACACCAACACTCACTTCAGTACACTTGCAGATTTCTGTAGAAAATGTATATGCATTACATATCACTCCACATCTATATTATAGATGTAATCCTTAAATTTTTAATGAAATTCATATCTCATTGAAATTATTCTAAGGAAATTAATTTTTTCCTTGAAAGAAACTGTAAAACAATCTCACAATCTGCCTTACAGATAGATGAATTGAAAAGTCCTTAACTATTCAATTTAAACAAAAGCTGAAATTTAGAAGAAATACAATCATATTGGAACTTCAAATATGCATGTGGACTTGTGTTTGTATTGATATCAAAATATTCCGTACATTTAAAATAAGATTCAAAACACCTATTCAAATTCTTGGTCTAATATCAGATTTTTACAATCTTATCGATTCCAAAAATGGTTCTCTCTAAAAGTAGTCTTAGAATCCTTTTATATGATAAGGATGAAACAAGATTTAGACCATTTTGAGGAATCTGATTTCTAACAACAATATTCAATAAGAAAATATAAAATATAAAAAATGCATCGATGAAACAACAATGATCAAGATAGGTTGTTGCAGCAACAAGAAGCTCATTTCTTCTTTAAGGTACTCTCCCATCTGTTAACCTCTTTGTCAGTTGGCCATTTGAATTAATTTTTGTGTTCTAGCTTTGAAACAACATCTATCCACCTGATATCTACAACTTCTTTGGCATCAACAATAAAATTAACCAAATCAGCCTCAACCTTGAACATAGTATCCATTAAATCATTGAAGTAACCAATATCAATTTGTTTGTCTAGGTGTTCATTTATATCTTCATTCTTCCATATGGAATCAAATTCTCCCTCCCAAATAGAATATATCTTCAATTTTTTGTTATCATCATAAATTGAGGGGATCAATGCATTGTATCCTTTCCCAAATAACTGTAACTTGTTTTTAATTAAAACATCCTTCCCAATTAAAAATGCATTTAAGAAAATTAATTTCCTCTACCAAATTTTATTAGTCTCAGTGATCTTTGGTGGGAAATCATCAATGTACATCATAGAAGTATTAAATCTATCCATTAATATGCTTTTGCCTGACCAAAGATTGAATACAGGTCCAAGAAATATCATACCATCATAGGCCACCTTTCTTGCATCTCTTTATGAATTGTGCATTTCATGAACTATTGATACTTTCTATTTTAAGATCCACTCTATGCCTTAGGAAATCAAGAACAATAGAATAATCCTTAGCATTTTGTTCTTACTCAGAATAACCTTCTTTTCCTTCCCTAAGTGTTGCATCAACTTGAGTTCTGTAAATGCATACACCTTATCTATTGTCAGCAATTGAGGGGGCTCATTTGCATGTTTCTGTTTTAACTCTTCCATTCATTCTATTTGCCTTCCTTTCCTCTCCAATATTCAATAAATGTGGCTTTTGTGTAGGAGGAGCCAAGGACCAAATATCTAATGCTTTTGATTTAGGATTAAAACCTGATCCTCTGAGTACATCATCAAATTCAAATTAATTTTTAAACATTGTGTTTTCTTGTTTCCTAATCTGATCAATAATGAAGGTAGACTGTATATCCCAATCAGGCATCAATAACATACCACTATTATTTACCAGTTCTCTTGATTGATCAAAAATGATCAACTCACTATCAAGATCATATTCTTGCAATGTTTTGATAATTTCCTCATTCCTCTATTCACCACCCTCTTCTAAAATTAGGTTCTATCTTAAATCACTATGTTTCAGTTTAATCAAAAAACTTTTGAATTCACTGGACTTAAAAAATCCATCATCCCTTATGAATTATCTTGACATCATGACTCTCTCATCGAGCCCTGTTGCAAGGGGCATATCATTTTTTCCTTGTTCTTCATCTTATTTTATTTCTCTCAATCATGCTCTGATTTTTTGAAAATAGGTGCCTAGTTTTGTGATCACAATTCTTTGCTAGATCTCTTTTCATAATTTTTTTTGTTTCTTCAATTTTGTTTTCCTTTGTAGGTGTATCTTTAGTGGACACAACCTCATCACCATTTTCTACATCTTATTCCATTTCTCTCAAAGACCTTTTACCATGCAAGGCTTTTGTACCCTGAGATTCTTGTTGTTGGGCACCTTCACTATGGAGATGTGTTACTTGTGCCATTAAGGTCTCATATAAACCAAGAATTTTCTCAATTCTATGAAAGTATGGGGTATTAGGATAGAAACTAGAGAAGGTAGGATCTAATTCTTTCCATTCAATTGCTTCTGTCATTAGATCCTTCCACTTCCTTCTCCTTTCTTGGACAAAAATACTCTCTAGTAAATTTATGACCAAATCTTCATCATCCAAAGGCTCATACTCTCTTATTGTAGCCCAGGGAGTCATAGTCTTCAATGTTGTTTTTAGGAAACCTTCTTAATCAAAAAACCTTGAAACAATGTCAACAAACCTATACTACATTAAAAACTATTCACCTCATCAAAGGCCTTCTTAGCAATAGAGAAATTAGACACTACCCAAAGCCTAGGGACAAATGTGCCTTTCGTATGCCCCTCTAAACACTCCTTATCAAGTAGGGTTATCTGCCAGATGAACTCCATGAAAGAAATTCTAACAGGGAAAATTTGTGTAAGACATGTGGGGGCTGAGAACACTCATAAAATATGATTATAGTAAAGTTATCAAAGAATAATAAATACCCCCAATTATGAGTAATAGGACAACTTGGAAGAAACTGTGAGGGTCTTAAAATTTTCCTCACATCAATGGACAATATCTCCCTGTCAACCCCTCACATATCCATGATTGGAACAACAATAAATAATTTTTAAAAAAAATGATAGAGGATTATGGAGACTTATTATCCCACACCTGATTCCATCTCTGCAATGACATTTCAACTCCAAACTCTTCTTTCAACAACTTTAACTCCTTATACATGAACTTCTCATTATAGAATAGAATCAAAAACATCAAGATTGAATAGTGCTTGAATGTAGGAATAGGGGAAACATTTTGAATTTACACTAGGGAATTATGTATATAATCCAGTGTTTTGAATATCCATGGCCATCATTATCAAATCAGTTGTCACCATTGTATCAACATCAAATCCCAAAACCCTACACAACCCATAGATTGTACATTATATATAATAGTGGAGAAATGAAATGTCAAATAGTGGTTTTAAATTATCAGGGATCTTGAAAAATTTCCCATCTACCCTATGTTGGAATTGTTGATGTTTGAGATGTTGACATTCAAGTTTTGTCATTTATGTCAACATATGATTCAGTTGGTTTCATCAGGAATCTCTGATAGATAGGTTATGAATTAAATAGGTAGGTCTAACATGGATGTATGGATAGTTTACATTGTTTCAGAGTATGTGAGCATGGATTTGAGTAGAAGGAAGTATGTATACCTTATTTCTAAGGTTATAGGACTGTATGTGGTTATTTGCATGAGTTATATTTGTTTTGGTGATGACTAGCTTCAAAACAGTGACAAAGGATTGTGACAGAGTTAGTCCCTATCTTTTGGGGATTACTTGGATGAGATCATGTGTTATGTTATGCGATCTTGAGGCATGGAAAAATACATTTTGGAGAATGCTATTTTTGATTCTTGGGTTGCTAGGTTCTTGGTGATATTAGTTGTGATATGTGATCTTGCAAAGACCTATTTATGACCAACTACAATGGTGTAATGTGTTTAGAGGATGGCGATCTTGGATTATGGATCTTGGTGAATAATTGATGATTTTTATTTAATTTATACTTTTTTAAGGTACCGTGTGTATCTTAGAAAGGGTCCATGTATTTATTTATGCATTTGGAAACTCTTAACAGGCTGACCTAATTGCTTGTTGTAACTTGTATAAAGGAAATTCATTTCTCACTGTTGTAATCTAGAACTGGTATGTGAAGAATATGTGGATTTGAATTCTATTGATATAGAGAAATGATTGTAGTTGTAATGAAATTTATTAGAACTGTATAAGAAAAGAAAGTTTATGTCAGTGAGTTCATTGTTGTAAGTATATTTCAATACTTTCATTTTGGACAGTAGATCCAGAAGGTGAGTTTAACCTTCACATGAGCAGTGAGCTTGGTCAATGATCCTCATTGTATTACCCCTAATAAGGCTCATCATTTAGAAGGGATTTTTACTAAATGTAATACTTAGCATCTAATACGGCTAGATCTCCTAATAGTGATATTATACTCTTATTACATTATTTGTGAGTGCTAATTCCCATCAGGGTTTTTACCTTAACATTGTTTTCCTTGACAAAAAATACTTGTAATATGATTTGCATTGAGTAATTGGTGTTTAAGTTTAAATTTTAAAGTAATTGGGCACACAACTTATTCACTCCCCCCCCTCTCAATTGTACTAACACCCTAGGCATATATCCAAGCATTTCATGTCATTTGATCACCTTTTCATGTGTTTCATAATCAACTACTATCTATTCCAAGTCAATCTGTATACATATTACACCATAAATCTTAAAGGCTTCCACAAAACTACGTCTGTCAATGGAAACTAGGGGACTTTTTTTTTTCCTCCTAATCACCCTAGATACAAGACAATATTTCTTTGGTAATTCCTTAATTAAATCCACATAAACATGTAACACCCCAAAATTGGCATCTTGCAACCCTAACCAATTTTGTTGCATTTGTTATTCTTCTGAATCATCAAAGTCCTATTATACTAGGCAATTTTGAGTTTTAACTGACTCTACTCGAATCAAGTGTCAAATGCAGAAAATCCTAAATCTACATTAATCATACATTATATTTAATTCCTAAAATATCTATTGGCTAAACAAACCCTATGATTAAATTAATTTAATTATAAAGTCCTAGCACTTTAATTAAATTATAAAGTCCTAGCACTTTAATTAAATTAAATTCACCCCTTTTAGCTAAAACACATAAAAAGGAATTAAATAATATTTAATTATAAATAAATATTCTCATTTCAATAAGTGAATTTAATTATTCAGATAATTGAGAAAAACATATTTATGAGGTCATATTTTATTTATTTAATTAAATGTTCTCTCAAAAATCTTCTCTTCAGTTCAGAAATGGAAACTTTGAATTAACTGTGCTTTAAAGAGAAAGAAAGTAGTTAAAATAAAAAAGAAAACAGTTAAAAACAAAGAGAAAGTAATTCATTGTTTTCTTTTAAAGAAAGCTTGCTAATCTAAACTGGCTTCTTTATCTATTTTATTTCAAAAAGGAAAATTTCTATTCTGAGCAGACTCTCAGTCTATAAAAGAGCTCCCATTTCTCATTCAAAGCCCCTAGTCATTTTTTATGTATTGTTAGAATAAAGAATTGCTGCTACATTTAGTTCAGAATCTCATTTCTAGTTAAAACTCTCATTTGCAATAGATTAATGTCAATTTCTTAGATTGATTGCATTGCAATCATGTCTTAGTTTAATCTCATTTCAATTTTTAGATTAATCTTGCATCTTTCATGTTCTTAGATTAATCTTGCATTGCATTGCATCACATTCATGGAGAAAAATCCTTCATTCTTCGATTGGTCTATGGTTGTGAGACTCTCATTCTGAGAGCTATTCGAAACCCCATCTAGCTAGAAGGCAACAGGTCGAATCATACAGGCATGCAGGATGAATAACTCATATTCACTTCTGTATGTGGCTGATGAATAAGGACTATGTTGAAGTGTATGGTTGAATAACAAGGCCAAATTTAACATATATATTTCTGGCACCCACTGTGGGGTAGAGCATCTATTTCTATCAACACATTTGAATTATTTTTGAAAATCTTGGGATCATGTTTGTACTCTAACTTTGCAAGTAAAACAACACATTTCATCTTTGTTTTAGCATGGAGAAAGTTCATAAATTTCTTCTATCTTCTGTCTATTATCCTCTTAGTGTCTTTGAAGCCCTCATTTTGAGCCAAATTTGACTCCACCATCGCGTTCGAATCATCATTTCGGTTGAAAACAACTATAAACATGCCAATACTTGTCAAAAGTTGAATCTGTGGCAAAAGAATTTTGCCCAAGGAGGCCGTATAGCCCATTACACAAAAATCAAGGTAGATTTCAGATTATTCTGTACGCAGCCCGAGGCAGATTTTCCAAAAAAAATCTAAGAAAAAAAAATAAAAAAAGATTCTAAAAAAAAAAAATTCTAAATAAAAAAATAGATTTTTTTCATTATGTTAAATTTGACAGCCATCAAACCATCATTCTACATGACCTTTTGTGATAGCCATGAAACTGTCAAATTTAAACTCATAGGTTGATGATGTTAGCAGGGTTTGAAAAATCTTTAGCCTTCACCATTGAGCTTTTTGAATTTGCAGTCTAAATTTAAACGATCATATCTTGCTCATTTTAAGTCCAAATTGAGTGCAATTTTTTTGGATTTTGGGTAGAATTGTCTGAAGATTTCTGGGTTTTTCTTAGTTTCTATATTTTAGTCACAGATAATGTATCATAAATTTCAGGTTTGCATCATTGTACCTGTCTAATCCTCTATTTTGCAGCTTCCAAAGCCTCGTACGGGCTCATACGGTAACATTTTTGAGTGAAAGTTTTTTTGAAAGTGTGATTTTCTGCTTACTTTCTGAATATGTGATCTTTTTCCTGATTTTCTTATTTTGATAATGTGGACTAATCTTTGGCTTTGATTTTCATGTGATTATCTTTTGTGTACAACCTAACAGTGGTTTGCAGAACGTTATCCAAGAAGACTAAAACACAAACTAGTCACAAATTGGTTTTGCAGGTTTCCTTTGATCGATAAAACGCAAAATATTATGCTTGCATCTTGTTTTTAATTTCTTAAAATAGGAACCCACATGAAAGACTTCTTAAAATGAACATTTGTTTGATGTTTTGCAGATGACAATAATGTCAGGAAACTATGTTGTCACCCTTTTGGGTTGATCAGAAATCCAGAAACATTATTGTCATTTTCTTATTCTGCTTGAAGTGTCTTCTAGTTTTGTAAACCCAAGGAATTTCATGGATATATCCTCTCCCCTCCCATACAAATCCTTTAGTGTGGCTACCTCCCGAGTGCTTTAACAGAGTCAATGAGAGTGGATTACCCAACTGGTAACAGTCTAAAGCCAAGCCCTTCCAAACCAGTATATAAAAAATATCATTTTGATTAATGTCACAGTGAACAACTGTCGATTTCTCTATGCCAACAGAAGATCTCCTTTAGTACCCTCATGGTGCATAAAAACCTACAGAATGTAACTTTTGTAGGCTAGGAGGCCTCCTTAATGGAGCTAATCTATCCCATGTATAGCCGCCTAAATGGATGCCTTAACTATAAACTTTGTTATAGTATCCAAAATCCCTCTATCTGTTGGCGCACAAGGCCAGAGACTGACTAAGATGTCCTACACTTTCACAGCTCTTAGTAGAGACAACAGTCCTTTGGGAAGTAATTCTCTTGGGATTCAAAGCTTGGTGTGCCTGAGAAGTGAGTGCACATGTAAGGAGGAGCCCGTGCCTCCAAGCTTCTAAGTTGTTCGCTATGAGTAGGTGTGGCTGAACTTCGATTCAAGTGGGAATTCAACAAATATTTCCCTAGCTTACCTAGGATTGTGGTGTGTCTATTATTATTTTTACAACAAACAATCTCCATGAAGTGTTTTGCGTAAGTGTTTACTGAAACAACAACAAAAACAACAATCAAACGATCTGGAAAACTATAAACATTTGATATTTGCCTATCATGTCTTGTCTGAAACTCTTTCAAAACTCTGTCAAAAATCTATCAAATTTGTTTCCAAAACTTGTCAAAACTTGGTCTTTCATTGGTCTATCCTATTACATTTAGTCTATTCTAAAATTTGCACTATCATAACGCTTCTGCTAGTTCACATGCAACTGCAATCTGTTGACAGTCTGACTCACTCTTGTTTCAAAACCTGATTTTGTTGTGCTATTCCAAGTGACTTGTTATCTTATCATCTTTGTCTGTGCTATCATTATCCTGAGTTGCAAAAGCAGGTTCGTCAACCTTGACTCAAGATCAGAGTCATTTCTATCTTTGTCTTAGTTGGACATTATCTCCTTTGTCCTTTGGTCTTGGAATTAATCAACATTTTAGATATCACTTCAGCACCTGTCAGTCAATCAATCGATTCATCATACCTTCTCTCAATCTTATAAGAAAATGCATCAAGACAATCTTACAATGTCTAAAAGCAAAGAAGAGATATTATGGCATCTTTATTCAAATAGCTTGAATCTTTGAAATTTGAACTTCGGGAATTAAACAAGAAGGAAAGGGATACTTCACCTGATGACTCCTCATTAAGATCAACCTGTCCTTTGTTATTTGATCATGATTTTCACATCTCTCCTCTTTCTTCCAACATGGATAAATCTTGGTATGACAATCCCATCTTTGATCAAGAATAGTTTTATGACAACCCCATCTTTGATCAAGAACATTTTTATGATCATCCTATCTTTGATCAAGAGAATGTAGAGGAAACTATGACAGAATCATATGAAACCCTTTTCTATCTACAAAAGCAAGATATTGTTCATCAAGAAGTGTCTAATTATCCTTTAGAGAGTCTTTACTCCTTTGGGACAATCTTATACATCAACATTGGAAGAACTTCTTGAGCATAATCTCATCACATTGCCTCAAGCCACATCATGTGGATTCAGATTCTTGAGTCCCTATTGTTTATATCATTGAAGAAATAAGCATAAAACTTCATATTGCATGGAGTTGAAATATAAAATCCAAGATCTCATAGATGATGGCATAATCGAAGTAGAAAATGCTAACGAATCATCTAGTGAAGATAATGATCTCAAGTAGGATCAATATCAACAATCCATGTCTAGAAATAGTTCCCATATCACATCTACTTCTTCCACCATTCCTCCATCTCCTAAAGCTTCACAACCAGACCCACCATATCTATCAAGAAATGAGCCTAATGATGACTATGTTTACTCTCAAGGACTACCTCTAAAAGAGATCCAAGCTAGTCAACATACATATGCAAGCCTTTCTCATGCTCTAAAGATCATAGACCACAGGCTTCCATGTGCTTCAATGCTTATCATGCCTACTCAAAATGATACTCCATTAGCCTTTCAAGAATACCTCATGCATATCAAAACTCCCACCTCGTCCATAGAAGTGGCTCCATGTCAAGAGGGAAATCCAATGTGCAAAGAAACAAATATCAGCAATGATCAAGATCAAGACACCATCCATCCTTATCCAATGGTTGACCAAAGTCACACATCTCAAGAGTCTCATGATGATTTTATCATCCCCTTCCATTTCTTCCCAGAAGAAAATCTTACATCTCCTATATCGTATCCATCTCCCAAGAAATATCAAGATATCCTTTTCACCATCTCTATTGAGCTTATTGAAACACAAGAGAAAGGTACCCTTTGTACACCATCTAATAATCCTTGTCATGATCAGAGCATCCCATCATCTCCTTTTCATGCTCTTCCATATCTAGAAACTATCATTCCTCAAAATCCCTTTCATAGAAATAAATCCAATCAAGCTTCAATTGCTCCTATCAAACCTACTCATGCTCCTATTGATATAAAGATGAATTCTAAAGAGAAGGGCCTTGGTCATGAAGCTCACTCTAGAGATGTTGATATGCCCTCCACACTTTATATCCCTCCATTCAAACGTAAGCATAAGTCTTCTCCATCTTCCAAATCCATCCTTGGTCCCTACATCCCAAAGCTTAGACTGTCAAACCTTCCATCTATATTGGGTCCTTATGTCCCTCCATCTACCATGCCTATCAATACTAGCTTGTCATCCACTTACCCTATCTCCTATCAAGATCAACAAAGACATACATCCTTGAATTCTCCCTATCACCCAATCCATATGACCCTGTCATATCAACCTCATTCATCCACAACTCCTAAGTCTTTTGGAAGCAATTTGGATGTACAATGAAGAAATCAGCAATACAAGAATCCACCTACATATGAAGATCATTATGTCCCATCTAATCGACATGTGACTACAAATACAAAGAAAATATTGAAGAGACCACATAGGTCCACTGAGTAAAGAACCAAATCAAATAAAATATGGGTTCCTAAATCCAATATGAAAGAATTGTGTTCTAAATCATCTGATACAAACAGAAAATCAAAAGCTATGTGGATTCCCAAGTCTCTTCTAAAGGACTTGGATACAAAAAGAAAAACAAAACCTATGTGGATTCCCAAGTCTCTCTTAAAAGGCTTGAACAAAAAAGAAAAATTAGAGTTGGCGTCCAAGCTTCCAAAGGCTTGCACTCCGTCTCCTTTCAAAAACAATTCATCTCCTAAACCTAATTTGGGTCCTCATATCCCAAAATCCATTGTTTTGAATACATCTTCATCCATCTTGGGTCCTCGTGCACCAAGATACATATCAAAACCTAAATCCATTTCACACACTTTTCCTCTATCATTCCACGGTCCTTCAAGATGTGTGTTGATGTTGATCTTGCCTACACAAACCTTTCAATACCCTATCCAATATCTTGCACCTACCTCCTACACATCCATCTCATATTCATGATATTCCTCTCATCTAATTCATCGCATAAATCCTTGACTACCATCTCCCTTATCCTCCATATCCATCTTCTTTACCATCACCCTATCAGCATCTATGAGCATACTTTCAGCGGGCTTGGCCTATAATAGCATATCTTTCAGAGGAGCACTATCTAAAAAGCTAGAAGCTTAAGTTCCTCCATAAAATAAAAAAGATGAAAAAAAAAGAAAAAATAAAAAAGTGCCTTGGTGAAAACCTAGTAAACAGGCACCTTGGTGGCAAAAGTAAAGATGAATCAATCCGTCCTATGGTGAAAACCACTTCTTGTGGCACCTTGGATAAGTACCATGATGAAAACCTAGAAAATAGATGTCATGTGTAATTCCTCCTACTTGCACTCTTCACTTGCATGCAAGTTCCTTCCATGTCATCTTCTCCCATCATATCTTACATCCAGCTAGCTCATGAACATCCATGTTCCTTCTCCTGATCTTAACAAGGTTGAGCCTATCCATGAGCATCATGCATCCTGACATTCATGATCCCTTCCATCATCCTATTTACTTTCTCTCATGCATGCTACCCTGTCATGATCTTACTTATCCCAAGCCTATTCTTCCTATCTTTGAGCAATCCTGCCATAATCCAAAACATTCACTTATACCTCCATCACCCCATATCCCGATTGTGCTATCATAGAGATATCCTATCCAAAATTTACTCCTTGGTCTTGATCAAAATTGAAAAACAAGTTCTTAGAAGTCTCTTGACATGTCCACTCTTTTGGACCACATACTTTTCATGACATCAGGTCATTACCCTAAATGCTATACAACATCGCTCCATGAGCCTACATTTCTATATTATTTTTTCCCTAGCTTGGGTAATCTTGAAGAGACTGTCCTTGAGGGTCACATTCACCCTCCTCATCAATCACTGGCTATTTGTCTCATACATCAACTTTCTAATCCATCAGAAATGTCCTACACCTTGCTAGACATTGGGGCAAACCATTATGATCTTGCTTGAGATCAAGTAATCTCTAAAAATTGCAAAATCTCTAAAAATCTAAAAATCGTAAAAAGTCCTAAAAAAATGATCATCTTGGTGCAAACCTAGCAATAGGCACTTTTGATGCATCCACCAAAAAAATGAAAAAAATAAAAAATCTCTATTGACTATCTTTCAATCAATAGGTATCGGTGCAATCTAACCCTGACTCCTGAAGATTGAGCCTCATTCTCAGGATAGTCTTTTGAAAAGGTGATAAACATTATGGTATCTAGGCAATCTAATCCAGATTCTTCGGAGTCAACATGCTTTCATCTCCCGTCAAGACACCAACTTATATGGATTGAAACTGGTCATACTCTCAGAACAACCATCTTGGTCTAGGGTGCACTATCATATCACCTTTTGGGATCTACTTCATTATAGTCACCAGTGGTTCTCACTACATCTGCCTATTGTTGCTTAGCTTACACCGAGATCTCTCTCCTTGAGAATCTCCCTATCATAAGTCACTAGTGGATCTCACTGCGCCTGCCTACTGATGCCTAGCTATTGCTACGATCTCTTCACTCAAGAATCTCTCTCGCATCAGTCACAAGTGGTTATCACTGCATCTACCTACTATCCTTGTACTATTGAGATTGCTCATATCCATTATAGTTGGAGTTATACTCAAATGCTTTATCTATTGATACTTATTCTTGACAATCCTTTGCTTTAGTTTGTACATAGCTTTTGGTCATTTTCATGACACTTTGGTTCCTTTTCAAACCCTACTGACTTGACACTTATTCAATGCCATATGCCTAGGGGCAACCAAATCTAATTTGTCCTCATAACATACATCAAGTCAGTCACTGCTACTAGGGGTATGGGTCCCCAAATCTGATTGCATCTAGAGTCAGTCATCTTGTCATTTCTCAAGGACAACTATCTACTGACACAAATTGGTGCTTTTCAACACCACCATAAATAGTGTTTTTCATCACTCATCTTTGGACACATCTATATTTTTCAACACACATTGGATATCTCAATTGTAAACATCTATCGATAAAAATCAAACACAATGCACTCACAAGCACAATGGTGTTTTTCAACACCTCATACACATACATATTCAAAAACTTTGAAACTGGTTGAGCTATGATTGAATATTTCTTTGTATTTTCTCTATTCTCATGGATTTCATTGATATTTTATTTGTCTACTAATTGTTGGTGTAGTCCTGATGATCTGGCAATGTCAAATAAATAGGGTTTATGTGATAAGAGCTCCTGCACTAACGTGTAAAGGCCTTACATCCCTCGATCTTGTTTATTTGTACGCCATGGTGAGGTTGGTACTATCTCCTTGACTGTTATTGCTCTGTTTGTTTATGCATGATCACACTCATGGTTATCTTGTCTTTAAGTGCCTCGATACTGGTGTACTCTTGCAATATTAACTGGAAATAATGTTCAGGTCATCTTGGCTTTTGTGCCTTGGTACTTACATTTGTTTCCTACATTTTATCTGATAAAAGTCATATTCATATCCTTATGGTTGCAGTGGCACCAGTAAGGATTGTATCAACTGTGATGTTCCAAAATCTCAATGATGATAATTATATGATGGGTCTCACAACCATGTCCTAGGAATTACATCTAGTATAGGATTGCATTTTCCTTCTAGACTTGCATTGTGGCAGAAATTTGATGCTCACTTTATTGTGTTCTCCTAGATTTTTACATTGAGGGGTTCTTCTTCAGCGTCCTAGCTTCATCACGACTACACAAGTGTTTGATTCTCGCTCTCTATCTTCAACTATATGCTTAATCTATTTTCAGGATCAAAATCAAACTCTGACACTCCTATATAGCTCAAAATTAAACTCTGACACTCCTATATAGCTCAAAATTGAACTCTAACACTCCTATATAGCTCAAAATCAAACTCTGACACTCCTATATAGGTCAAAATTGAACTCTGACACTCCTATGTAGCTCAAAATAAAACTCTGACACTCCTATATAGCTCAAAATCAAACCCTGACACTCCTATATAGCTCAAAATTGCATTTTTAAATTTTTGGGACCGACACGATTGGACGCTTGTACAGTCAACTTTTAGACGTCGCTTTCTTGTCAGAATCATATCTAATCAACATTTTCTCAAATTGTTGACTTTTTTCAAAAGTCAACTCTAATCAACCCTAGTCAAACTTGGTCAACCAGACCTCCAAATCACTCAAACTTGATTTTGAATCTTCTGCATTCTTCTGTAATTTGTTCTCAGTTCTTCTTGATCTCTGATTCAACATCTATCTATGATTTCTTTCTCTCAATCATCATTATGACGTGTCATCTTTCCATTTCGCTCCCAAGGGGGCAAGATGACTACATCATTGAATCTATTCCAATCAATCCGATCTGAATTCAAAAGTCCTCATTGCTAGGGGCATCTCATCACTTGGGGCATGTTCAGTTTTTCATACATCATAGTCAAAACTGGATACTACACAATCAATAAGGGCATCTTTGTTCCTTATGTCTTATCATCTATTAGGTATCGGGGCAATCTAACCTGGATCCCTAAGGATCAAGCTTCGATCTAGAGATGATTCTCGAAATCGCAATCTATTGAGTATCTAAAAAATCTAACTCAGGTTCTTGAGGATCAAGCTTCATTCTGGAGATGATTATCGAAAACTCGATCTAACTAGTGTCTAGGAAATCTAACCTAGATATTGGGGGACTAAACTTTGTTCTAGAGATAGTCCTTAAGATCTTTATTGACTATCTTTTTAATGACAGGTATCAGGGCAATCTAACCCTGACTCCTGAAGGTTGAGCCTCATTCTAGGGATAGTCTTTTGAAAGATATCAATCTATTAGGTATCTGAGCAATCTAACTTGGATCCCTAAGGGTCAAGCTTCATTCTAGAGATTATCCTTGAAATCTTAATCTATTAGGTATCGAGGTGATCTAACCCATATTCCTAAGGATCAAGCTTCATTCTAGAGATGACCCTCGAAAACTCTACTTGACCAGTGTTTGGGCAATCTAACCTAGATATTAGGGGACTAAGCTTCGTTCTGGAGATAGTCCTAAAAATCTCTATTGACTATCTTTTTATGGACAGGTATCGGGGAAATCCAACCCTAACTCTTGAAGTTTAAGCCTCATTCTGGGGACAGTCTTTTGAAAGATATCAATCTATCAGGTATCAGAGCAATCTAAATTAGATCCCTTAGGATGAAGCTTCATTCTGTAGATGATTCTCAAAATATTTATCTATTAGGTATCGGGGTAGTCTAACCCGGATCCCTGAGGATCAAGCTTCATTCTAAAGATGACCCTCAAAAACTCTACTTGACCGGCGTCTTGGCAACCTAACCTAAACTTTGGAGAGTCAAGCTCTGTCCTGGAGATGGCTCTGAAATCTTCATCAATTGATCTTTGCATCACCAATTTTCAAAATCTATTCTTTTGTGCTTCAAACATCAGACTATTCTTTGAATCAATGCATTGCTCGCACATCAATTCAAAGAGAGGCAAAATGTAACACCCCAAAATTGGCATCTTGCAATCCTAACCAATTTTGTTGCATTTGTCATTCTTTTGAATCATCAAAGTCCTACTATACTAGGCAATTCTGAGTTCTGACTGACTCTACTTGACCCGAGTGTCAAATGAAAAAAATCCTAAACCTATATTAATCATACATTATATTTAATTCATAAAATATCTATTGGCTAAACAAACCCTATGATTGAATTAATTTAATTATAAATTCCTAGCACTTTAATTAAATTAAATTCACCCCTTTTAGCTAAAACACATAAAAAGGAATTAAATAATATTTAATTATTAAATAAATATCCTCATTTCAATAATTGAATTTAATTATTCAGATAATTGAGAAAGACATATTTATGAGGTTATACTTTATTTATTTAATTAAATATTCTCTCAAAAATCTTCTCTTCAGTTCAGAAATGGAAACTTTGAATTAACTGTGCTTCAAAGAGAAAGAAAACAGTTAAAACAAAAAAGAAAACAGTTAAAAACAAAGAGAAAGAAGTTCATTGTTTTCTTTTAAAGAAATCTTGCTAATTTGAACTGGCTTTTTTATCTGTTTTATTTCAAAAAGGAAACTTTCTATTCTAAGCAGACTCTCAGTCTACAAAAGAGCTCCCATTTCTCATTCAAAGCCCCCAGTCATTTTTATACATTGTTAGAATAAAGAATTGCTTCTACATTTACTTCATAATCTCATTTCTAGTTAAAACTCTCATTTACAATAGATTAATTTCAATTTCTTAGATTAATTGCATTGCAATCATGTCTTATTTTAATCTCATTTCAATTTTTAGATTAATCTTGCATCTTCATGTTCTTAGATTAATCTTGCATTGCATTGCATCACATTCATGGAGAAAAATGCTTCATTCTTATATTGGTCTATGGTTGTGAGACTCTCATTCTAAGAGCTATTTGAAATCCCATCTAGATAGAAGGCAACAGGTCAAGTCATACAAGCATGCAGGATGAATAACTCATATTCACTTTTATATGTGGCTGATGAATAAGGACTATGTTGAAGTGTATGGTTGAATAACAAGGCCAAATTTAACATATACACAACAAAGACATCATGTAAAATTAAATTTTCCATATTCAAACTCCAAGGATTTCTCATTGGAACCGGTTTGACCCTATTATTCCAGAAGTAGTAGAACAGAGAATTACCAGAATGATTAAGTGTGATTGGGTTTCTACAATTGGCAACATGAATCTTTACATTCCATCATATTGGTACTCAAAGCACTAGAAGTTCCTGGTAACAAATCTGTGAATTCATCAATATACTTCTTTATCACCACCTCATTTTTACCAGAAGCTTTCAAAACTCCACATGATGTCATCTTTCTCATCTTGACATTTGTAGATAGATAGCTTTTCCAAGTTGATAGATAGCTAAAATACAACTCAAAACACAATCTATGTTACAATGCTCAAAATATCTTGGAAATAGAAATCAATTGCACCAAATCTAAGCTCAATTGTGTAAGTTATCACAATCTGAGCATTGCCAATTCACCATTACTTATCACGCATGCATGACTGGCCTTTGACGAATGAAACTTGTTGGCATTTATTTCATAACTCTGAGTGTTGGTACAAAAACAAAGTCTATGCCTCTTCTATCTAGCTGTCATTCAAATTTGACAACACCGGGAGAAAAATTCCACACATCACTACGTGATTTCTTAGCACTCCCCTTTCTTCCCTTTTTATATCCAGCATGTCAAAAAAATACCACCTGAACACATGACAAGTCATCAAAAGCTCGTATCATAACCCAAGAATTTTTCATTTCCTTCGTTAGCTCGTGGCAATGCTATCAAATCCTCTTTACTCATGATCTCGCCACTCCTTTCTTAAAATATTACAATCCTTGCAAGTAAGAGATAATTTTTCATCCTTATCAAGCCCTTCATTTGTAGCCTCGCCAGAGCATATGGAATATTCCTTCTCCATCTACGAGTTTGCGATCACCGTTGATCTTCATCAAAAAAGATTACTTTATCACAAGCTTGCAACCTAAAACTTAACTTAACTTAAGCCCTTGCAAGCATGCCACCACTGAACATTTCCAACCCTTTTCACCTTTATTGTGAGCTCTCAACCTTAAAAATTAACATGACTTGACTTTTGCGAGCATGCAATAACCAAAAAATTAACTAAGTTTAAAATCATCATTTGCTAAACTGGTGAGTGAGCTATTGAACTAACTAAGCCACCAAACTAACCACATTGCATACTCATGGGTTAAAAATACTTAACCAGTGACCTCTTGTGACCCTACGATAGCATAAAATTTTTCTTTAATCACCAACTCGTAAGGTGAAAGAACTTAACAAAACAAAACCTGCAAGCTAGCGACAAAGCTTAGACTTTCCATTACTCGCAATCTTGCGACCTAAAACAACTTAACAAAAGACCACCTGTGACCTTGCGACATGACTTAAAAAATAAAATAATTTTACCATTAGAATTTTAAAATGAAGGCCTCAACTACAAAAATATTCAAAATTTAAAATATTTCATACCAAAGCACGGGAAAGACAACCCTTAGCCTTCATAACAATAATTTAAATAAATAGTTCTAACATTGGCTCCAACTGGGGAAGGTTGATTACAAGATCAACACTATAATTAAACACTCTGGGACATAGACCAAGAATAGAAACCCTAAGTCCAACACACACACCCTAACAAAACAAACAAAAACCATCGTAAAAACAAAAATACAACCTACTCTGTATGGAAGAGGATAAGTTATGAGAAATAGGGTTTCAGGAATTGTCCATGAACTGAAAATTTTTGCATCTCATCATTCAAATTTTGCAAGAAATATGAGTCCTTCGCATGGAAATCTTGAATGAAAAAAGGGCCCAACCATAATGATTGAAATTTTCCATGCTTCCCTTTTTCTTCTACTCCTGCATTCCATTGGAGCACTGTATCATTGATCTGAAACTTCCTTTCAGTTTCTCTCTTGTCAAACATGTACTTTTATTGTTTTTATATCTTCATACTCGTCTTTTGTTCTTAATGAACCATTCCTTATTTCTTCTAGTTCAACCAATTGCATCATCCTATCCTTAATGGGTTATAGCATTTCTATTTCTTCTTCATGCAAGAATTTGTAAACTAGTAATAGATTATTCAAGGGTAGTCTTTCTTTTGTTCCATAAACCATTTCAAAAGGGGAGACCCCTATAGCCTTCTTAACTATTATCCTATCATCCCACAAAGCCAATTTAAGTTTTAAGTTCCAAGACTTCTTATTCTTTTCCAAAATATCGTTAATGATTTTTATTATCCTTTTATGAATAGACTCACCTTGCCCATTTCCTTATGGGATATAAGATGAAGAGTAAGATATAACAATACCATAACCCTAACAAAATTTTTTGAATTCTTCAGATCTGAAATACATGGCATTATCCATTACCAATTTAATAGGCACACCAAATCTAGTCAAAATATTATCATCAAAAAATCAATAACCACTATACTGGTTTCCCTTTTAGATGTAATTGCCTCAATCCACTTAGTGAAATAATCAGTGGCTACTAAAATCCAACTATGACCTCCACTTGACTTCTCTGCAAACTCACCAATAAAATCAATGCCTCATTGGACAAAAGATGTTTCTACTAATATTGGATTTAGCAATAATGCTTCTTAATTTTTCATCTTGGAAGAAAACCTCTGGCATGATTCACACTTCTACACAAATTTATGAGTAGCTTTAAATAAAAATTCCAATAGAATCCAGTTCTGAATATTTTATGAGTTGTAGTTCTTGTAGAACAATGGCCTCCACAAACACCATTTTGTGTCTCATTTATAACTCTCTCGGATTGTGATTTATCTAAAAAATAATAATATAATTCCATCTATGTTATTTCAGAATAAATCACCTTGAATGAGTATGTACCTCTGAGCTTGTAGTCTAAGAGTTCTCTTCTAATTATCCGTCATACCTTTTGGACACTTCGTATTTTTTCAAAAATACACAATTTCAGTATACCATGGGTGCATTTCAATAATAGAAGGTAGTGTACTTACTATCTGAGCATTGATGATTTCGGCTAACTCCATATTTGTATCTATCATAAGATTGAATAATCCCAAACCCCTAACAAACTTTGTGATCTGGATCTCCAAATTAAATTCCTGAATTATGTTAATTCATCTGCATTTCTTTCAAGTGACTTCAGACTAAGACAAAATGGCATTCATAGCAACATGTGGAACATAAACAATTAATTTTGCACACACCAAATGAGGTATAAAATATTTGACTACCTTGACTAAGGAATATACTTGTTTCTCCATTATTTCATAATTTAGTTCAGCAGCTTGCAAGGACTTACTAAAAAATGTAATACATTTTTCAAACCCTTCTTCATCCTTTTATAACAACAATTTTGTAAGAGTATGAAATGATGCAAAACAAAAAAGATAAAATGGCTTTTCATAATTAGGAGATTGTAGCACGGGTGCTTCCTGAATCGCCACTTTTATTTTGTCAAAAGCTTGTTCAGCTTCTTCATCCCAACCAAATTTAGTATTCTTCTTAAGTAACTTGATAATGAGTTTCACAATATCTGCAAAATTTGTAATAAATCTTGTTAAAAATTTTATATTTCCTAGGAAATATTGTACACCTTTAACATTTTTGGGAGCTAGCTCCTTGTTGATGGATTTGATTCTTTCGGGGTCAATTTTGACTCACTCTTTTGGCACTATATGTCCTAATAATTTACCCTCTGTCATAGAAAATTGACACTTCTTTGTGTTTAATGACACTTCATATTCCCAAGCCTTACTAAAGTTCTTTTATAAATCCCTACAATGCTCCTCAACTTTTCTTGATTAGGCAGTCAGATCATCTTGCTATATTACCATAATCACATTAATGAATTCCTTGATATCCACATCCATTTCTCTTTGAAAAGTTTCCCCTTACATTTATAATGCCAAAAGGCATTCTCACATACACATAGGCACCCCATGGAGTAGTTAAATATGTCTTGAAATATTTAGGTTCCTTAACCCGTACTTGATTATAACTAGAAAATCTACCCATCATTGATAATAGATCACAACCTGTAACCTTTTGCAAAATGGATTCTATAGTTGGTAAAGAATAGTTACCTTTCATAGATGCTACATTTAGGTTTCTAAAATCAACACATAGCCTAGTTTCACCATTCTTCTTCCTGACTGAAACTAAATTGGATACCCAAGATCAATATCTTATTGGTTTAATTAAACCAGCATCGCTAAGCTTCATTAGTTCATGTTGCATTTTTGGCGCCACTAACAGATTAATTTGTCTTTTTTTTGCCTAAAGGGATTAACATCATATTTTAGAGGAATTTCACATCAGATTAGATCCTCCCTATAGGCCTTAAGATCCTCATAGGACCAACAAAAAACATGCTTGTACTTTTTTAACAGATTAATCAAATTGGCTCTTATATGAGGAGCTAACTTCTTTCCAATATATACCAACTTAAGGAATATTTCTGACCCTAGATTTATCTCTTCCAATTCCTCCATTTTGGTTGAAGATTTTTTATTCAAATGACTGTCATTATCACTAAATATTCCCTCTAGTTCAACCAAACCCTTAGGGATTTCATTTGTTTGCAACTGGAAAATCTCATTTCCAAATATGGTTTCCTTCCCATTTGTGACTTCCACTAAGGAATTACAGTCAGTTTTCTATCCTTCATACTTTTCTAAACACCAAATTAATGTGAGAATGTCGCTTTCATTTTTAAAAAAAAATCTAGTTTTATATATTGTAAGGGATAGCAGGCATCATCTTGGTATCTATGGTAGATAATCCAACTAATGTTATATCATCATTTTTCATAGAAACATAGGTTAGCCATGATATTATTTGATCTCTCTACCCACTCAATATAAAATGCATCAAAGAATTCAATCTTATCCCAAACAACATGCTTATATTATTTAAATCTATCATTATTAGCGGCATACTTGGACCTAACTTGAGAGACTGGTAACTCTTAACCCCAAAAAAACCCTTAATAAATCAATACCATGCTTAATTTCAATTTCTAAACCTAACAACAATGCTTCATACTCAACTATATTATTTGTGCATTGTAAAGCAAACAAAAAATTGTACTTAAAAGTACTACCTGAAGGAGAAATAAATAGTACACTAGCTCCTAACCCTTCTTTAGAGAAATCTTTATCAAAGTACATTTCCCAAAGTTCATGCTATTGTAATTGAAATTTATTGACAAGTGAGTCTATATTGTTCAATTGGGGATGAACTTGTTCAATTCTAAAATTCTCCATATCTACATCCATGAAACAATTCAGTATCTTTGGGTCAAATTTCTCAACCAATACTGGAGCACATGGCTCTTGTTATAACTTAACCTCATTCCCATTAAAAGGAATGGTAGCATAGGAAAGATCTAATTATACATGGCCTCCAATAGCTGTAGCCCACTACCTTCATAATGACATCCCATAATGGGGTTGTATATTGACCACAACAATATCAATTTTAAAAGTAACCTTAGGGAATGCAGCAATTTTGACTTCAACACCCTTCAAGGTTCCAACCACGGGCACTTCTTTATTTTCCATAGCATAACATCTTCCAAAATAAGTGTCTACTCTCATACCCAACTCTTTCCTAACGTCATAAGGCATCACATTTTCTGCAACACCAGAATCAATCATACAATTCTTTATCAACGTGTTATTTACAAGTAAAGTAACATAAAAGGGATCCACCTGAGAAGGCTTTTGATTAATTAGGGTTGCAACATAAATATGAGGTATTTCCTGCTCTTCATTTTTTTCTTTTGATTTGGTATTTTGTGTGAAAGAATCAGCTATATCAGGTATATTTGAAATTAATGAGGATGCATCTTCGTTGTGTTCTTTTATCTTCAGCATCTCAATTAATGGTACTGAAACCTTCATTTGAGATAAATCATGCTTAATATCAAATGTTGGAAAAATTACAACACCTTCAGAAGAAACTTTACCTTTTCTATCCTTAAGCTAACTTGACTTCTGATTAGGAACAAGGGTAGTTGTGCTTGCACTCATAGGAGTTCATTTGAATTCCCCTTTATTCATCTTAGTGTCTTTGGTATTACTCTTATCCATATCTTGACCAGAGCTTTTAGGGGAAGTCTCTTTAATAAAAATTAAACTAGGCTTACATTGATCTTGATCAACCTTTATATTCCTTATATTATAGGTAGTCCTACCTGAGCTATTGCAGCAATAATGAGAGACCTCACTTATTCATCACTCTAGGTCTTCAGAGATAAATGTGTTCCTCTTTAGTATTTACACCATTAATTGGGTAATGTATATTTTCTATTGAATCATCCTCTGAATAATCACACTCACTTTCAGCGGAGATCATACACATATTTACTTAAGGATTTTCCTCACCATGGCTCCCTTGTTCTTCACCATCTCCTATTGATTCTACCAAGGATTGAGCCACAACACATTGGAAAGGAGAATATGGCATATTGCAATCTACACACGAAGGAGTACTTTCCACATTATGGATATTATTTCTCTTCAGTGGGTCAAGAGTTTCCTTTCTATTTGAATCATTGGGATTCTCTGGCACATGCTTACCATCTTTCCAATTAGTTTTGTAAGGCATGTCCTACAACCTAAAAATCCTATCCTACCTCTAATATTGTTGTATATTATTTTGAAAAATACTTTTATTTTTATCCACCTTATTAGTAAGGTCTTTAGGAGCATTTACCAACTTGTATGGACTTTATCTTCCTCTTTAGGAATATTTCTGGACAGTCCCTTAGATTCTTTCTAGAGCCTGCCATCATCTTATTTTCTGAGTTTTCTTGAGGCTCTTCTATTACTTTTAATTTTGATTTCCATTTTATAAGCATCTCTCAATGTATGAGGTTCCTTATACCTTAGTAAGTAATCCATATTTTCATCCAGAGCATTACAATATGTGGTAAGACACACATTCTCATCCAATCTTAGTACTTGTAATAGTTGATACATAGCCTTCTAAAATATTATGTTAAAATAAGCTATGATCATTTTGAAACTTCTTTATATTGTTGGACTCAGACATGAATTATTCAATTCTATTTTATTTCCCGGTTCTGCTTCTAGTCAGATCCAATTCTATATGTTTGATAGGAGGACCTTGTGCTAATGAACTTCTTCCAAACATGCAAGGATGAGATTTAGAAAATCTAAGAGTTAAATTTATTGGATTAGTTATTTGGGATTCATAGATTATTTCTTTATTCATATACTGTCAAGGTTATTTTTCTAGAGTCACCACCTCAATGTGAGGAATGATTTATACTGATCCTCTAGTCTCTATTTTCTAGCAGAGTAATTTTTTTATGATAACCAAAATTTTGAATATGTTTTTGAAAATAATGCCTAGTAGAGTCGCCAATCTATTGGTTCCCAAATAAATAGATTGGAAAGTTCTTAAAGTATGCATGGATTTATGCTCAAACTCTCCAACTAACTTGGCCAACTAACAAGATCAATCACTCCGAATTGAAATATTCTACACTTTAGGCTCTGCAGGACCTAGGTGGGTGTACCTATTTACCAACTTGATTTGAAAATCATATGATTTTTATAGTAGATGATTTTTGTTTTATAGTTTGTACTTCAACCTTCTATCTCTGAATGACATGTATTCTTGAGATGAATTGATTTTCTGGCTAACTGCTTTACTTTTTTCCATCTTGTTGATTATTTTCTTCAACTATGAACTTTCTATTTGTTGACATTATCTCCTACTTGTTAATATATATTCAATTAACTTTATCTATCTTCCTCCTTCTATGCTATCTATTTTCTCCTATTGAAAATATTAATTAATTTTGTTTAAAAATTATATATATATTTTTTGTAAGACTAGTCCCTTATCCTTATTGGGCACAGAGTCACCCCTCCTCAATCCCTCATATACAACTTTTTGAGGCAATATTTTATCCTTTAGATAAACTATCAACCATTCAATCCTATCAATGCAAGATGATTATGTACACAACACACTAGTTAGTCTAATTAATTGAATTTCTCTTTCAGAACGCCAATCAAATAAAAAACACAAGGACAAACACTTCACAAATGCTTCTTGATATTCAAATTAGTGTGAAGGTCAAATAACCTCTTTTCACAAGTTTTTAAAATGGAAATTAATTATTTGAATTAATAATCACAAAGGACCTATTTAATAAGAAAATAATTCCACACCATAATTGCAGAAACAAAAACTGGATCTTTAAATTAATCCTAAAAAATTTGAGTACATTGTATATGAGTGTTCCTTCCTCTATTTTATCTCTTATTCTACTATGTTGTGGTTATAATACGGTCTTGATTTCTCCTTTATACAAAATGAGAAGCGAAAAGCTTTAGACTATTTAAAATTTCATCTTTTCATAACTAACAACTTATATTATACTAAAACTAAATCATCAGATTGATAATTAAAAAGTATTTTGAAAACATGTTTGAAGAAAGTAATCCTAGAGTTCAGTTCATCATGCAATCATTTGCTAGTTTGTGCCTCTCCTTTGAGTACCTTCTTCTTCTAAGAAGAAATCCTTGTGGGCCTCAAATATTCCTCTATCTAATCTAATATTTTCACATGAGTAAGACACCAATAATGGAGAATGGTTGGCATATTAAGGAAATGGTCCTACCATCTATTGATCATGATTTCTCAAACTTTGACCATAAAATTTGAAAATATACTCTCCAGTTTAAAAACCCAATCGACGAACATGATAAAACTCTTCACACTAAATTTATTATCTTCTTTCAAGTGATAAATTATCCATGGAACCATATTTTTGTACTCAATTTTTCGTTCTTCAAAACTTTTCATATGACCCTCTTTATCAATGATTTCAGGTATTGTCTAATGCTTAATGGTATGAAAGGAGGATAATTTTTCTTTTATTATTCCTTTGTATTGTTCAAATTAATTTATTTCCTTCATAATGGTATCAATTGTCCCCTCTATTTCTATAATTTTACTGGGTGCATCCAGATCCCTCTGGATAACTTCATAAAGCCTAATCAAATCATAATAAGATGGATTCCATCTACTAGAAAGTTATTCCAACTATGGTTTATGTTTTCCAAATTTTTATAACATGTATAATAAAGTATGGTATCCATCATATACTTCATCAGATTTAGTAATCACCATATCAACCTTGTGTGCTTATACTTTCTCTAGAGCATTCAACACTTTCTTTCAGATTTCTTGTAAAAGCATTTCATTAGTGTTTCTTAATTGGTGATTTTTCTCTACATACTTATCAATTTTTTATTTTGATATTTCATCATTCTTCACATCATCTGGTAGAGAAGAGGCATCTTTATGTAGTATCAGATTCTTTTTCTAGTTACCATTCTTTAAGTCTTTCAATTCCCTTTTCAAGGCAACATGATCAATGTATAATTTATTTATGACTTTTTTCATCTGTCTCCCTTGTTTTTCTTGTTCTATCTACTCTTGCATATTCTTGACTTGTTCTTTATTGAACATGGGTCTATGCATTAACTCTATGGCTGATACCAAAGGAGAAGTATTCTCTATTGTTTGAACCACCACCATTCCATTATTCCCTTTGATAATATAGAGAAAATTGGGCTTATGATGGCCTTAAAGCTCACCCATCTGGCTAAAAATTTAGTTTTGGGGTTGTACCCTAACCCAATTATCTTTTCATTAGTGTCAAATCCAGCAACAAAAGTAGGGTGCTCCTATTTTCTAACATGGTCAAGAAACAAATTTTTTTTTAGGGTAAACCCTTGAACAATGAGCATATTACTTTTCTATACCATCTCTTTGGCTTCTTCCAAAGTACAATTCACCTCATTAATATTTAATTCCTTGAGTGTTTCTTCAATAAAATCCCCATGTTTAGACTCTTCAACTCACATCAAGTTAAGTTTCTTTCTCTCCTAAAAATATTTTATTTTCACCTGAATCTAGAAGTCCTTGAATTATGTTTTCTTTGATAAATTATTCATCTTAAATAAATCTATTTGATATGGCATCCCTTTCATCCAAAATGTCAATAGGTTCCTCCTCTTCAATATGTTAAGTATTATAGTCATGGACTTCTTGAAATACTGATGGGGATCTAGGTTTATAAACCTCTTCATATCTATCAAGTACATTAAGAGCACTCACATCCTCTTCATTAACCCCTTCTCCTTTTTAGACATCACAAGGTACAATGGGTACCATTTCATCTTGTTTTTTCTTCTTAATAGGGGGATAATTCCATGCATCTTTTGAATCTAAATCATGGATAATCAATTTTCTATGCCTTTTAGGAGAGTCGAGCTTAGCCTCATGTGGCACACTACTTAACTTTTTAAAATCTCTTAAGCATAATTCCCTCTTGTTGATTTCATCGCTCGGATCTTGATGAAACCTTGGTTGCCCCCTTTTTAGTCTATCCTCCTCCAACTTCTTCAATAGATTCCATTTATTCTGTCTCTGCATGAAATATTGTGGAGCCATGAAATTACAGGTAATATCTTTTGTTATGTCAATATGATGTCTAAACTATTTTATAAAATAATTAATATGACCTTCAGGGTCATAAACCCTCTCAATTTCATCCTTCAAAAAATATGCCTTGTTTAAATAATATTCTACTCACTCAAGAGAACTAGAACCAATGGACAATCATGCATACTTGACTACATCGGATAAAAGGGTCCCCTTCTTCCTTGGTCCATTTACTTCCTTTTCAAACCAAATTATCTGCCAAATAAACTCTTGAAATGGAACCCTCTTTGATATGAAAAAAAATATTAATATGTGGGGGGCATGTTTGCATCCATACACCCTAATGAGAGTGATCATTCTTAAATATCCAATCAACTAAATTATGTGTATGACCGTTCTTAGGATTGTGTTCTAAAAGTATGAGAACAACTCTTATCCTAGCTTGAAGCCTCTCAACCTAGACTCCAAGTACTTTGAATACCCATACAATAATAATATCATTAAATTCTTTGTAATCGTAGTCTCTATTTTTCTTGTCCCATATTCTACACCATAATTAAATTGGGAGTCTTTCTCCCTGACCATCCATAGTAGTTAACTTCATAGAGTGTCTAAATGAATTGCTATTTTGGAAAATAATTAAATGAAACAATAGAGAGTAATTCTTAAAATCCCTACTAGTATTCCACTAAACTAACTAATTGTGCAGAATTCTCTCCAGCTCACTAGAAATGTCAAATTCTAGGTTGATATTAGGGTTTTGGATTCTCATGGACATATACATTTGTTGGAATAGTCCCAAAGGATAACTGAGAGGGGGGGTGAATCAATTATCAGCAAATTTACTTCTTTTATTTACTTAGATATCAATTAACATAAAACAAATGCACATTCAGATAACACAGTAGAGAACACAACAATTTTGTTACGGGGAAACCAAATAGGTAAAAACCCCGGTGAGAATTAGCACCCACAAAGAACTGTACTTGAGTATAATTATCCCTGTTAGAAGATCTTGCAACCCTGTTAGGATTTGTTCTTTACAATGCAATAAGTACATAGACATGGTTAAAGGTATGACCCTATTAGGAGTCTTATACAAGAAACCCTATTAGGGGTGAGGACCCACTGTCTGAAATCTCACTGCTTAAATGTTGAGGGTTGCAACCTTCAGTAGAACAGATATACACTATATCTAAATAGATGAACTGTTTGAGTAGACTTTCTTTCTTGATCAGTTCCAATGAATTGTAGTCTCTTCCTTCTTCTTCACATAGATCCTCAAATGATGAATGATGACTCTTTACTATTTCATACTAACCATTAAAATGCTCTATTCTTTTTCTTTCTCTTTTCTTTTCATTCATACTTAGCGTTCATCAAATGAACTACTATAAGTATCATCCCAAAAGATGTGATCTTTGTTGACTTTAGGATTCCCTTCAATACTTATTTATTTGGCCACATCAACCATGCAACCTGTTTAGAATCATGTAACCCAAACTGAATAGACGCGACGCTTCACAAAGTCAGCTCCACCAAATTAACTCCAACTTCACGATTCTGATAGAACATGTTTGGCACCTTTAGATAATTATCTTTAACTCATAACTAAAAATGAATACAAAAACGCATATCCCAAAGATAGGCACAACTTAGGAAATAATGTAATTGCGTCAGCTCTTCACAGATAGTCTTCAGTTTCTGTAACTTTCATAACTGATTAACATAGCCAAACTAAAACTTCATATCTGACTCAGTGTGAATGCACATAGTATCTAGAACATGTATAGACCATGGAAATAAACATGCATAGCTCTAGAAAATCTATACTGATAATTGCATATAGATCACTACTGTATATTATATGTTGTCATCAATGACAAACATACAATCAATTATTTTCACAGAAGAAAATCTCTATCAATCTCCCCCTTTAACATTGATGACAACATATGATATCATCAACTCAAAGTGTCTTCCTTCTTTTTACAATATTCTCAATATCCTCATCAAAAGTTCTTCTTCACTACTGCTTCTCTTCTAACTGTATACTCCCTCAGATTATATGCTCCCCCTTATTAATAATCCCCCTTTGACATCAATGACAAAGGGTGTAAAACTCCATTAGGCATAGGTACTAGTCTAGAAGTAGAGTATTCAACCATTCATCAGTCACCAAGGACTGATGTTCTTGCTGAAAATTCTAATCAGACTCAGGAAAGGGAATTACTCCGAGCTTCTCCCTAAGATACTCAAAAGTATATTTTGATAATGGCTTTGTAGAAATATTTGTTAATTATTCTTTAGTGCTCACATAATCCAACTTTACTTCTCTGTCTACAACTTTTTCTCTTAGAAAGTGGTATTTGATCTCGATGTGTTTTGTCTTTGCATGCATCATTGGGTTCTTTGACATGTTGATAGTACTGGTGTTGTCACAGTGAATAACAATAGGATAATCAATCTGAATACAAAAGTCTTTAATCATCTTTTTGATCCAAACCATTTTTGATCAATTCAATGCTACTGCCACATACTCAGCTTCTACTATTGACTGAGAAATATAATTTTTCTTTTACTTGTCCAAGTGACCAACCTGTCTCCAAGAAATACTGCTCCTCCTGATGTACACTTTCTGTCATCAACACAACTTGCCCAATCAGCATTAGTATACACATGAAGTTGTATATTATCTGAGTTAGGATACCATAAACCATAGTCTATAGTTCCTTTTAGGCATCTGAATATTCTTTTTATTGTCATTAGGTGATTTTTCTTAGGTTTAGCTGCAAATCTTCTAACAATGCCAACTGCATTGGAATTGTTAGGTCTGGATTGAGTAAGATATATGAGTTTTCCAATCATAGACTTGTATAAGGTCTTATCTACTGCTATAGAATTATCATCTTTAGAAAGCTTGCTTCCTGTTATCATGGGAGTACTTACTGGCTTGCAATCTTCCATCTTGAAGGTTTTCAATATCTTCTTCACATACTTGGACTGATTTATAAATATGCCTTTGTCTGTTTGTTTTACATTCAATCGCAAAAAATATTTGATTGGTCCAATAATGCTCATTTCAAACTCACTTTTCATCTCTTTGGTGAATTTGACACTTAGTTTGTCATTACCTCCAAAGATAATGTCATCAACAAAAATAGCAACAAGTAGTAATCCTTCATCTGTCTCTCTTATGAGTAAATTACAGTCTTTTTCTCCTTTTCTAAATCCTATCTTTGTTAAGTAACCATCAAGTCTTTCAAACCAAGCTCTTGGGGCCTATTTAAGTCCATAAAGTGCTTTCTTTAATCTACATACCATGTCTGGTTTGTCTGAAAGTTTGAATCCTTCAGGCTGCTCTATGTTGACTTCTTCCTTCAGGTCACCATTCAGAAAAGATGACTTGACATCCATTTGATATACTTTAAAGTTCTTGAATGTCACATAGGCCAAAAGAAACTTGATAGCTTCTAGTCTTCTCAACGGTAGTCTATTCCTTCTCTTTGCACATATCCTTTACATACTAATCTTTCTTTGTTCCTTACCACTGTGCCTTCTTCATTCATTTTGTTCCTAAATATCCACTTTGTTCCAATCACGTTCTTGTCATGAGGTCTAGGGGATAGTTCCCATGTATCATTCTTGATTATTTGATATAATTCTTCTTGCATAGCACTTTTCCAATCTGAATCTTTGCACACATCTTCAACACTTGAGGGTTCAATATGAGAAAGTAAGCATACATCTTCATCAACGGTTGAACCTTTTGCTCTGGATCTTGTCAGTACTTTAGCACTTTGGTCTCAAATGATGTCTTCCTTAGAGTGGTATTTGGATGTGTATTTTGAGTTCTTAGGAGTGACACTTTCATCTATAATATATGATTCTTCTTCACTTGGTTCAAGATTGTTACTTGAAACATCACTGCAGTCAAACATTTCTTCAATAACTATGTCTTTATTGATGGGTCTGGGCTCATCTTAAATCATGTGAGCATAATCATAGTATCTTTCTTGAATCATAAACTTCTCATCAATCTTCACATGAGTACTTTAAATTATTTTCTTTAATCTTAGATTAAAATGTCTATAGGCTTTGCTTTTAGTAGAGTAACAAAGAAAAATACCTTCGTCGCTTCTAGCATCAAACTTGCCAATGCTATCATATCTCTGGATGTAGCACTTTCTTCCAAAGATTCTGAAGTATTTTACAGTAGGTACATTTCCAAACCAAAGTTCATAGGGTGTTTTATTTGTGCCTGGCCTTAATTGTATTCTATTGATAGTATAGACTGTTGTATTAACCGCATCTCTCCAATAGGTATGGGCAACCTTTCCTTCAATCATGATAGTGTGCGTTGTGTCAAGTATTATTCTGTTCCTTCTTTCTGCAATCCCATTCTGCTGAGGGTTTCTAGGTGCACTTAGTTGTTTTTTGATTCCATGTTCTTCACAGTAATCATAAAACTGGTCAGAGATGAATTCTCCTACTCTATTAGATCTCAGACATTTTATCTTTAATCTAGATTCATTCTCAACCTTAGCTTTCAACACTTTGAACTTCTCAAAAGCTTCAAATTTTTCTTTTAGGAATGCAACCCACATCATCCTTGAGAAATCATCAACAAAAAAAATGAAATACCTTTATCCATAGTATGATCTTGTTTGAGTAGGTCCACATAGGTCTGTATGTATCAGATCTAATTTTTTTTTAGCAGAGTTTTGTTTGCTCTTGAATGAGGTCCTTACATGATTCCCCATCACACATTCCCTACACATGGTTTCTACTGGTCTTGCAATACTTGGAAGGTCTCTTACTGCCTTAAAATTACTTATCTTGACTATGTTGTCAAAATTGATATGACAAAGTCTCTTGTGCCATAGCCAACTATCAACCACTTTAGCAACAAAACAACTTACTTTTGAATTGAGCTAAAAGACATTACCTTTGGTCTTTGAGCCTGATGCAATCATATCTCCTTCTTTGTTTTTAATGATGCACTATTTTTTTTTGAATTCCAACTAATATCCTTTGTCAAGCAATTGTCCAATATTTAGTAAGTTATGATGTAAGCTGTCAACATAAAAAACATCATTTGTCTTATTCTTTCCATCTAAGGTGATAGAACCTCTTCCTATGATAGGTTTGGGAGTGTTATCTCCAAATATAACCATGCCACCTTTTTACTTATCCAAATGTACAAATTTGTCTTTGTCTCCTGTCATGTGGTGTGAACATCCACTGTCAATGATCCAGTCAGTTCTGATGTCAGCTTTTGAAACTAATGCTAACTCTTGTTCTTTTTCTTCATCTTCTTTGTCCATTTCTTCAAGCATCTTCTCAATGTCTTTAATGGAAACAAAAACAATTTAATATTCTCATGAGTCATCATCAGTTAAACCATCTTCAACATGATAACATTCCTTAGTGTACTTGGGCTTGTAATCTGATCTGAACTTCTTGACTCTTGTAGGACACTTGGATGCAAAGTGACCAATTTTGTTGCATGAAAAATATTTGAATGGTAACTGTCCTTCATATTTCCCTTTACCTTTCCTTTCTTTCTTAGCAATCATAGAAATGATTTCTTCTATCTCTATATCTACTTCTTCATTATTACTAGAGCTCCTTATATGTTTCTTGCTATGAACTCGGGCTTTGAAAGCTGTCTCACTTTTAGGTTCTATCTTCAATCTTGATATCTCAAATGCAGATATTTTGTTGATCAAAGTTTCTCTCTTGAAGTCTTTTGAATATTGCATAGTCTCATCTAAGATATTGATCTTTCTCTCATAGTATGATGTCAATTTGGTCATTAGTTTGTCCATTATAACATCCTCTGAAATTTCTCCACCATTCTTTCTGATACCTGAAACTGCTTCATTTATTCTTTGATTGTAATCTCTGATGTTTTCTTCAGGTAGCATCTCTAAGTTGTTGTATATTTTATTCCATGTCTTTCTATGTGCATTCTTTGCTTTAATGTCTCCTTCAAACATATCTTCTAAGTATTTCCAAATAGTATATACTTTATCTTCCTTCTTGATCTCAGAAAATTCACTGTCAGATAGGGCACTGTTTAGGGCTTCTTTGGTAATTGCATTTTGAGTGAACACTTTATTTTGTTTAATTATAGAGTCTTCTTCTGCAAGGTCTTTCAAGGTTCAATTGCATGAGTGGCAATCTCATAGATCTCAAATCCAACACACTGAAGATGTGTTATCATTTTGTTCTTCCAGTCAAGATAGTTTTCTCCATCAAACTTAGGACTCTCTTTCCTGAAGTATGCCATCTGATCTACCTTAAGCAGTTAGGATTTATCTCCAAGGCACTTGGATCTGATACCAATTTTTGGAATAGTCCTAAAGGATAACTAAGAGGGGGGGGTGAATCAGTTATCAAAAAATTTACTTCTTTTCTTAACTTAGATATCAATTAACATAAAAAAAAATGCACATTCAGATAACACAATAGAGAACACAACAATTTGGTTATGGGGAAACCAAATAGGTAAAAACCCCGGTGGGAATTAGCACCCACAAAGAAGTGTACTTGAGTATAATTATCCCTGTTAGAAGATATTGCAACCCTGTTAGGATTTGTTCTTTACAATGCAATAAGTACAGAGACTTGGTTAAAGGTTAGACCCTGTTAGGAGTCTTTTACAAGTAACCATGTTAGGGGTGAGGACTCACTATTCAAAAGCTCACTACTAAAATGACGAGGGTTGCAACCTTCAGTAAAATAGATATACACTATATCTGATAGATGAAATATTTGAGTAGACCTTCTATCTTGATCAATTCCAATGAATTTTAGTCTCTTCCTACTTCTTCACATAGATCCTCAACTGATGAATGATGACTCTTTACTATTCCATACTAACCAGTAAACTGCTCTATTCTTTTTCTTTCTCTTTTCTTCTCATTCACACTTAGCATTCATCAAATGAACTACTATAAGTATCATCCCAAAAGATGTGATCTTCATTGACTTTAGGAGTCCCTTCAATACTTCTTTAGTTAGCCACATCAACCACGCAACCTGTTTAGAATCATGCAACCCAAACTGAATAGACGCGATGCTTCACAAAGTCAGCTCCACCAAATTAACTCCAACTTCATGATTCTGATAGAACATGTTTGGCGCCTTTAGATAATTATCTTTAACTCATAACTAAACATGAATACAAACACGCATATCCCAAAGATAGGTGCAGCTCAAGAAATAATGTAATTACGTCGGCTCTTCAAACATAGTCTTTAGTCTCTGTAACTGTCGTAACTTATTAACATAGCTAAACTGAAACTTCATATCTGACTCTGCGTGAATGCACATAGCATATAGAACATGTATAGACCATTAAAATAAACATGCATAGCTCCAGAACATCTGTACTAATAATTTCATATAGATCACTGCTGTGTATATGTTGTCATCAATGACAAACATACAGTCAATTATTTGCACAGAAACAAATCTCCAACAACATTAAGTCCAATGGAATTCTAATTTTGTGATTGACGCCGTAAAATTGACACTAACCTTGGTTTTTTTCTGAAAGAAATCCATTAACCCAAGTGTTGGAAATGGAGCCCTATCATTCAGATTCATCAGTCTATTATCCTGGCCTCTCTTTCTAAAATAAGCTACTTCTCATAGTCCAAAGCACTATACCATCCTTTTATAATAAATTGGATATCATTCCCTATCAATTTTAGTAAGAGTCTACCTGTTAAGGACAAAGCATTCTTCAATACATGATCTTGTGACGATCATAATATCATTTCCATCAATCCCTCTGACTATTCTGGTTTCTTTCTTGTAATTACGGGACAAAATATTGATAAGTTCCACATCAATAAATTCATTTGGAACTATAGCCTTCACTAAGTCAAGTTTCCAAGGGTTGGAATGAGGTATTTTTTCATCTCTATTGTTTTAGAAATACTAGAAAAGGGATCTATCAGTGTGAGGGATATCATCATCTCTATATCATCACTAGGCATCTTGAAATATAACCTTAGTTCTAGTATCTACACATCCTAGTAATGCATATAGAAGGGATTTTATGCGGAATCATCTTGGGTTTATGAGCTATCTTTTATAATGTTATTCTGTAGCATTTTTCTTTTCAGTTGCTAGAGTTTATTTTTGGTCACGATCCCGATTGAGTTATTGGTTGTGCTCATAGTTTCCTCTTCTGGAACACTCATAGATCATTCTCCTATGATTATGTCTCCTTAGGTTGATCGTTCTTCAATATTTCCTTCTCTTTCTTGTCATGGGTAACATGTTCATGATTAGTGAGGACCTTTCTAGGGATTTGTATTGTGCTTGAGATTGTTTGATTATTAGCCATTGCAATCTTATCACATGGTTTTAGATTCCTTGGAGGATTGCTCTCTATAATCACCCTTGTTTTTTTGTTAGTGGATTGTTGATATGTTTTTGGTTAGGACCTATATTTGTAACATGTTTCCTTCCTAGGAAATGTAAATTTTGGTCGATCTGTTTTGTAATTCTCTATATATTGAGTCAATAGACAGTGTAGAAGTTAGAAAAAGTAGAAGTGAAAGGATAAGAGTGATCTCTTAGAATCTTAGCACAATATTTAAAGAACATATTTTCTGATTGTAATTGGCCCTAACTAGGAAGGCCTCACATTCCATCATGTACTTGGTTAATTGATGAATATATCTCTAAATCTTGCATTCTCTCTAGTTATTTTTGTTGTTTATTATTAGCTGTGAGGTTGGGCATCTCCATTTAGGATCTTCCCACCTTTTCACTATTTTAGGTGGTATCAGAGAAAGTTATTCTTGTTGCAAACCCTATTTTATTTGGTTGTGGGGTGGCAGATTTGTAGATTTGACCTAGAATTACAGAAGGTTACAAAGATGGTTCATCGAAGGAGAAATGCAGGTCCTGCAATAATGGATGTGCTAAGGTAGATTTCTACTAGGTTAGAAGCTATTGAAATAACCCAAAGAAGAGGAATACCTATTGAAGATGTTATCGAAGATGAAATGGAGGTAGAAGAAGGAGAAGAACAAGAACCTATCCTAGATCAGGGAGAGGAAATATTTGTGAGAGCTTTGACTAGTGTGAATGCTAAGCCATACTTTACTCCTCCTAAATATGATGGTAACTTGGATTCAGATACATTGATGGATTAGATCTCTGATATGGAAAAGTACTTTGAATATGTAGGCACTCCTAAAGATAAAACGCTAAAGATTGTTGGTACAAAATTGAAAGGTTATACTTCCTTGTGGTGGGAGCATGTGCAAATTGATAGATAGAGAAATGATAAAGATAAGATTAAAGGTTGGGATAAGAGTATTAAAAATTTGAAAGGAAAATTCTTACTAGGAGATTGCCAAATCAGTTTAATAAGGAGAATTTAAATTTTGAAGCAAAGGGATACTACTATGAAATAATATACAGAGGAATTTTATAAATTGGATATCAGATCTGGACATATGGATGATGAGGTTGAAATAATTGCTAGATATCTTAATGGATTAAGGACATCTATACAAGATGAGATAATTTTGGTAAAGATGAATAGCATTGAAGAAGCCTATTAGTTTTTCCTAAAGGCTAAAGAGAAGTTGAACAAGAGGCATGAGAAAAGAAAGAGAGGTAGAGGTGGTAGATTGCCTAGAGGTAGAGGTCAATCTTATGGAGAAAGTGGTAGATCCAAGAAAAATAAAGTAGATCAAGACAAAGAAAAGACAAAATGGAAAGGAGAGAGTTCATACAGAGGTAGAGGAAGTTATTCAAGAGGCAATTACCCTACTAATGATAATTGCAAGAGAGAAGACATGAATTGGTTAAAGGGCACTTGTTTTAAATGTGGCAAAGAAGGACATAGAGCATTTGAATGTAAGAAGACTATTAGCAGTATAAAAATGCCCTGGTATAGGAAGATTAAATGTACATGCCAGAAGATGGAGAGAACTTGATGGTTAGAAGAACTTTGTGGAGTGAAGAAGGTAAAGAGGATCTTTTGAGAAAGGGTTTATTCAATATTAGATTTAAGATTGATGGGAAGTGATTTAAGATAATCATTGATAGTGGGAGTTTGGATTATTTAGCATCAGAAGAGTTAGTCACAAAACTTAATTTAGCGAGGATGAAATACCCTAAGCCCTATAAGATTTAGTGGATTAGAGATGATCATAAGTTACTAGTAAGTGACCAATGTCTTGTGAAATTTAAGATTGGATATTATCATGATGAGGTTCTCTTTGATATTATGTCCATGGATTATTGTCCTATATTGTTGGGTAGACCATGGCAGTATGATAGTAAAGCTATGCATGATTGAAGATTGAATAGGTATACTATTGTTTCTAATGGGAAGAAACAAGGATTGTTACCCCTAATTGAAGAACCTAAGAGAGAAATTTGTACTTCTATAAGGGGTTTATTGATGGACAAAAATTAATTTGACAAGGATCTAAAGAGAGATAATGTATTCTATGCTTTGAATCCTAGCTCATTGATTATGGAGACTGAGACACCTATAGAAGTTGAAGGGTTGCTAACAGAGTTTAAAGACATCATATTAGATAATGTAGTTGATGAGTTACATGTTAGAAGTGTTAGTCATTGCATGGATTTGACTCCAGGAGCTAGTTTTCCTAATAAAGAACCACACAAATTGACACCTATAGAGAATGAAGAGTTGAATAGACAGGTTCATGAATTTTTGTAGAAGGTTTTGATTAGATAAAGATTGAGTCCTTGTGTAGTACCTGCAGTGCTTGCACCCATGAAGAGTGGAGAATGGAGAATGTGTATTGATTCAAGAGCTATAAACAAGATCACTGTGAAATAATGATTTCCATTTCCTAGCATGGATGATATCATGGATTTTTTAAGTGGACCAAGATACTTTACCAAAATTTATTTAAAGAGTTGTTATCATCATATTAGAATCAAAGAAGGTGATGAATTGAAGACTGCTTTCAAGAAAAATGAAAGTTTGTATGAATGGTTGGTTATGCCCTTTGGTTTAACTAATGCACCTAGTACTTTTGTGAGGTTGATGAATGAAGTTCAGAAGAAATTCATGGGTAAGTTTGTGATTGTATATCTCGATTATATTTTGATATTCAATAAGAGTAATGAAGATCATTTGATACATATAAGACAAGTGTTGCAAATATTGAAAGAACAAGTTTCTAACTAACCTTAAGAATTGTTCATGAATGAAAGAGGAGATATTATTTTTTGGATTAGTTATTTTTGCTGATGGATTGAAGATGGACCTTAAGAAAGTGCAAGCAATAGTGGAATGGACTACACCTTAGAACGCTAGTGAAGTTAGATCTTTTCACGGGTTAACAAGTTTTTATAGAAAGTTCATAAGGAATTTTAGTTCTATTTGTAATGTGATGACAAAGACAACGAGAGGTGATAAGAAGGCCTTCAGATGGACATATGGATCTAATAAAAGTTTCAAAACATTGAAGTAGAAGGTCACAAAATTACCTGTGTTGGCATAACCTGATTATAGTAAAGTATTTCAAGTTTATTATGATGCAAGTGAAAGTGCAATTGGTGTAGTATTGAGTTAAGAAGGTAAACAAATTTCTTTTTACTGTGAGAAATTGAATGATGCTAAGAAGAAATATTCAGTGTATGATCAGGATTTTTATGCTATTGTTCAATACTTGAAGAAATGGAGACTTTACTTGATGCCTAAGGAATCTATGTTGTATACTGATCATAAACATTGCAGTACTTGCGTAGTCAGAATAAGATGAATCAAAGACATATGAAATGGGTTGAATACTTGTAGAAGTTTACTTTTGTGTTGAAGCATAGAAGTGGTTTGTCAAACAGGGTTGCATATGCTTTGAGTAGAAGAAGGAATTTATTGACAAAGATGTGAGTGGAATTCCTTGGCTTTGATGAATTGAAGAATATGTATAAGATTGATATTGATTTTGCAAAACCTTGGAAAGCATGTAAAGAACCAGATATTGATCAACAAAGTAAGGGGATTGATTATTTTATCTAGGAAGGTATGTTGTTTAAAGGCACTCAGTTGTGTATACCAAGAGAATCAATGAGGATTAATCTTGTCAAGGAGAAACATAGTGGTGGACTTGCAAGACACTTTGGTATTTATAAGACCTTGAGTTTTCTTAAGGAGAAATATTTTTTGCCTCGGATGTATAAGGATGTTGAAAACAATTAGAAGAGTTGCAGATTTTGTCAATTAGCTAAGGGAGTAATTCATAATGTTGGATTGTGTACACCATTGCATGTACCTAATAGACCTTGGGAAGATATTAGTGTGGACTTTGTCCTTTTCTTTCCTAAGAATCAAAGAGGTAATGATTCTATATTTGTTGGGGTGGATAGATTTTGTAAAATTTCACATTTAATTCCTTGTAAGAAGACATCAGATGATGTTCATGTAGTTGACTTATTTTTCAAAGAAATTATGAGATTGAATGGGTTACCTAGGAATATTATTTCTGACTAAGATAGTAAGTTTTTGGGTTATTTATGGAAGATAGTTTGGAAGAATATGGGTAATTATTTGAAGTTTAGTTCTACATTTCATCCTCATATAAATTGAAAAAATGAAGTTGTGAACAAAATCATGGGTAATTGTTTAAGATGTTTAGTTGGTGATAAGCCTAGAAATGTGGATTTGGTTTTAGCACAAGCAGAGTTATCATATAATAATTTTGTGAGGAGTACGAGGGAATCACAATTTGAAGTTGTCATCCTAAGGGAGTATCTAACTTGAATGATCTTGGTTCAAGATAGAAGCAAAGTGTTGAAGCAGAGGGTTATACTGAATACATGAAGATTTTTCATGATGAAGTGAAACTTCCTTTGGATCACAGTAATCACAAATACAAGGATATTATTGATAAGTCTAGGAGAGATAAAGAATTTCAGGTTGGTAATAAAGTCATGATTCATTTGAAAAAAAAGGAAGATTTCATGTTTGTACTTATAGTAACTTGAATATGAAGAAATTTTGACCTTGTAAGATACTGAAGAAATTTGACAGTGGTAATTCTTATGAGGTTGATTTACTAGTTGACATGGACATATCTCCTATATTCAATGTTGTTGATTTGTATGAGTATCATGAGTCAGGTAATGAATTGGACATGAAACAAGAGTATCCTATGAAGAAAGCATAAGTGATTAAATAGATATTGTATAAAAGAGTTGGAAAACGTACAAGAGGAAAGGATTACATTGGTTTTTTTAGTGAGGTGGAAGGATAAACCAGTTGAAGATTCTACATGCATTTCTCAGTCTAAGATAGATCTAATGGATTCTTCTTAGGTATCACATTAGTTCAGATTTAGGAGCATAATTTTTAATTACTACAGGTGTCTGATGCAGGAACATCTTGGGTTTGTGAGCTATCTTGCATTCTGTTCTTATCCATAGCAGTTTTCATTTCCACTCGACAGAGTTTAGTTGTAGTTACAATCCTAATCAATTTATTGGTTACACTCATAGTTTCCTATTCTAGAATGTTCATGGATTATTCTCCTATGATCACATCTCTATATGTTGATCACGCTCAGATATTTCCTTTATTTTTGGTCATGGGTAATGTGTTCATGACTATCGAGGACATATCTAGAGATTTGTGTTGCACTCAAGCTTCTTGGATTATTAGTTGTTGTGATCTTAGCATGTGGTTTTATATTCTTGGGAGGATTGTTCCCTATCATTTCCCTTGTTTATTTTTTATATTAGTTCATTGTGATGACCTACAATTGATTGTATGTTAGATGTCATTTGTTGATATTCAACCAAGTTGCAGAAGTGATGATAAATAGTATTAGTTAATGTATTATCATTGATGTCAACTTATTTGAGTATTATTATGGTGGAAAAAAATTGTTATGAATTGAAGATCTAGAAAAAATAATGTCTATGTGGTCAGTAAATGAAGAGTTCTGTATACACTAAGAGACAGTGAACACCGAGCAAAACACACTTTATACTGAGTACAGTGATAACTAAGCAAGCGATTGCCGACACAACTATTGACAGAGTAATTTAATCAAATTGGGGCCGACTAGAATGCTGAGCTTGCAACTGATGATTTTAAGGTAAAAGATAAAGTTTTTTTATTTTATCAAATGGAGATGAAAAATCAATGAAGATCGAACGACAAAGATTGAAATGTGTTTTTAACACAACTACCCAGGATTGATCAAGTGGGAAAATCAATGATGGAGATTAAGTGGCAAAATATGAAGGATGAAAATTAAATGATCTACATGGTGTCTATATAAGAGACAAGAGATTCATTTTGAATGACACCTGATGCATACATGCAAATTTTATGCATGAATGATCAAACTGGTTTAAAGGCAGAACCGAGTGTTTTCTACAGACATCAGTGAGCAAACAGAGGAAAGAGCATTACCGAGCAGAACAAGTATGAAGTATGAGATGAACCGAAGTGAACAAATTGATCAGAGGTATTATGTACTTAGCATAAATTTGAATATCTACAAAACAGAGGTGTATTTGAATCAGATCATTACTGTATAAGTTTAACCATTGTTACAGATAAATATCTTAACCAAGTAGGACAGTGAAAGTCCTTATTATGACATTCCAATGAATGTTGAGTATTTTCTTATTGACTCCATAGTGAATGCATGGTCAAGAGAGAACTATTAGTTTTAAATCCTCTAACTAGGTCACATTTAACAATGTGCATTGTAACCTATAATAGGGTTGGCTCTTCACCGAGGTCACTTCAGAAGAGTGAAAATGTTTTGGGTTACCGGTCCTAGGTGGTTTTTCCCTTAACATGGTTTCCACATTAAAAATCTATGTGTCAATGTGCATGAATATTGTGGATTTTTATTTTACTTTACACTTTACTTTATTAACCTAGATCGGTAATAAAGTAAAGTGTAAAGCTTGAGATTGCAGAATACATTTTTGCCAAGTTAAATTGTATGTTTTAATTTGTTTTGGTATACATCTGGAGAAATTTGGGACTGTATGTGTTAATTTTGGCCTTGTCAATCAACCACACACATCAACATAGTCCTTCTTCACCAGGTACAAACAAGACTGAATATGAGGTTATTCATCTTATCTGTCTGTGTGATTCGACCTATTGCCTTCTGTCTAGATGGGGTTTTTGAAATTGCTCTTAGGATGAGAGTCTCACAACCATGAACCGATCTAAGAATGAAGGATTTATCATGATAAGTGCAATGCAATGCAAGATTATGCTAAGAAATGAAAATATGAGAGATTAAGCTAAGACATGATTCAACGCAATTTAGTCTAGAAATTGAAACTATCTTATTGCAATATGAAATTATTCTATATGATATTAGCAAGAAAATGAGATAACAATTTAGTATTCTAACAATGCAAAAGTGAGTAAATTTTTTCAGCGGGTTTGAATGAAGAATGAGAGTTCTTTTATAGACTCTGAGAGGATTAGAATAGAAACTTTCCTGTTTTGAAATAAAACAAATAGAAAAGCCAATTAAAAACAGAAAGCTTTATTGAAAAGATTCCAATAAATTGTTTCCTTCCTGTTTTAACTGTTTTATCTCTTTGATTTAATATTGTTTTATTTGAATTTAATTGTTTTATTTCTCTTTAAAGCACAATTAATTCAAAGTTTCCATTTCTGAATAGAAGAAACATTTTTGAGAGAATATCTAATTAATTAAATAAATATGACCTCATAATTGCTTTTTCTCAATTATTTGAATAATTAAATTCAATTATTGGAATGAGGATATTTATTTAATAATTAAATATTATTTAATTCCTTTTTTATGTGTCTCAGCTAAAGAGGGTGAATTTAATTTAATTAAAGTGCTAGGACTTTATTAATTAAATTAATTCGATCATAAGGTTTGTTTAGCCAAATAGGTATTTAGGAATTAAATATGATGTATGATTAATATAGATTTAGGATTTTCTGCATTTGACACTCAGGTCGAGTAGAGTCAGTGAAAACTCAGAATTGCCTAGTACAATAGGACTTTGATG
>MU225587.1:917395-941712 GCA_018584345.1 Thuja plicata | reverse complement strand
AATTGGTAAAGAAATTTACCTTAGACTTAAACTCTTTAAAGATTGGGCAATCCATATTGAAAGAATTGGCAACTAAGGGAAAGAAAGTCATAGCAAACTGCATGGACAGAGTGAAGTTCACCTCTGAGAACATTAAAAAGATAGAAGAGACAAAAATCATGGTGGACAACATTAGAAAATCAGTTGAGACTTCCATGCAAGATATGAACATATGCAATAATGTCTATCAAGGTCAGTTAGACAAGATTGAAAAGGCTAAGTTGGAAATCAACAAGATAAGAGTCAGACAAACTCAATTGAGAAATGCACTTGTGCCCTCTCTAGCAGTCCTAAATGAGAACATCAAATAGATTGATGCCACCATTGTGACATATGATCAAGGTCCTTGCATGGATCTGATAAAAATGGAGAAGCTGACATATGACTTATGCACGCATCTACAGATAGTTGATGCAATGAAATTATTCTAGCAGAAAGAGATCCAATCTCTTCAAATTGTGTACCCTAAAGTTTACATGGAGTAAGTATGTAGAAGACTTACAAGTTTTTGTACACCTTTGTCATTAATGTCAAAGGGGGAGTAATATAGAATGTGTATATATGGAGAGTAGTATATGTATATATGCAAAAGATGTTATGATATACAGTTATTTTTTTGTGTTAAGTCATTTTGGGTAACTTGGCCACATTCCTTTGTTGTCGTAAATGACAAACGGGGAGATTGTTGGAAAGTTGACTCCTAGAGGACATATGACTATTTTTATGTTGTCATCATGGCAACAAAGTCATATTAAGTTTCTGTCTAAGATAACTTAGAAGATAAAATGACTAAGTATGGAAACAGAGCAGACAGAGATATACAGCGATCAACACATGAGCGCACGTGCAAGAGATCAAATCAGAGTATGCCCATTCAGATATATGTTCTATGACATGTGTACATACTACATCCAGACACACATAGTACAAAACAATAGTACGGAGAAGTTACAGATAGATCAGTACACCAGCAGTCCAGAAGACAGAGCATGGAAGCCGACTAGTGTTTTGATCAGCGTGAATTATTTTGATATGTAATGGATAAGTGCCTTTGATTATATGTTTGTAATGATGTAATTAGTATTTTTGTAAACACGCTTGAGCCAACTTGTTCGGAAGCATTGTGTATTATTTTTTAGGGTAGACTAGAGTCTTGTTTTGGGTTGTGCCTATTCAGATATGAACATATAAGTTTGTAATGTAAAGTTATGTTACAAGTGTCAAATTATTATGTAAGAGGAAGATATAGAAGAGCGGTATGATGAAGTTAGTATATGATATAGCTCTTTAAGTGAGTAAGAGAATTTGCACATACACAGAACTGATCAGACATCAGTAACATCACAACAGTTCACTTTTGATATAGTGCATATCAATTATCAGAAGGTTGTAGCCTTCATCTTATTGGGCAGTGAGGCTAGGTAGTGAGCCATATACCTTTAACAGGGTTTTTTAAAAGACTCCTAATAGGGTCAGACCTTTAACCAAGTCATTGTACTTGCATTGTAAGGACTACTCCTAATAGGACAAAGAAACTTTAACAGGTTCATTATACTAGTGCAATATTTGTGGGTACTAATTCCCACTGGGGTTTCCCTCTGATCAAGGTTTCCCCATAATCATATCATGTGTTATGAGTTCTTTTGTTAAGCTTCATTAAATGAATGTTTGATTTATGTTTAAGTTTCTGAAAAGTATATTAAAGACAAACACTGATTCACCCCCCTCCCCCCCTCTCGGTGTTTCTAACAAAAGGTATGTAGAAACAAAACTTATCTCTAAAGTTAGTAAACATGACATTTGGGTTATTGATAGTGGCTGTACACATCACATGACTGGTGATAAAGGAAAATTTCAATTTCTTGAACATTATGATGGAGGATCTATAAGAATGGGAAATGATACACCCTGTCAAGTAAAAGGAAAAGGTACTAATATGTTGAACAGTCAAATCAAATTTGAGAATGCTTATTGGGTAGAAGGACTTAACTACAATATGTAGAGTGTTTCATAGTTGAATAACACAAGTCACCGAGCCACATTTGAGAATAGCAAAGAAAGAATCTATGATGGAACTGGAAATTTGATCGGCACTAGTGAATAGTCTAAAGGTAACCTATTCTATCTTGACATAGCTGAAACTACTTGCTTATTGGAAAAGAATGAATATATATGGTTATGGCATAAAATAATTTTTCATGTAAATTTTGACGACATGGTTAAAATTAGTAAAAAAATAAAAGTTAGAGGCTTACCGAGATTATTTAAGCCAGACCATGTAATGTGCAAAAATTGTCAAATGGGAAAGATGTCAAAATCTAGTCTCAAGAGCAAGAATTTTTCATCTAATAATATTTTGGAGTTAGTTCATACAGACCTATGTGGACCAATGAGAATACAAATCTATTATGGGACATATTTTATGTTATTTGTTGATGACTACTCTAGGATGATGACTGTCATGTTCCTAAAAGAAAAATCTGAAGCATTTAAGATGTTTAAGTGGTACAAAGAAAAAGTGGAAAAATAAACTAGTAGAGATCTAAAGTGTTTGAGATCTGATAGAGGAGGTGAATTTAATTCTGATGAGTTCACTAACTTTTTTAATGAGTATGGAATCAAAAGATAGGTTTTTGCATCAAAGACACCCTAGCAGAACGAAATTACTGAAAGCAGGAATAGATCAATTGTTGGTTGTGCTAGAACATTGATGATTGAAAAGAGTGTTGCACAAACATACTGGAGAGAAGCAGTCAGGATAGTTGTTTACACACTGAACCGAGTACAACTAAAGAAAGATTCAAACAAAACACCATATGAGCTATGGTTTGGTTATACACCCAATGGGAGCTATTTTAGAATATTTGGTAGTCATTTTTATATTATGAAAGATGATCAAAATGGTAAATTTGATTCAAAAAGTGGTGAAGGAATATTTTTTGGATATTCTACTAAGAGTAAAGCTTACACATGTTTGAACAAGAAAAATAACAAAATCATTGAGAGTGCAAGTGTGAAAGTTGATGAATTTGCTGAGAAAAATGATGAGGACAACATGAAAGAACCAGAAGATTACAGTAGATTTGTCTACTAGGAAGAACATGATACTATACCAATGTAGATGCCTAACATTACTGTGCAATAGGGTAATGTTACCAGGCAATAGTTTAATGTCACCAGGCAACAGGTAGCACAGACCGAGAATCAGGAAAATGCTAAAACTGAAGATCATGAACCAGAAGACAATGAGCCTACAAAAGAAGATAATGAAGAATAGATAGTTGAATATGTACTTGCTAAATATGTGAGAAGACATCATCCACAAAATCATATTATTGGAGATAAAAGAGTAGGCATGAAGACAAGAAGTAAGTTTAGAGATGACACTTGTTTAATTTGTGAGTTTGAGCCTAAGAATGTTAGAGATGCATTAGAAAATGAAGAATGGATTAATGCTATGAATGAATAAATTAAGAAGATATAGAAAAATAAGACATGGACATTGGTACTGAGACCGAGTAATAAAAATGTCATTGGCACCAAATGGATTTTCAGAAACAAACTAAATGAAGATGGGAATGTAACTAGAAATAAAGAAAGATTAGTTTGCAAAGGGTATGCACAAGAAGGAATTGAATATGGAGAAACCTTTACACCCATTGCTAGACTTGAAGGAGTAAGCATACTACTTGCATATGCTACATATAAAGGACTCAAGATATATCAGATGAATGTGAAGTCTGCATTTTTTAATGGAATACTGGAAGAAGAGGTATACATTGAATAACCTAAAGGATTTTTTGATCCTGATCAGACACACATGGTATGTAAGTTACACAAAGCTTTATATGGACTAAAACAAGCACCAAGAGCATGGTATGAAAGATTACATTCTTATCTTATAAACATTGGATTTATTAGAATAGGTGACAACAAAAATTTGTATTTAAAAGGAGGAAATGATGATAAGACACTTATTGGTGAAATATTTGTTGATGATATCATATTTGGAGGTAATGATAACTTATGCACTTCATTTCCTGACGAAATGAGGAAAGAATTTGAAATGTCAATGTTTGGTGAGATCAAAGTTTTCCTAGGATTGCAATTTTACAACAGACTATAGGTATCTTTATTACTCAATCAAAATACATCAAGGAAGTACTAAAGACATTCAAAATGGAAGAATCAAAACCATTTAGAACACCTATGGTGACAAGATGCAAACTGACAAAAGAAGATAAGACACATGAGGTAAATCAGACTCTATACACATCTATGATTGGTAAATTGATGTATAATGTGCACACAAAAACTGACATAGCACACGTAGTTGGAATAGTTGCAAGATTTTTTGCTAACCCCAGAGAATCACATATGACTGCTGTAAAAACTATTTTTATATATTTGAAGAATACTGAGGATTATGGACTATGGCATAAAAGAGAAGGAAAGTTCAAATTGAAAGTTTATTCTGATACTGATTGGGCTGGGAACATAGATGATAGAAACAGAATTACTGATGGAGCATTCTTTATTAGAGAAAAATTAGTTACTTGGATAAGCAAGAAGAAAGGATGCATATCTCAGTCAACTACATAAGGGGAGTATGTTTCTGCTACTGTAAATTGTTCAAACATAGCATGGATAAAACAACTATTGAAAGGAATGAATGAAGAGATCACTAATCCAGTGATGATTTACGTGACAATACAAGTGTTATAAATATTTCAAAGAATCTTGTGATGCATGCAAAGACAAAGCACATATCTATTAAATACCACTACTTGAGGGAACAAGTACAAGACAAACAAGTGATACTGGAATATGTATGATCAAAATAACAAATTGTAGACATATTCACAAAACCCTTACCAAAGGATACATTTGAGTACTTGAGAGGTATACTAGGGGTTCGTCCCTTTTCTATTGGTAACTAAGTTGAGTAGGAGGTTGCATCAACCTACATGAAATCAGAATATCAATCTTGTTGATGCAAAGCTGAACTGGGCTAACACAGAGATATCAGTACACTGAAAGGTACCTACTACACTGAAAATCAGAGATATTTTATTTGGCTATTGAAGAGCTGCATATTTCTTTTTGGCATTATTGTCAAAGGGAGTGAAATGATCAATGAAATATGTATCTACTAAAGGGAGAAAAGAGAAAGGGAGAGACATATCTAATCTAAAGAGAGATTCAAGAGCTGAAAAGTCAAAACTGTAGGGAGAGTCTGCATGGTGAGTTTTTAATACTGACACAGTTTATATTCAAGCTAGGGAGAGCTACAGAATTGTTGCAGTTGTAGAACAAAAGTTTGGTATTTTTTGTATGGTATTTTATGTTGCATATTTCATATTATGTTGCCATCAATGCCAAAGGGAGAGATTGATGATCCATAACTCATTGTATGTTTGAAGTCATTTGTTGATATTCAACCGAGCTGCAGAAGTGATGATAAACATTATTAGTTAATGTATTGTCATTGATGTCAACTTATTTCAGTATTATTATGGTGGAAAACATTTTTTATGAATTGAAGATCTGGAACAAACAATGTTTATGTGGTCTGTAAATGAAGAGTTTTGTATACACCGAGAGACAGTGAACACTGAGTAAAACATAGTGTATACTGAGCACAGTGATAACCAAGCAAGGGATTGCCGACACAACTATTGACAGAGAAATTTAATTAAATTGAGGCCGACTAGAATGTTGAGATGGAAATTGATGATTTTGAGGTAAAAGATAAAGTTTGTTATTTGACCAAACGGTTATGAAAAATCAATGAAGATCAGATGACAAAGATTAAAATATTTTTTAACACAACTATCGAGGATGGATCAAGCAGGAAAATCAACGATCGAGATTAAGAGGAAGAATTTGAAGGATGAAAATTAAATGAGACATGATGTGTATATAAGAGACAAGAGATTCATTTTGAATGACACTTGATGCATACATGTAAATTTTATGCATGACTGATCAAACTGGTCAATGACAGAACCGAGCATTTTCTACAGACATCACCGAGAAAACAAATAAAAGAGCATTACCGAGCAGAACAAGTATGCAATATGATATGAACTGAAGTGAACAAATTGATTAGAGGTATTATGTACTTAGCATAGATCTGAATATTTGCAAAATAGAGTTGTATTTGAATCAAATCATTACTGTATCAATTTAAGCATTGTTACAGATAAATCTCTTAATCGAGTAGGACAATGAAAGTCCTTATTATGATATTCCAATGAATGTTGAGTGTTTCCTTGTTGACCCCATAGTGAGTGCATGGTGAAGAGAGAATTGTTAGTTTTAAATCCTCTAACCAGGTCACATTTAACAGTGTGCATTGTAACCTTTAACAAGGTTGGCTCTTCACCAAGCTCACTTTAGAAGAGTGAAAATATTTTGGGTTACCGATCCCACGTGGTGTTTCCCTTAGCAGGGTTTCCACATTAAAAATATATGTGTCAATGTGCATGAATGTTGTGGTTTATTATTTTACTTTACACTTTACTTTAGTGACCTAGATCAGTAATCAAAATATTAGTTTACTGACACACAGTAAACACTATTGACGAAAGTTTGATATTATAGAATACATTTTCACCGAGTTAAACTATATGTTTTAATTTGTCTTGGTATACATCTGGAGAAATCTGGGACTATAGGATACTTGTGAGGAAACTGATTCTAACTTATTCACCCCCCTCTCAGTTATTCTAATAGATTGTTGATATGTTTTTGGTCATGACCTATATTTATAATACGTTTCCTTTGGGGGAATGTCACTTATGGCCGAACTGTTGTGTAATTCTTTATATATTGAGTTAGTAGATCATGTAGAAGTTAGAAAAAGTAGAAGTGAAAGGATAGGAGTGATCTATTATGATCTTAGCACAATATTTAGAATATATTTTCTGGTTGTAACTGGCCCTAACTGGGAAGGCCTCACAACCTAACATGTACTTGGTTAATTGATGAATATATCTTTAAATCTTGCATTCTCTCTGGTTACTTTTGTTTTTTATTATTAGCTGCAAGGTTGAGAATCTCCATGAGGGATATTTCCATCCTGGCACTGTGTCAAGATTTATGTAAAGGGACCTTAGACTGTTTATCTTTTCCTACTTTCTTTTTCTTCCTCCTAGGCATTTTTTACTAGATCCAATTTGAAATAGTGGAGTAGGAAATTTAACTTACTTCTTTAGTTGTTCTCTATAACTCCCAACTCCTTACAACTCCTCACAATTTTTTATGCACCAGCCTCGGCTCTCACTTCCACACTTCTTTGAAAATCAATTGGTAATTTTTCTGTGATTATAAATCAAACACCAGCTCCTTTAATTCATGTTTTCAGAATTATATTCCCTTTGAGTCTCCACATGTGCATATTTTCTACTTAGGGAAGTGGCCATCTTTTCTCATTTAATATTGTTGACTCAACTTCACAAACATACCTTATTTGTTCCTGTGAAATGGTGACCTTTTCGCCAATTTGCAAGTGTATGTTAACAACCTTCATAAAATAGAGTTGAGTTCACTATTACATAACCTTTACCTTTATCCTTTTGTGAAATGACTATATTTTCACTATTTTGCAACTGCTATATTCTGTCTCTGTGAAACAACAATGGGTTCACTATTTTGTAGCCACTAATTGTGGACCCAGCAAAATGGTGAAACTTCATTATTTCACATCCTCTATTTTCAACCTTTGTAAAATAGAAAAAATTTCATAAACAAAGGTTTATTTTAGCATTGATAAAATTTATTCTAAAGGATTTTGAAGTATGGATTATGTGGATTATGTAATTTTACATCATCTATTCTTCCCACTTTACAATCATTTTTTTTGTTATTTTCTATTGTGATTGTTGTCTTACATGCATCTTGTAGAGTATGTGGGTTCCTGGATCTAATCTCATAATTAGTTTTTCTTTCAAAGGCATCCATGTAGAATACCACACATATTTCATCAACAAGATTTATGTGAAGAGGAACTTAGCAACTTATTAAACCTCTCATTGAAATCCCCTACTGTTTCATTATACCCCCTCTTTACACTTGTTAATTCATGTAAATAAATTGAAGGGTCATTGTGGTCTCCATACTCTTCCAAAAATATTTTCTTGAATTATGCCCATTGAGAAATAGATGCATCAGGAAACCCCTTATACCACTCCTTGGCTTCATTTGTCAAGGGTTGTACAAATAGATTCATGTAAATACCCTCATGAGGAACATTGTGATGTTCCATTGTAATCTCAAATTCTCTTATATGACTCTCTCCAACTTCAGTATTACTTCTAGAAAATTTAGGAATGCCATTCGTCCATTCGTTTAGCATGCCATGAGGGGCTCCTAGTATCATTGTAAAAACTAGTTTCCTTTATATTTCAATATTCAAGGGACCTCTCACAAATGAAAGTGGATCTAGTTAATATCAATATCCATGATTTTGAGTGATATGTTATTATTGACCATGGAAATTATTGAAATTCAAGTAATTTTGAGGGGGTAGTTGTGCATTGTATTGCTGATAATTTTTTATGGTGGGCTGGGTGACTAAAATGACCATATTAACCTATGTGATACACATTTGTTTGTTGGAAAGGGCAATTATTTAAGTGTGGAGGTTGGAAGTTTAATCCCTTGGCCTAGTTATGGCTTTCATACACAGAGTTATTATGGAGCCTATCAATATTTTGAATGGTCTCTCTTCTTCCCTTTGAATATTTCTTCTCAGTTCACCCTTATTTCCCTTTCCATATTGATTAGACCTCTGAAAATTATGCTTAGATATATCACCGCCAGGTATATTTATCTTATTAATTATGTTCATAGTTTCTTTCCCAACAATCTACTATTTTGTGGCATCACTTTCAAATTTCCCATGCTAGCAAACAAGTCATGTAGCTGGTTTTGCAATTTGTGCTCTAGTTATGCTTTATATGTTTCTTGGTCATCTACTTGGTCACACTCTGAGTTTCTAATTGATGTTTTAGGATATTTAAATTTAGGGGGTTTTCAATCTCTCATTTCTATCAAAAATTTTAAGCATCTTTCATTATAAGCCCTATTCACATGAGTTAGTTTCATTTCTTCTTTATGTTTCTCTCTAGTTTGTGGGAAATCATCGTTATTGTTGTAAAAAAGAATATCTCACATCATTTGATCTCTTGCTAAAAGACATTGTGTTGTTCTTTGGGTTTTCATCATTGTGTTCTCTTTTCACTTTGTCTATTGCTCTTTTGGTTCAACTATATGTTTTCAATAGGATGTCCTTCATGAAGAGATCAACAAAATATAAAGAGTTGAGACTTTGAGAATACTAATATTAGGTGTCTTTGATTGGTTCTTTTAGCCTCAAAAATCACCTTCTCATTCATATACTGCTGAGATTATATTTATTAGAGTCGCCACCTTAATATGAGGAATAGTTGTACTAGTCTTCTAGGTTCTTCTTTCTAGTAGAGTACACTTCTTACATCACCAAATATTTTGGATATATTTTATATTCAATTCCCTAGCAAATTCGTTAATCTGTTGGTTCCCAAATCAACAAATTGGAAATTTCTAAGAGTATTCCATGCTCTATGTTCAAACTTTACAATTGACTTGGCCAAATAATGGGAGAAACAAGAATAACGTTAACTTCCCCTACCCTTGAGACTTTATAGAACCTAGGCAAGTGCACCTATTCACCAACTAGATTCTCAAGATGATTCTTTTTATAGATTGATTTTTTTTCTAATTACTTTATTTCTTCTAAATCTTCTTTTACTCCTACTTCTTTAATTCTGATCTATCACTTAATTTATGATTTGTTCTTTCTTCCATCTACTTTCTTTCTAATGATTTCTTCTTTAAATACTATCTACAAATATATATCCCCAACTTATTCTACCATGATCTGATTATGTATTTTGAATAAGTATTATTGTGTAATAGACCAATGCCTTTGTCTCTTTTGGGCCATAGAGTCACCATCTTCCAAACCCTATGTATATCTCCGATAGACAAATTTTAAATCCTCCCCATGAATGGATCTATCAACTATCAAACCCCCAATACTATAGAACTATATGTGACCAACAAAGTTAGTCCAATTTAATTTAAGTTTCTCGTGAAAGACCAATTAGACAAGAAACAAATAGGTAATTACTCCTCAAATGTATCTTGATATTCAAACTAATATGACAACGTATAATTTCTTCATAAGTTGATTTAAGATAGAAATCATTTAACTTAAACGATAAAAACAGAGAACTAATCTAGAACAAAAACAATCCACAACATAATTGAGAAGGGAAAATATTGATTATATTTGTTATATTGTGGTGACTGATCTGGAAAGTACTATCCAGGAAAGTGTTTACCTTTTCTGCAGGTAAATGGGCTTTGCAAAATAAATGGGTTTACAAGTTGAAAGAAGAAGATGGAGGTAAGAAATTATTTAAAGACATATTAGTTGTAAAAGGATTTGCACATAAACATGGTATTGATTTTGATGAGATATTTTCTCCAGTTGTTAAAATTGTGACTAATCTGGAAAGTACTATCCAGGAAAGTGTTTACCTTTTCTGCATGTAAACGGAATTTGAAAAATAAATGGGTTTACAAGTTGAAAGAAGAAGATGGAGGTAAGAAAATATTTAAATCCATATTAGTCGTAAAAGGATTTGCACAAAAACATGGTTTTGATTTTGATGAGATATTTTCTCCAGTTGTTAAAATGACTTCTATTCATACTATTTTAAGTATTATGGCTACTGAAGATTTGCATTTAGAGAAACTTGATGTTAAAACAACTTTTCTTCATGGTGATTTGAATGAAGAAATATATATAGTACAGCCACAGGGATTTGAGGTCAAGGGTAAGGAGAGTTAAGTGTGCAGATTGCAGAAAAGTTTGTATGGCTTAAAGCAAGCACCTCAGCAATGGTATATTAAGTTTGATACTTTTATGAATGAGAATGGATACAGTCGACATAATTTTGACCATTGTGTTTATTTCAAGAGGTTAAATGAGGATAACTACATTATTTTATGTTTATATGTTGATGATATGCTTGTAGATGGGTCTTACATGGCTCATATTAAGGGGTTGAAACAATAGTTAGCAAAATATTTTGCTATGAAGGATTTGGGGGCAGAAAAACAAATCCTTGGCATGAAAATTTGCAGAGATAGGAAGAAAAAAAAATTAACGCTATCTCAGGCTGATTATGTTGAAAAGGTGTTGCAGAGATTCTCCATGAAGGATGCAAAAGTTGTCACTACACCTTTGCCTGGTTATTTGAAATTGACTAAGGAGATGTGTCCAAAGACACCAGAAGAATAGGAAAAAATATCCAAGATACCTTATGCTTCAGATGTAGGGAGCTTAATGTATGATATGGTGTGTACTAGGCTAGACATTGCACATGCAATGGGAGTCATTAGCAGGTATATGACTCACCGTGGGATTGAGCATTGGAATGCTGTCAAATGGATTCTTAGATATTTGAGAGGTACATCTAATAAGTGTTTACACTTTGGGGGCTCTACTACTACTATTCATGGCTATGTTGACTCAAATTTGGTAGGAGATATAGATACCAGGCAGAGTGCTACAAGTTATGTATTTACTGTTGGTGGGAAAATAGTGAGTTGGATTTCTTGGTTACAAAAGTTGAATGCCTTATCCACCATAGAGGCAAAGTATGTTGTTTCTATAGAGGCAGCCAAGGAGATGATATGGCTTCAATTCTTGATGGAAGAATTGGGACATCCACATGTGGATAACTATCTGTATTCAGACAGTCAGAGTGACATACATCTTGCGAAGAATTCGACTTTGCACTCAAAGACAAAGCACATACAATTGCAGTATCATTTCATTCAGTCAGTTTTGGATGATGGACAGTTAAAGTTAGAAGAGATACATATAGATGATAATCCAGTAGATATGTTTACAAAGGTTGTAATGAGGGAGAAGCTAAATTCTCATTCACCTTCGATTGGTCTTCTAGATTGAATAGACTAACAGAACATCACAATCCAAGAAGGTTGGATTTAGTGGGAGCTTCACAGGGTAGCGGTTTAGCTACAGGATTAGTCTCCAAGTGAGATAATTGTTGGTTTACGTGGAGTTTGATCAGTCCCCAAGTGGGAGATTGTTATATTGTGGTGACTGATCATGAAAGTACTATCCAAGAAAGTGTTTTACCTTTTGAGGCTTATTTTGGCCAATTTCTGGACCGACATGTTCTAACCCTAAAGTGGCATAAAGTTTGTATAAATTGGCTTAGGGTTAGGGTTTCATGATTATGTTGTGTTACGACGGTATTAAGTTGTAAGGGATTGCGTATTGTGATCAGATTTTAATCACTACATAATAGAAATATTGGACTTGTGGTTTGGTGGATGTAGCCCAGGGATTGGGTGAACCACGTTAAATATTTGTGTCTTGTGATCTCTTCTATTTTGGTTTATTATTCTCTGTTATTGGTTATATTTCTGCATGTAATTGTTATTTGTGTCTGATTAACCCTAACAATATTCCTTATTAAATGTTTTTCATCTTACAATGTACAATAATGATTTCTGATTCTATGTGATGATTTCAAGATAACCTCCTTATATAAGGAGTGAATAGTAACAAGGTGGAACAACATGTCTCTTGGTAAAAAAGGTTAAACAAAACATTATGACTAAACAACACCTATTCTTTTGTTCTTGAAAGAAATAAATTTAATACTCCTAGGTGGTCAATGTAGTCTTGGTCCTTGTACATGACAATGTTTAAAATCATTTGTCTCATCGCATACTCTTTCTTATAGAATCTGTCAGTAGTCTTTATCACATAGAGTGTAATATCTTCTTCATTTTTAAAATATGTTAGGCTCTAAGAAACAGATTTGGTAAATTCTTATCTCCATTGTTTGATAGTAACAAGAGATCCATCATGTATCAAAGAAGGGAGAATGTCAGTATCATTTCCATCTAACCATTTGAGATCCTCTGCTAATTTTTCATAAAACCTTTGATGCATGTTGAGAAATTCAGTACCCACATTGAAATCATAAGGGGGATAGAGAATCATTCTTGTCCAACCTTTATGTTAGCCAATTTCTTAGTCAAACATGTTCTTCCATATGTCTAAAAGTACCTACATAATTTTTCCATAAATTTGTAGCTTTTTCTATTACTACATGATAATGGTGTTCAATCAATCCAGTTACTAAGTCCAATGTAATTTCTTGTATGTGCATCCTTTTTTCATTCAATTTCTTCTCAAATTTTTGAGCCTTCAAACTCTAATAGGTAGTATCTTGTAAGGTCACTACAACCCTTTTCTCATGCTCAAAGTCATAGGATTTCTCTCCTCTTTCACTGATATGAGTAACTCTTTCCTATCATTTTTTCTTCTATTCCTCATATTGCTCATACAAGGATTTATAAGTGTTTCTTTCTCTAACAAGTTACTCCACTTGGGTCTGGTTCAATTGTGCTAGATTAAAATTCAACTCTATAGTATCCCGAGGATCATTTTTTCCTTCTTGTTGAATTATTAACTGTCTAAATGTTTAGCCTTAGTATAAACCAGGATGATCCTTTCATCCCTAGGATATAGAGACCACTGTAGTAATACCATCTGGTCTAGGTCATATCCTAAACATATGTATATTTTATCTATTTCCTCTAGCGTCATCATTTTTTTGTGGATCTTGTTGCTTCAAAAAACTATTAAACACAATGGTAGACTCCATATCCCAACCTAGGAAGATTATTACACTAGCCTATTTTATAAGTTACCTTCCTCTATGAAGATTCATTTCCATCATCTCACTTTTCACATCCATTTGAAACTCATGTAACACTTCTTTGTTTATTGAATTATTTTCCCTTTCTCTAAACATTTTTTCTTTATACTGATAAAGAAAAGTTCTAAATTTTGAAGTGTAAACAAAATCTTTATCTGAAATGAATTCATCATAATCAAGGACTCTTTCATCCATAATTTTATCCAACATGATCTTGTTGGGGAAATCATTGTTCAACTCTAGAGGTGGCATATGATCAACTGGTACTTCTTCCCTCATAGGAGTATCATTGTACCCAAAATATACAGTTGATTCTAGTTGAAGGTGAGCTAAAGGTGTAACTTCTCTGATATCTTTTGGTTTTTCCCTAAAAAAATATAAGGGGACATCATTCAAAATTTCCTCTTTATGCTCAATCATTTTCTTAGCCCTAACCAATGGATTCTTGATGCCTTTCAAAACTTGAAGATTAATATTATTCCTATCCAATTTCCACTTCTAGGATGTGGAAATCTTATCTTAGAGGCCCTTCTTTTTTATGGCTTCCTCCCTCTCCATGTTTCTGGTCAAGTCATCCATTAACAAAGGTTCATGGTCAAATTTCCATATAACTGATGTCATTTCCTTGCCCATTGTATATATCCCTCAGGATCAAAGTTCTTCCTTGGATTTTCAGTAGACATATGGTAATAATTCATTTTTGTCTCAACCAAATCATAGTTGTTTGTGTTCTTAACTACAAATTACCCGAAGGACTAGGATCTAGGCATTATAGACTGCTTGTTATGGGAACTCAAATACAAGGTGCTAGAAGCATGCAATTTTCTTATTATCTCAAGTTATACAATTCTATTTGGAATAGTCCTTGGAGAAACATAAGGACATCCTTCAAATACATAGACTCTTATCTGGGTGTGTTCCTTGTAAGAATACCAATCTCCCCAATTATGCTATATACTATATTCTTCAAATTCTTTGGGTCTAAGGAATCTCTTTATCTTAGGGCTCAATGATTAATCATATGGATGACTCAACAAGTCTACATAATGGCTTCACAAAATGTTCTTCAAAGTACAAATATTGATAGAAAGAAAACCTCTAATCCCAAATAGAAAACCACAACTCCGTAGGTTTGCAGAATCCAATCTTATCATATTCCCCTAATTGGCAATTCCTCTATCTACAACTTCATCTCCTATCCGGTATATAAAAGAATGTCCATTATGAGGGAATAACGTTTGAAATATAATTTGTTAGGGTTATTCATTATCCGTTCAAGCCCATGGTGAATCTAATCAGCCAAATAAGAAGCATGATTGAAAGTAAGGAGATCCTTTGATTGCACATCCACTGAGCTAGTACCATGGAAAGAGTATTCATCAATACAGGCGATTCTATCCCAAGCACTTGTCCTATGATGAAGTAGGTGTACTTAATACAGGGATGAAATAATTTTACATCATATGGGGGTTTGTTTGTTTCTTCAAACACAGAGAGGGATCCTTCTGTTCTAAGTCTATGTATAGATAACCTCCATCTCTTGTACACACTCTCAAGAGTGATATACTCCTCTCTGAGTCTGTGAATGCAATGTGAGTCTGAAAATCCCAGGCCAAGTTAAATGCATGTTCTCTATATTCCTTTGTTATTGGTAATAAAGGATTACCCTTGTAATCAGAAATTTTCTTTTTTCTTGGGATCATATTTCTCTATAAGGACTTACATTAACTCTATGTTCACAAATACATTTAGAATGACTAATTCCCAAATTTAGTTTCCATGGATTGCTTATAGGTTCATCTCCATCCCTTCACTTACAATAAAACATGAATAGATTATGCCCTCTCAACTATGCCCAAGTATCACCGCGTTCTTCACATTTGTCTTCTAACCCATCCTCCCTAGTTTTAATTCATTTTGACCTTTTCCTAGATGCAGGGAATTGGTCCATCAATTCTGGGTTAAGGGTTCTACCCTCCCTCTTATGTCTCTTAGGCTTTGGTTCTTCACTTCCTTTTGGTTTTGGGATATCTTTTTATTTCCTAGCCCTAGATTTTTTCGAGGATGAAGCCTCCATATTCAACAACAAATAAACAAGTGAGGTATCAATAACCTACTTGATTTCCTGTTAGTCTGAGATGTGGATGTATGCAAATTCCCTCGCAAATCCTCACTCGATCAGCTCTCAATCCTGCTTCCAATTACTCACGGCAAGCGAATTTATTTTCCCATAATCTAGTATAAAGGAGATACAAATGTGCGGTATAGAAACGGTCATTAATGATATCATTTAAAATTTATATGTTGATTTGACCTTTATCGATACTCTGTTATTCGCTGTAAACGTATTTCATTTCCCAGTTTTGATGGAACATTCTTTGGCTTCCTCGATACTTTTATCTCCCAGTGAACAATAGATGTAAATGATCAATGGCTCCTTCAAAATATCCATTTTGATATAAGACTTTGCTTCGAGCTATCCTTCTCATGTTTTATCAACACTCGTGTTTTATCGATAATAAATTTTGGTGAAGTGTTTTCTTCTTATGTCGATAGCAGCCATCAATGAAACTTCTTTCTCACTAGACCCAGGATTTTTTTTATCAAAAGCTTTGTTTGTTCGATAAGCTTTATCGGGGGAACAAATAAATTATTTTTATGATATACATTTTTTCGATGAAACTCAAACTTTGTATTAACATCCTTCACTTTATTAGATACCATTTATTTCTTTGATAATTTTTTTGGTGGAACTTTCTAAGTCTTTCATCGATATAGCTTTCCCTCGATAAAACCACTCCTTTCGAACAAAACCTTAAACCTTTTTTAGAAGTATTCCCTTTCATCGAACCTTTTTCTTTTTGGTGGAGACTGATGATTGTCCTATCGAAATGAAATTTTGATGTAAAATGATTTTGAAGCACAACTCTTATCCTTTATCTGATGTCTATTCTTCAATTGATAAATTTTGTTTTTGGTCAATGTTCGATATTTTCCCATCGGTAAATATCTTCACATACATATTACTTAGTGAGGAACCCTTCTCATGAAATTCCCCTTTTTGGTGAAACACGTTTATCTTTGTTAGATCCTTCGGTTTCATCGAAATGTTATTTTCTGTATAACACATATGAGTCTTCATCGATAGGGATTTCTATTTAAGATAGTTATCCATCGGTTTAACTCCTTTCCCCATCAATAAAATAAGTTTCGGTGAAATTCGTCTTTTCAATGTAGCCCTTTTCAACTTGCTAGATAACATAATTCCATTGAAATTCATTTTTTTTTTGATAAAACTGTGTATATATTTGTTCTACATCACTCCTTTCAATATAATCTGATCTTTCGATAGATCCTTTCTCTACTTCATCAATAGCCAAACTTATCCAAAAAATATTTATGCGATAAAGGAAAATGTTGTTTTATCAAAATGTCGATGACTTGTTACTTTCTCCATCTCAACAGCTTCGTTTGAATTTGAATGTTTTACAAAACTGAATTCCTTAGGGCAAGATGTACTGATTTGTAAGGCACATATAAAGAATAGGAAATTAGACCCTTGCTCACAGGTGGATATTGTCATATATATTTTAAGAAAACTTTTGTAGCTTCAACCTATGTAAAGGGTAAATACATAAGCATGGTGATGACCTGTCACAGCTATTTTATACTTAAGGAATACTAAAATTTTGTTGAAATTTTAAGGTAACAAAATTTTAAGGTTCCAACAAACTCATTATTTATTTGCTTTCATATATAGTCAAAATAATGAAAATCTTTTTTTCTAAAAGCACTTCAAGTTTATTTATGAAATTCAGAATTGAGGACCCTTGTGTAACATGGTCACACTTGTCAACATCTCATCCAAGCTCCAATTGTTTCATCACATCCCCAAGCCATCCACCAAAACCTTCTTCTCACTAAGTAGAAATGGTGCAAGTTGTACCCCTCCTTTTCCAAGTTCCTTCTCATTAACGAGTTTGGAAATAGTTTGGGAATATAGTTTGCCTAATCCACCCCTTCCTCTCCAGTGATAACTTTAAGAAACCCTCCCCCCTCCCGAAATGTATAAAATTGTGGCGAATCACATTTTTTTTGGAGGGAAAATTTTTAATATTGATGGCGAATTGTGGTTCAAATTATAGATATTTAGTGGCGAAATTTTTAATACCGTATACCATTTTTATAAGAATATGGTGACAACAAATGATTTTAATAGGAAAATTATTAATTTAATTGGCGAAGCTGGAAAATTTTACTGATAAATTATGGCGAAATAATTTTCCAAATATTGTAATTAATAATTTTTCATGGCGAATGTATTTCAAAAATACATATAAACTTGGCGATTTAAGAGAAAAGTTGTATAGTTGGTATGGCGATTTAATAATTGGAAATAACTATTAAAGTTTCATTCTCCTAAGTTTTCATTCTCAAAGAATGACACATGTGATGTTTCCGAAGAGAGTTTCCAGTAAAGGAGTTATGTCACCACATTTCTTCCGAAATGCACCTTCCACCATTCATCTCTCTTAATCCAATGGTTCTGATTTGATGTTGAAGTTGCATTGGGTCCCACCACTATGACGTCACAGACTCACACGTCCATTGGATTACAACATATCAACAGCCAAAGGTGAATTTCGGGCCTATTGTTGGTCTTCATAATGTTTACGGAAAACTCTCAGCGAAATCATGACACGTGGTATGATTGATCGTACCAATAAGTCCAAGATCAATCATACCACATGTCATGATTCTGTAGTGAGTTTTTCGTAAAGATTATGAAGACCATCAATAGGCCCGAAATTCATCTTTGGTCGTTGATATGTTGTAATCCAACGGACGTGTGAGACTGTGAGTCTGTGAGTTGTGACAAGATTTATTAATTAATTTAAAAATTATAAACAACTGTCATATAGTTTTAAATTTAATTAATAAAACCTATCAAATTGTCATATCAGACATCTTTTGTGTACTGCATAGTCATTTCTGGTAATATTAGATAGAAATTTTAATTAATGGTGATGAGTAGATATGACATCAAGTAAAGTAATGACAATTAATTGTGGCTTAGATGGAGCCTTTCAATTTTAAATGACAGATAAGTGTGAACTGTGACATCATTATCTATTCATTACCAATTTACCTTGATAGAATAATGCCTTTAAGTTAAGACTTAAATGAAAACATCATGTCATTTAAGGACATTGTTTTCTGACCGTTCGATGATCTTACATCAATGGTAAAGCTTCATTTCCTGCCGCCATTATTTTGCATATTGTTTCTGCGGAGTGGGCACACATTTCAAATTTTTTTATAATAAAGAATTGTTATGTCCACCTGCGTGACGTTCGGCCTTCATTATTCCAAAGAAAGAAAATGTCTTATCATAAGTGTTGTTTCTAATTTCACCCACTGTTGCATTAAATATGAAAGATTTGGCGATTGTTGAAGGACAGTTACTATTTTACTTATGAATTAATTAGATCTTTAGGGAAGAGAAAGAATTTCAACCAGGGCTTATAAATAGATGATATACGCTCGTTAAATTATGATTGTCAAAGTTGATTTGGGGAAATAGTCTGTGACTGCCCGGTTCTCTTTGTTTTTTTATAAAAAATTAGAATACTAATCAGTTTGACTTACAATGGACATTCCAATTCGTTTAAGATGCACTGCCTTGGAGGATCAAAAGGCCTTTTTGGGCCTAGTCACAGACCCAATCCTGGTGTCTGTAGCTACGAAGTTGGGAGCCTTCACCAAGGAGGCTATAAGGATGGTGTTGGGACGTGAATTTCTGGAGATTGAAAATAGGTATAGAGTTAACACCGACATTTCGTCTCGGTTCACGGTATCTTTGTTGGACTTGGGTGGGGAAAAGGTGGAAATTCTCATGCTTCTGAGGAAAGTTTTCAAAAAGGAGTACCTTGGCGTCGATGTGATTATTGTCGTATTTGCAAAAATTGGGTTTGGTATTCCTTGGGCAAATGATTTCCCGAGGATTCTACAACTAGGAGAAATTGTGCCCAGGGAACCATTTCTACTGAACCTTGATGTTGAGCAGCTCACCCGTCATCAAAAGTGGGCACAGATTGGGAGGGATTTCTTCCAGAAGTGGGACAACTTGGAGGATACCGAGGACTATCGATGGCTAGAAGAATTCTCTGAGATTATCCTCTCTTCAAAGTTCCATACAGAGGGAAGGGAACCTCATCCGGATAGTCCATGACTATGTCTTTGTCCCTGTCCATGTCCTTGTCCCTATCCTAGTCTCTACTGTGTCTCCCTCTGGTGGTAGTAGCTTACTAGGGTTTTTGCAAATGATGTAAATTGTAATAAAGTATGTTTAAAAAAAATATATGAAAATGTTTTAAGAAATTCGAAGTGCTTTTCTATTTTTTTTTATTATACGAATTTTTAATAGATATGGCCTATGGACATCGTTGATTTGTAAAGTTGTATTGAAATTTTGCGTAATATAATATAAAATATTTGTGTTGCACTTTTGTTTCATGTAATAATTTAATGTTTCCAAACTTTATCATTTAATGGTGACTGGTTACTGGTTATAATTTCATGGATAAGGTATTCTTGAATGCATGAATTCAAAGGCAATTTATTATAGTTAATGATTATATTGATTATTATGTATTAAATTATTAATATTTTAAAATCGTAAGAATCGTTGGATTACGAGAGATGAACATGACACACGAGACGTGAGACGTGTAATATTCAATAAAATCTTTCAGAAAATGTGACACGTGAGACGTGTAATAATTATGAAAATCTTTTAGAAAATGTGACACATGAGACGTGTCATATTCATTTAATTTGTTACATTTAAGTTTTAATGAAAGCTTTTTACCATTTCCTTTTTAATAACCTATCGACTCGTAGGCTCGTAGCAGGAGAGCAAAAAAGAACTGTTAAACCGTCGCCGAATATTTTGAGACTGTAATTTGTGAGAGCCTTAGCCATTCTAACTTCTATCTATCCATATTTCAAAATATAATTTCGGGTAAGAAATCTAGCCTGATGCATCCCAATTTTGTAATGTCAAAAATTATGTTTAACTTGATTTTGAAATTTTAATTCTTGCACAATACATACATACAGTTAGGGTTTTCTTAGATTGGGGACGTGGGGTTTTCTTAATTAGTTAGTTATTATCTGTGATTTTGTTAGTAAATATCTGTGATTCTGTGTTTTTTCATTCTTCCGAAGAACAATGGGGAAAGCGAAAACTCAAGGCCAAGGGCAAGCAGATGGGAAAACTTTAATAGACTGCAGAAAACTAGTAGAAATCCCTAGTTTCACTGATGAGTTTGACGATGTTTATGATCCTGCTATCGACGATCAAAGGAGAGTCATATCAATTAAACATACATTGTGCAGTAAGGCAACTGAGCCAAAGAGGTTCGACTTTATAAAATTTAATCCAGCGATAGGTGCAAAAATGAATAAAGTTGCTTCGTGGGATGTAGGTTTGGGCTGCATACTGTTACCCAAAGTTTTTCCTTGCCAAGAAATTGTCTTGATTTGTGCAAAAAATTACGATGAAGAAAGAAAAGCAATTGTGAATAAAAATAATCAAGAAGAAATTTTAGCAATAACCTAGGAAGAATTTATGAGTTTGCTAGACCTAGGGTTTGACCGACAAAAATGTAATGTCCATATTGACCTCGGATTTCTGGCAGACAAATATGAGGCAGTCGCGCCAAACACAAAAAATTTCATTTATAAAGGGTCTAATAGTTATAGAGGCAAGGGAATCATTGGGTGAGAACCATAAGCCTCCGTATGATTTTAACATTTTTGTGCCATGGGTTCAGGATACTATATCCTCGCTAGCATTTTGCCTGGGAATGGAAAACAATAGGGAAGTGGGTGCCAGCATTCTTCAATTGATTTGGTATATCCATTCTGTCAATGAACTAGTAAGATATAATTTTGTTGGACATGTGGTTCAATCGATGCAAGAACAATTAGCATTGATTAAAATAGCCAATTCTAAGACATTTAGGTTCACAACCTACTTGTGCTATCTTCTGCTAGCCAAGCATGCTGCAATATTAATGAGCAATGACAACAAGCTTGAAATTCAGATGGGGACAAGATCGACAGGTACTCCAATGAGTCCAATAGGTACTCCAATATATAACTGGACACCTCAGATAAGGATGTATGATAACAAAAGGAATTACAGTAATTTTGTAGATTTCTTTTTGGGACCATTGTACAAAAAATAACAAGCACTCCAATGCCCAAATTATCTGCTTCATGTAGCGATTGTATCCAACTTGGAAGCACAATTTAATTGGCTGACTGGTACTTAATGGAAGAATACACTGTGCTAAGGTTTTACGGATCAGAACTACAACCCCACAAACTTCCAATGCATGTGTCAGATAGGGTATTTGTAGTAGAATATGTACTACAACTTGAGAACACAGATAGACTCTTCGCTGGCCAGTTGAAGAAGAACATATTCCCTTCCTTACCTTTCTCAATTGGAGGGTTAACATTTGAGAGAAAGGGACTCAAAGTGGCAAAAAAAATTTTAGAAATTTTTCAATTTGGTTTAGAGTGGTAGTGGAAGTATGATCCACTCAATGTCATTCAAACAATGCTTGTTGCTAATAAGAACTTTGCAAACTTATTTCAACATGAAAGTAATCCATTGCTAGAGAAGTTGAAAAACAAGGATAGCTGGGATGACGTTAGAAAAGAGATGGAGAAAGTTTCTGTTGAGGAAAAAATTTTAGTTGAACAGTTGCCATCACAAATTATGACATCAATAAACCACGACATTGTACAGCCTAGAATGTCCTACAATTTCTACGAAAAAGGTGCTCATCCATCAAACATAAAAATACCAAAGAAAATAGCAGAAGAGTGTAAGGATAGAAAATGGACTCAAACAAAAATGAATGATTTTTGGAGTATGAGAAAGGATCTTGGTGAACCAAAGACCAGTGTAGATCTGGATGATATAGATAAGGATATAGAGTTTAAAAAATTGTAGAGTTTGGAGCATCCTACCATGGTATATGACAATAGTTCTCTAGACAGTCAGGATGATAATCCATCAATTGCATTTAATCTAGGTCAGAGTGGAGTCAGCGACTACCATAAACAAGTATATAGAAAAGGGGTAAATATTGCAGAAAAATTGGGTTATAAAGGTGGCGGTTTGGGTCCCACAGGAGATGGCATCTAGATTCCAATTATCGCAGAAAAAACTAATCATGGACCTAGTGCAGGCCTTGGGTTTCGAGAGGACACATTAGATTCATCAGGAACCACTGTGCCCACTAGAACATCCATTTCCATGGGTGGGATTGGGGAATCTACTACTACTGGTTCTGGTAGTAGCACTGGTGCTAGTGGGACTGGGCAACTTATACAACAAGTTCCCTCTCTAAAGAGGCCTGTAGAATCTACACATAATCCCATAGAAGATGATAGTGTCAAGAAGCAAAAGTTTTCCACATCCACAACATGGAGACTCGATCCTAAAGAACTGTTTGCACTTTCAAGTTCAGCAAAGCCCTCTATAAGTTTAAATCCTCAAACATCATTAGTTAGATCAACAGGCATTGCAAGCTCTGCTTCACCTTTCAAACATTCAAATCCTTCTACAACACCATATTTTTGTTTCAAAGATTTCTATAATAAATTTGCAGAAACAACAACCAAGAATAAGGAAATAAAGAAGACATTGCAAAATGGTGCCCTTACTGTAGCTGTAGAGGAACAACCTACATCCAACAGGGTTTTTTTAAAATATGACCCAAACAAAGACATGATGGAGTTGATGGTTTATATTCCACCCAAAAAAGATGGAAACCCACCAGAGAGTCAGATAGATCCGTCTGAATTTCAAGTTAGCACTCTCCAAATGGATTTTTCTAAACTTAAAAATGTGGACAAAATCAATGTGTCAAAGTCTACAAACCAAGTGGTCTACAGTGCACTGCTAAATCTGGAAATAGAGAAAAGTAAGCTCGAGAAAAAAATAGAAAAGTTACAGGCAGACATTGCCAATGAAAAAACAAAGAGGAAAGCTTCAAAGAATAGTTTGAAAGAATTGCAGAAAAAGATTAAAAAATTGACCTCTACATCAGCAAATATAGAGCAGGAACATGTGGAAGCAGTAGTGAAGGAACAAGAGAAGGCAAAGCTGAAGGCACTGAGCAGGGAATTGGCAGAAATTACTAAAAAAATAGAGGAAGAAAGAGTCACTTCACAAAAGTTATTTAAAACCATGGAGAGTAATGTTGCCTCCAACCGGGAAATATAAAAGCAATTGGACTCTCAGACAAATAAAGCCAATCATTGGGAAAACAAAACAGTGGAAGAGAAAAATAATTGTGAAAAAATGGCAGAAGAACTAAAGAAGGCCAATAATACAATTCAAACTTTAACAAATACTAGTAATAATTTAGTGAA
>MU225587.1:874007-902380 GCA_018584345.1 Thuja plicata | reverse complement strand
TGGATTATTTTGATATTCAATCTCTAAGTGCCTCAAATTTTGACATCAATTGACAGACAACTTGAAAATCAGGGAAAACACTTCCACTTTTTGCCCAAAAAGTGGACCCAACTTCTTGCTGGCACCCCTTATCCTCAAAACTCTTTACCAAATTCTAGGCATCAGATCTGGATGCACAGGAATATGGACCAACCACCACGGGGAAGGAAATTTCGGTGATCTTCTTCACAGTTGAACATAGAGTGTTCACTTCCAATATCTTCCGGCAAAGCTCTACCAAGACCACCTTATCTTCAGGATACCGGGGCAATCTCTTAGGAAATCTGGAGAAGGCTCCTATCCGAAGATAAGAGAAACTCCAGAATTGGATGAAAGAGCATCCATACTGACTGATTGCCGAGATGGCCTCTGGCGAGAATCTTCTTTCTAGGCAACCTTGAAGTTCCCAATAGATTCTCATTGTGAATGCATCGTTCATAGCAGTATATTCCTCAAAGCTCTGATGCAATTGTAGATTCGGGTAGAACTCATATATTTTGGTGTTGTTATCGAAGTTCTAGATTGCTGGTAAGCTGGGCTAGAGGTGCTGAGTCGCCAGAGCATAGATCAAGTAAGAAGACATGTAGAGCTATTTGAATCCTTGACAAGAACTCATCCAGGATGCTAGCATCTCACATAGGATTTCTGCCCAACCAATGAACATAATTTCTGCACAGACAGCTTGAATAAGAAAGAAATTATGTTCAACGAGATTCAAGATCTCGGGTTTTCTGTCCAATCGGGTCAACAGGGCCAGAATATCAACAATTTCCCTCTTTAGGGTTGTTCTGAAGAGAGTCTTTGGCATATTACTTGTCTTTGATCGACGGGTCTAGAACCGGGTCTTCTGCATGTCTTCCCTCCTTAGAGTCTTCTTTTCATTGAACATAGACGCAGAAGAACCAAAGTTGATATTGCAATATACGTCTTTCGCTGGAATGTCGAAAGTGAACTGGATTAGGGCTTTATCAATCATTAGTGAAATAGACTGATCTGGGAACAGGATTTTCTTTGTCGCTGGGTTGTATTTCTCGATACATTCTTTGACGAGATCAAGAGCTTGAAATGCCATTGGAAACCCTACAGCGTCTACCAGAACACTGTCCTTAAGCTTCTTTGTAATAGGGTGAACTGGATGAGAATTCAATCTTCTGTGCAAATCTCTGAGATCAAAGAATCTTAGAGATGAGTCAGAAACTTCTTTCAATTCACTTTCAATACCAATTAATCTGTCATAACCAGAAGCTTTAACAGCCATTTGCTGAAAATCTGAGAACATGAGTGAAGACAAATGGCTTTGTTAATAAAAAACGGTGAGCAACAAATGATGGTGAATGCTTAAGAAATATCCGCTAAGATCCGAACGTTGGCGCCACACAAATGAAATTAAGGTGACCTAACAGATGCAACAGCAGGATTAGCATTTAATTTTTGATAATCAACGGCTATTTGAAATTCCCATTTCGGAGAAAATAACGGCCCCAAAATCCTCAAACCTACACTTAACTTTATGTTCATTTTTCGCTAGCTGAAAGAAATCTTTAGTCTTGCGGAAAAAGAACACACTTTCCTTCTGATGCGGAAATGAATTAACATTAGACCATTTTACCTTCTGTGGAAAAAGAATATAAGAGAATACTTTTCCCGTAAGCCTGTTTCCTTTATTTTAGAAAAGTATCCTGACGACTTCACCTTTTATCCTTTGCGCATCTAGACAACTTCTTTTCCGTCGGGAGCACTTAAGTTCTTATTTTCTCTTTTCACTTGCATTGGGGTTGCACCTTTGAGACTAACTTCTCCAGAAACTGCATGATCAATGCCACTACTCCGCAACTTGATATCTCTGAGAGTTGAAAAACTCTTTTACGAATAAAAGCTTTATCAATCACTTATAAAACACATGTTTATCTTCCGGAACAACATATTGAGCATTACAGATCTGAGGGTGACTACTTCTCATTTGGAACACGCTATGACACCCCTTTCCTAACATACCTAAATCACCTAAACACCGGATGAAGCAGAATGATTGAAAACCCGCTAGGCTCAATTAGGCCAGGCAAATAATTTATCTGATAAGCATATTAGAGGAAGGTTTCAAGATGAATGAGAAGTAGGTCACCAAAGAACAATTTTACCCCCTAGGAACTAAAGACCCTTAGACTAAAATTTGGCAACAGCTGGCTCCGACTGGGAACTTAGACATGCCAATGTCTGAGAAGGGACCCAGAGTCTCTGGTTTCGTACAACAAGACCGGTAGGAAAATAAACGGACAGACTAAACTAAAACACATAACAGGAAAGGAAACTAAACTAAACTAAAACAAAGAAAGAAGGAAAGAAAGCAAGAGAAACGCAAAGAAAACCTACCTACACTAACACTAACCTACAGGGATTACTTGCTTTCACTTGAGTATTTGGTAGAGCTTAAGATCCTGGCCATTATAGGAGAATGGCAGAATCTCTCTAGAAGGATATGCTAGAATAAAGGAATTATTCTGGTTGACCTATATAATATTGAATGGTCCTTTCTAAAGAGAGTTGAACTTATGATGCTTTCCTTTGGACTCGCGCCTTTTATCCCACAGTAGGACCAAGTTACCTTGCATAAAATTTCTTGTTCTGGCTTTCTTATCAAAGAATTTTTTCACTCTCCTCTGATGATCAGTGATGTGGTCAATAAGCTTTTCCCATTTTTCCTCTGACTTGGTCAGATACATGATTCATTTCTGCAGACCATTCTAGAAGACTAGATCTTCAATTACCTGCTGCAGCCTGCAAACGGATAACTCCTGTAGAAGTGGGAGACAAGGTTCAATTCCATAAACTAGCTCAAAAGGTGATATCCTGATAGCTCATTTAGGTGTTATCCTATCTACCCATAGAGCTTTGTGCAATTTCTTGTGCCAATCTTTTTGACTCTCTGAAACTAGTTTCTTCATTATGTTAATCAGGTTCTTGTTGCTTGACTCAGCCTGACCATTTCCCTAAGGGAAATAATCAGATGAGTGACTAAGATGAATACTATTGTTGCAAAAGAACTCTGTAATCTCCGATGAAGAGAAATATGTGGCATTGTCCATCACTAGCTTCAATGGCACTCCAAACATTACCAAGATATTCTCTTTGATAAATTCACAGACCACCTCAGATGTAGTTTTCTTGGTAGGCCTAGCTTCAACCCACTTTGTAAAGTAATCAGTGGCAGTTATGACATATAGGTGACCTGCAGAAGAGGGAGGATTTATCATACCAATGAAATCAAGCCCCCATTGCTGAAAGGGACCCTCAACTACAACCGGCTTTAATGGGAGAGCAGCCAACTGAGGCTTACTGGAAAACATATGACATTTATCACACTTGGCCACCCAATTGTAGGAATCCTTAAACATGTCGGGCCAGTAGTAACACTGCCTCAAGATTTTATATGCAGTGACTGTGGATGAGAAGTGTCCACCACATGCCTCATTATGGAATGCCTGGAGCAATCTCTCTTGTTGTGACCTGTCCACACACCTTAAGAAAGTTCCATCTATTGCCCTCTTATATAACTGGTCATCATAAATGGCATACTTGGCTGCTTTAGTCTTCAAATCTCTTCTATGTTTGTATGTCAATCCCTCCAGGCAATCTCCATAAGTAAGGAAATAGGCGATGTTTGAAAACCAAGGATCAAGAAGACTAACCATTAACACCTTTGGAGAATCTTCCTCTTGAGCTATTTATTGATTTTCTGCCATTATTTTACACAAGCTGTTTCCTCTGACCAGCTTTGTTGGCTTAAGTTCAATATCATACTCCTGTACCTTTGTTATCCATGCACCTCTAGTATTACATCCTATTTCTTATTGTGTCAAAATGCTCTTAACAGCAGAATCAGGAATATAAATAACAGAATGAGATTGTAATACATAGAATCTAAAAAATTTCAATGCCCTTACCACCGCATATGCATGCTTCTCCATTTGAGAATATCTCAGTTCATGATCCTTGAGCGGAGTGCTCATGAATGCCATAGGCGCCTAAATTCCTTCATTGTTTTCTTACATCAGGATAGCAGACAATGTATGAGGTGATACGTAACAGTACAATATGAACTCCTTGGTATAATTTAGATGCACCAACACAGGTGCTTTGGCTATAGCATGCTTGATTAAATCAAAGGCCTTCTTCCCAAAGTCATTCCACTTGAAACTTTGACTACCCTTCATCATATCAATTAAGCATTTTTTAATCTTGAAAAAGTCAGAAACGAACCACCTAAGAAAATTTACCTTCCCAAAAAATGATCTTTTTCCAAATTTGCTTCCTGGTAGGTTCAATTGCTAGATGGCCTTCACGCGCTCAAGGTCAATTTAGATTCCTTCATGGGAAACAATATGACCTAGTAGTCTACCTTTGGTGACACAGAAAACAGACTTCTTGGGGTTAAGAGAGATGCCATGCTCTGTGCATCTCTTTAGCACCTTCTCAAGATCTTTCAAATGATCTTCTCTCTTCTTAGAGAAGACTATTAAATCATCCAAGTATATAACTATTATTCTATCTGGAGGTCTACAAATGAAGAGTTCATTTCCCTCTGGAAGGTAGCTCCAACATTGATAAGCCTGAAGGGCATTCTATTATAAGCAAACGTTCCCCAAGGAGTGGTGAACGGTGTCTTATACTTATCTTCTGGGTCCACCTCAATCTGGTTGAAACCCGAGAAACCATCCAACATGGACATTATTTCAGATCCAACAACTATTTGCAGTATGTGATCCATGTTGGGCAAGGCATAATTATCCTTCAGAGAAGCCTAGTTCAGATTCTGAAAATCTACACGAATTTTGATTTCTCTGTTCTTCTTCTGGACAGGCACGATGTTGGCTATCCATGTAGAGTGATGTATGGGGTAGATAATTTTTGCCTCCAACATCTTATGAACTTCCCTGAAAATGGCATCTGAAATCTTAGGATTGTAATTTCGTTGCTTCTGCCAGAAAGGGACAGCTTCACGCTTGAGAGGGATCATGTGCTTGAAGTCTCCATTCCGGAAAGTCTTGAGGTCTTCATAGCCCCAAGAAAACACATCCTTATACTGGGAGAGTAGGTGTTTAGCCTTTTCCCTCTCCTTTTTTTTGCAACAACTGCCAATATTTATCATCTTAGGTTTATTTTCAGTGCCTATGTTCATTCCCTCGAAATCCCCTGAGCTACCACCTTTCCTGTCTCTTTCTTTTCTAATATATGCATCATGTCTATCAAAAAAAATTTCAAGGGAGATTAGGTGTCGAGGAATTTTGTTACCTTTTAACTGTTCTTCTCCAAGCTCCAATTGCTTTTTGCTGTCTAGAGAGAGATCCTTGCAGGTACTAGAAATTCCTTCAAAATATTGATCACTGAACTGATCTGATCCTTCCATGAAAGCTTGTATTTTCTTGGCACTGATGAAGACTTGCCAGATATCCACATTATCTAGAACATTCGGCCTGAAGAGAACTTCAACTTTGTATTTCTTATCTCCTATTTCTAGATGCAGGAGGAGAAGTGAAGCTGATGCAGCCAACAACTCTGCTCTAGTGTTATGCTCTCTTGGAACAACCTAGATTGAAAAGGCATCAAAGTCCTTTATGATATCCCAGAATCTATTCCTAGAACTCTGCAATCTCGCATTTTTCACTGCGTACTGCACTCAAACTTGCCTCACTATCAACTTTGCATCACCAAGTGCTTTAAGGATTTTTATCCCTCTTTGCTTCGCAACAACAATGCCTAGCAATTGAGATTCATATTCCGCTGTATTATTAGTTTTCTTAAACTACAATTTATAAGAAAGTTCTATCATGTCTCCTTCTAGGGGAATAAGAACTACGCCAGCCCCTGAACCTGCAGTAGCACAACTGTCGTCGAACTCCAAGGTCCAGATATCCTGATTGTTAGTAATTTCAGGCATTTCATCTTGATGATCAAAATCTGAAAATAGCATATAACTGCCAAATTTCATCTCCTGGTAGAGGATTTGTGCCTTAGGGTCATTAGACTTCATTACTTTGAATTTGGCCTTTTCCTCAGGCTCCATCTTTATCTTCTTAGTACCCACCGGGATTATAGCATGGGACCAGTCCATCTTGATTTCTCCACTTATGTCTCTACAAAAACTTTTGCTTAGAAGCATACCGTAGCTGGCCGGAAGATCGGCTACCAGGATGGTTAGCTTCATCCTCTTTGCAGGGTGTGCGGCCAATGCAACTTGTGCATCCTTTACCTAACCTAGGAGAGTAACCTGTGTAGCATCCATTGAATAATAGCGGCCAAAGTTTTTGGTAAGGGTCAATCCAAGGGCTTTAGCAATGGAGGCGGGCATGACATTATCAGAGGCTCCAGAGTCAATAATACAGTTGCTTAGTTTATGACCATTAACAAAAAGGGAAACATAGAATGGGTCAGGCTTCTGGCCAGGAGCAGTGGCTAAGACTGAAGAATCTTCTTCTTGAAAGAGCAAGGGGAGGACAGGTTCTTCAGCATTTAAAGGGCCACTACTAGGGGTTTCATCACTAACTGTAGAATTTATATTAGGCTGCATTTTGGAATTAGCATCACTTTTACAGTAATCTACAAGATTTTGAAGTTCAGTAGGATGAGTTTTTAAATATTCTAAGGGAGACACTTGGATTCTAGCATCCTTGCAGTATTGAATTATATCAAAGGAAGATAGAGACTTACCATTTGTTTCAGACTTCAAGTGATCCTTCTTCTAGGATGAAGAAGTAGAAGCTTCGGGTGCACTAGCTGAAGGACCAGGTGCAATGTTCTGGGGAGGAAAAGAGTTTCCTAGATTTTAGTCTCTCTGACTTCTTATTGCCACTGCCATTTGAATTCCATCCATGGTGGCAAAGCAATCACCTCTAACTTAAAAATCAGATTCATACTCCAAAAATAAATTACTGGAGTCGCCATGGGGAGCAGAATCTTCTTCACTTTAAAGATATTCAATAGTCAGCTCATTTCTTGAAGCTAGCTATCTGTATCTATTCATCTCTAGACAACCATTACCATGATGGTCAGCTCTTAGATGAAAAATACACATATTATCTTTTTAGTTGCCTCAATGGCGAGCTTTTGCTGAGCCGGTGGCAACTGTAACTGTTTACCTTCATGTTGTTTTCTGGGAATATCCTGGTAAGAATTATAGAAGGATAGGGTAGACTTTCCCATTTTCCGCTTAAGGTCAATCATCTCATTAGACAATTTCAGAAGCATTGCCTCAGTATTTTTGGTTACACTGGAAGTAGAGCTTGTGGAGGCACTGCTCTACAATTCTCACTTCCATTTCCCGACAGCTATGAGGTCATCCTCTAACTCAATTGATAGTGTGAGCGGCTTGTAGATTGGCCACATGCACTCGTCTAATTTGGAAACTTATGTTAGGAGGCATTGAACTGATAAAGAACATCTTATGGTTGTCAGTTGTAGGCCTACTAGCAGCAGGGATCCTGTTAGCGAGCTTGTTAAACCTTGCAATAAAATCCCTCATAGGAACACTAGGTTCTTTCTTTATCTGAGTGAGCTGAGTTAGAAGTGCATGCTCATCTTTTGTACTTTTATAGCAATTCTTCATATCATTCCAACTAGTTATGCATCCCATCGGGAGATGTTGAAACCAGTCAGCAACATTTTCTATTAAAGTCTCTACAAACATTCTTATTGCCACGTCTTCGTGCTAAGGGTTTACAGTGCTACATGCGGCTAAGAAGGCTACAATATGCTCATCAGCGAATACTTTCCCGTCTCCATTGAACTTGGGAAAGTTCTTTCAGGAAGCTCGAGGTAAGTCATTATTAGCTCCTAGTTGAAGAGGCCCAATGGTGTTACCCCAAGGGACGACCATTGAAATAGGGAGGGTTACTGGCATAGCCTAAAAATTTACATTGGTAGGAGCAACTACTTTGTGAAGAGTGAGGGTGTTACACAATAATGGGGTAGTATTGTGGATGACAGGAGGTATAGAAGAACAGCTATGAATCAGGGAAATGGGGCGTGGCAGTGGCAAGAGAGCACCACCGATACCTAGAAAGACAAGATCCTGAACATTGGTTCTTCCTCTTTTGAGAGGGTCTTCTAACAAATGAAACTTAGCCTTCTACAATTCTTCAAACATAGGATCTTTATGTCCCTCTCTCCGGACACTTCGGGTATACTTAGGATCCAGAACTACCAAACCTGATTACTGTAGCTGCACAATTATGAATTTTCTTTCCCGTAACACTCCCTCCCAATATTCAACGTTGGCCTAATCTCTTTCTAGCTCAAAGTTGATTCTTTTGTATTGGTCAAGGGATTTCCGGCTTTTCCAGACAAGGATATTCAACTGGTTTATAATGTCATCTTGCTCGTCCTGGATGCGAAGATTATGTTACTCTAGTGGGACTTGTCCTTTGTGAGGCAACACCATTTCTCCTTAAGAGTGATATGCATAATGTAGCATTAGGAATGCCAAATAGATAATTTCGAAGTCACTTAGTAAAGCCACAGATAGACTTACTAAGTAAACTTAGGAAAATTCAGAGTTCTCCCCAGTAGAGTCGCCAAAAGCTGTTGGTTTACAATTTGTCTACTTTAATTTTGATTTATATAATGACTCTTGAAAATACCCAATACTGGCATTTATAGAACAAAAAGTAACCACAGACTGGGTCAATTGTAGGAATCTATCAATGACCCCTGAATTGAAAGGTACAGTATCCCTTATGTGAAAGATATGCAATGAAATTTGTCTTTCAGTTTTTAAAGGTATGCTCTTAACCGAAGAGTAGAAGAGGTTTAACCAAGTTGCTCAAAGCTTCAAACAACTCAGGTGATGAATGGGGACTTACTCAATGACATGCAATCTGAAATGAAAACTATTATGCAGTGCGGGATGAATACAGACTACCATCTACTAGCAGAGATGAACAAAGAAAGTGTAACAATGCAATTCTCGGATTACTAAGATTGTGAAACTTCGACAATACCTAGATTATCTTGATCTCATTCTCTATTAACCCTCTTCCCAAATCCTTATGAAAGAACTAATCTATTGAACTAAGATGTGTAATGAAATGAAAATAGAGTACTTATGCTGAAGATAGTAAATATACAATCCACTGAATGAAAATAATAAAAACCCGGTTCATTACTATTCATTCAATTTCCAGTATAAGAATCCTCCTTCAAAACATCACACAACTAACTAAGATGAACAACAAAAATCAATTCAAACTCAGAGTTGCACACAGTAGTCCCAGCTATAGGGGTTTGCCCAAAGTAAGTTTTGCCGATCTTATTTACTTTAGAAAAATCTACATATATAGGTCTTCTCCAAAATGACCCATTTCAATAATGATTTCCTCTTTACAATATTATGAGAGGAACATTCTAATAATAAACCTGGTCGGTTACAAAAACTGACAAAGCTGACAAAATGCCAAAAATGGTTACAATATACAAAAATTGGGAAGACGACACAGATAAACAAATTCTATGTCATCTTCTATGTAATGGCTTTTCCTCTGTAATCCTTAATTGCATCCGTTAACTTGCCAAAATCCTGAGCATTCGGAATGATTATATTGTCATCTTGGATCATCCAAAAATCATGCATCTCTGTCAGTTCATCCAACTTGGAAATCTGGGATTGGAGCTTCTCCGATTGCTTTTTTATCACAACTTCTATCGCGGAGAACTCACTGGTTCTTAACACTTGGAAGTTAGCCGGATCCGCAATCTCATCTATTAAAGTAAGAAAATTATCTTTCATTGACTCTGTATTCACCAACTTGTCACTTCCGAAAACTTGAGATTCTATGTGCAATACTTTCAAAAACTCAAACAGTTTATTAATCTCCTTTTGTACTAACTTAACCATAGTCTTGAGTTCATTTGCTAATATGTTTGAGTTCTCAACCATGAACTTCAGAGACTGCCTCTAGTGAAATAATGGCTCCTGTCTGGTCTTGAGGATACCATTAGAGATTGCAACACTAGTCTTCATATCAACCACCTCCTGCAAGGTGGCTTACTGCTGTGTCAATCCAGTGGATGCATTATAGATGGTCTCCTGGTGTTTTGATGCTATATCCTTCAATTTGTCTGCAACAAGTAGAAGGTTCCCCAAACTCTCAATGACAATGGTGCCTTGAACCTTCATTGCTTCTATCCATGCTCTGCCAATTTGACCAAACTGTCTCTCTTGCTGCAACTTCAGTAGCAAGTTCTTATTCTCCTCCGCATTAGGATCAAACTGAGTAGATGAATTAGTGCCAAGAGAAGATTTAATATACTCTACTAGCTCCTTATTTTCCGACTTGAGGACTTTCTTGTCTACTCAGAGTTCTTCTAAACAACCCTCAATCTGCTCATTGGTGGTTTTCTAGATATTCACCATCGATTCATGCACTAGCACCCCTAGGTCCATAGTTTTAATCTGTAAATTTGGAGCTAAAAGTTCATGAAACTTTCCTTCTTTCTGTGGCTCTTCTATTTCTATTAGCATATGCCTGGTCATGGAATCATGAGAAAGTGTCGCCGCAAACTTTTGCTAGTTCACCTTCTTTGCCAGTGGCTGAGATGAGGTTGCCTTAAGGATCAGGTACTTTGAAGAAATGGCCTCCTCATGTCATTTCTTCTTCATCTCAATGGTTTCCTCCAACCATGAGTCTATGGATAGCACCTTAATTGCAGATTGGATTGCCGTAGGATCAAATAGCTTCTGGGCAATTGGAGGAGTCCACTTGTCTTGTGGTGGAACATGGAAGGAGGCAACCTTAGTCACCGAAAGGGAAAGAGTATTTATCGGCTGAGAGGAATCCTGACCATCCATGGGATTTGTGTCATCCAAGGTGACAATCAGACTTGGTGAGGAAGGCTTGGTCACAAGCACTTCTTATTCTTTCTTCTTTTCCTTTTCCTTATCTTCTTCCTTCTCCTCTTCATTTCCAATGTTTGGGAGCGAACCATCTCCGTAGTTGAGAGTGATGGGAACATTCTTTTTTGGGGGCTGGTCACCTCCTTGAATGATGGATTGCGCTGCACCTGTTGAAACTAATGGCGCCATAGAAGAAGTGACTGCTGAAGATGATTTCTCAGCTCCTAAAGTCGTTCCTCCAGATGAACCTGCGCCACAAGTTGTTTTTCGTCGCGCTATTGTCCATTCTACCCATTTTTTGGTTCTCTTGATAATGCCTCTCATGAGAAGCTCCAATGAATCAATCACTGGACCAATTGGTGGAGAGGAAGAAATGGGAAACACCTTGATCTAGTTTTAGGATGAGGGATGCATGAAGAGGCCATCATCTGCAAGATCAAATACATCAACACCATTATTATACATTGCAATTTCATCCAAAGTTAAATGGGACCACAATTTTTCTCGTGTTTGATACTCATTAAAACACTTGGCCTAGAAATCTTCAATATCCAGGACATGTCTGTAGGCATGTCCAAGCTTCAGGTGATCTCTAACAAAACCCATAGGATCATAATGAGGCCTAAGAAAATCATAATCAGGAAGCTTGATCTTATCCTTAAAACTCGAACAAATTCCAGGCATCAGATCTGGATGCACAGGAATATGGACCAACCACCACGGGGAAGGAAATTATGGAAATCTTCTTCACAGTTGAACACAGAGTGTTTACTTCCAATATCTACCGGCAAAGCTCTAGCAAGGCCACCTTATCTTAAGGATACCGAGGCAATCTCTTAGGAAATCCAGAGAAGGCTCCTATTCGAAGATAAGAGAAACTCAGGAATTGGATTAAAGGACATCCATACTGACTGATTTCTAAGATGGCCTCTGGCAAGTATCTTCTTTCTGGGCAACCTTGAAGTTCCCAAAAGATTCTCTTTGTAGACCTCAATTATTTTGGTTTTGTTATCGAGGTTCTTGATTGCTGGTAAGCCGGGCCAGAGGTGCTGAGTTGCCAAAGCATAGATCAAGTAAGAAGACATTTAGAACTGTTTGAATCCTTGACAAGAACTCATCGAGGATGCTAGCTTCTCACATAGGATTTCTGCCCAATCAATGAACATATTTTCTGCACAAACAGCTTGAACAAGAAAGAAATTATGTTTAACAAGATCCAAGATCTCGGGTTTTCCATCTAATCTGGTCAACAGGGCTAGAATATCAACAATTTCCCTCTTTAGGGTTGTTCCAAAGAGAGTCTTCAAAATATTAATTTTATTTGATCGAGGGGTCTGGAACCAGATCTTCTACATGTTTTCCCTCCTTAGAGTCTTCTTTTCATTGAACATAGATGCAGAAGAACCGAAGTCGATATCACAATATACGTCTTTCGCTGGAATGCCAAAAGCGGACTGGATTAGGGCTTTATCAATCGTCAGCAAAATAGATTGATCTGGGAACAGGATTTTCTTTGTCACTGGGTCGTATTTCTTGATACTTTCTCTGACGAGCTTAGGAGCTTGAAATGCCATTGGAAACACCGCAGCTTCTACCAGACCACTATCCTTAAGCTTCTGTGTAATAGGGTGAACTGGATGAGAATTCAATCTTCTACGCAAATCTCCGAGATTAAAGAATCTTAGAGATGTGTCAGAAACTTCTTTCAATTCACTTTCAATACCAATTAATCTGTCATAACCAGAAGCTTTAACAGCCATTTTCTGAAAAACTGAGAACATGAGTGAAGACAAATGGCTTTGTTAATAAAAAACGGTAAGCAGAAAATGATGGCGAATGCTTAAGAAATAGCCGCTAAGATTCGAACATTGGCGCCACATGAATGACATTAAGGTGACCTAATGGACGCAATGATAGGTTTAGCATTTAATTTTTGATAATCAACGGCTATTTGAAATTCCCGTTTTGGAGAAAATAACGGCCCCAAAATCCTCAAACCTAAACTTAACTTTATGTTCATTTGCCGCTAGCTGAAAGAAGTCTTTAGTCTTGCGGAAAAAGAACACACTTTCCTTCTGATGCCAAAATGAATGAACTTTAGACCATTTTTCCTTGAGCGAAAAAAGAATATAAGAGAATACTTTTCCCGTAAGACTGTTTCCTTTATTTTAGAAAAGTATCCCGATGGCTTCTCCTTTTATCCTTTGCGCATCTAGACAACTTCTTTTCTGTTAGGAGCACTTAACTTCTTATTTTCTCTTTTCACTTGCATCGGGGTTGCACCTTTGAGACCAACTTCTCCGAAAACTGCATGATCACTACCACTACTCCACAACTTGATATCTCTGAGAGTTGAAAAACTCTTTTTACGAATAAAAGCTTTGTCAATCACTTACAAAAAACATGTATATCTTTTGGAAAAACATATTGAGCATTACAGATCCGAGGGTGACTACTTTTTATTTGGAAGATGCTATGACACCCCTTTCCCGACATACCTAAATCACCTAAACACCAGATGAAGCAGAAATATTGAAAACCCGCTAGGCTCAAATAGGTAAGGCAAATAATTTATCCGATAAGAATATTAGGGGAAGGTTTCAAGATGAATGAGAAGTAGGTCACCAAAGAACACAATTTTACCCCCTAGGACCTAAACACCCTTAGAATAAAATTTGGCAACAGCTGGCTCCGACTGGGGACTTAGACATGCCAATGTCTGAGAAGGGACCCAGAGTCTCTGGTTTCGCACAACAAGACCGACAGGAAAAACAATGGGCAGACTAAACTAAAACACACGACAGGAAAGGAAACTAAACTAAACTAAGACTAAGAAAGCAGGAGAAACACAAAGCAAACCAACCTACACTAACACTAACTTGCAGGGATTACGTGCTTTCACTTGAGTATTTGGTAGAGCTTCAGATGCTGGCCATTGTAGGAGAATGGCAGAATCTCCCCAGAAGGATATGCTAGAATAAAGGAATTATTCTGGTTCACTTGTATAATATTGAATGGTCCTTTCCAAAGCGAGTCAAACTTATGGTGCTTTCCTTTGGACTCGTGCCTTTTATCCCACGGTAGGACCAAGTCACCTTGCATAAACTTTCTTGGTCTGGATTTCTTATCAAAGAATTTTTTCACTCTCCTCTGATGATCAGTGATGTGGTCAACAAGCTTTTCCCATTCTTTCTCAAACTTGGTCAGATACATGATTCATTTCTCAGGACCATTCTGGAAGACTGGATCTTCAATTACCTGTTGCAGCCTACAAATGGATAACTCTAGCAGAAGTGGGAGACTAGGTTCAATTCCATAAACCAGCTCAAAAGGGGATATTCTGATAGCCCATTTAGGTGTTATCCTATCCGCCCATAGAGCTTTGTGCAATTTCTTGTGCCAATCCTTTTGACTCTCTGAAACTAGTTTCTTCATTATGTTAATCAGGTTCTTGTTGCTTGACTCAGCCTGACCATTTCCCTAAGGGAAATAATCAGATGAGTGACTAAGATGAATACAGTTGTTGTAGAAGAACTCTGTAATCTCTGATGAAGAGAAATAAGTGGAATTATCCATCACTAGCTTCAATGGCACTCCAAACCTTACCAAGTTTTTTTTTTTGATAAATTCATAGACCACCTCAGATGTAGTTTTCTTGGTACGCCTAGCCTCAACCCACTTGGTAAAGTAATCCATGGCAGTTATGACATATAGGTGACCTACAGAAGAGGGATGATTTATCAGAAAAATGAAATCAAGCCCCCATTTCTGAAAGGGACCCTCAACTACAACCGGCTTTAATTGGAGAGCAGCCAACTGAGGCTTACTGGAAAACATACGACATTTATCACACTTGGCCACCCAATTGTAGGAATCTTTAAACATGTTGGGACAGTAGTAACACTGCCTCAAGATTGTATATGTAGTGACTATGGACAAGAAGTGTCCACCACATGCCTCATTATGGAATGCCTAAAGTAATCTCTCTTGTTGTGACCTGTCCACACACCTTAAGAAATTTCCATCTATTGCCCTCTTATATAACTGGTCATCATAAATGACATACTTGGCTTCTTTAGTCTTCAAATCTCTTCTCTGTTTGTATGTCAATCCCTCCGAAATATCTCCATAAGTAAGGAAATAGGTGATGTTTGAAAACCAGGGATCAAGAAGACTAACGAGTAACACCTTCGGAGAATCTTCCTCTTGAGCTATTTCTTGATTTTCTGCCATTATTTTACACAAGCCATTTCCTCTAACCATCTTTTTTGTCTTAAGTTCAATATCATAATCCTCTACCTTTGTTATGCATGCACCTCTAGTATTACATCCTATTTCTTGTTGTGTCAGAATGCTCTTAATAGCAGAATCAGGAATATAAATAACAAAATGAGAATGTAATACATAGAATCTAAAATTTTTAGTGCCCTTACCACCGCATATGCATGCTTCTCCATTTGAGAATATCTTAGTTCATGACCCTTGAGCGGAGTGCTCATGAATGCAATAGGCGCCTGAATTCCTTCATTGTTTTCTTGCATCAAGATAGAAGACAATGTATGAGTTGATACGTAATAGTACAATATGAACTCCTTGGTATAATCTGGATGTACCAACACAGGTGCTCTGGCTATAGCATGCTTGATTAAATCAAAGGCCTTCCTAGAGTCATTCCACTTGAAACTTTGACTACCCTTCATCATATCAATTATGCTTTTTCTAATCTCAGAAAAGTCAGGAATGAACCGCCTGAGAAAATTTACCTGCCCAAAAAAAGATCTTTTTCAAGATTTGCTTCCCGACAGGTTCAATTGTTGGATGACCTTCACGTGCTCAGGGTCAATTTGGATTCGTTCGTGGGAAACCATATGACCTAGTAGTCTACCTTCGGTGACATAGAAAACAAACTTCTTGGGATTAAGAGAGATGCCATGCTCTCTACATCTCTCTAGCACCTTCTCATGATCTTTCAAATGATCTTCTCTCTTCTTAGAGAAGACTATTAAATCATCCAAGTATATAACTATTATTCTATCCCAAAGGTCTGCAAATGAAGAGTTCATTTCCCTCTGGAAGGTAGCTCAAGCATTGATAAGCCCGAAGGGCATTCTATTATAAGCAAAAATTTCCCAAGGAATGGTGAACGTTGTCTTATACTTATCTTCTAGGTCCACCTCAATCTGGTTGAAACCTGAGAAACTGTCCAACATGGACATCATTTCGGATCCAGCAATGGTTTGTATTATGTGATCCATGTTCGGCAAGGTGTAATTATCATTCAGAGAAGCCTGGTTCAGATTCTGAAAATCTACACAAATTGTGATTTCTCCGTTCTTCTTCCGAACGGGCACGATGTTGGGTATCCATGTAGAGTGATGTATGGGGTAGATAATTTTTGCCTCCAACATCTTATTAACTTCCCTGAAAATGGCATCTGAAACCTTAGGATTGTAATTTCATTGCTTCTGCCAGAAAGGGACAGCTTCAGGCTTGAGAGGGATCGTGTGCTTGAAGTCTCCATTCTGGAAAGTCTTGAGGTCTCCATAGCCCCAAGAAAACACATCCTTATACTGGGAGAGTAGGTGTTTAGCCTTTTCTCTCTCCTTTTTTGTGCAACAACTACCAATATTTATCATCTTAGGTTTATTTTCAGTGCCTTTGTTCAGTCCCTTGAAATCCCCTGAGGTATCACCTTTCCTGTCTCTTTCTTTTCTAATATATGCATCATGTCTATCAAAAAAAATTTCAAGGGAGATTAGGTGTCGAGGAATTCTGTTACCTTTTAACTGTTCTTCTCCAATCTCCAATTGCTTCTTTATGTCTGGAGAGAGATCCATGTAGGTACTAGAACTTCCTTCAAAATATTGATCACTGAACTAATCTGATCCTTCCATGAAAGATTGTATCTGCTTGTCACTGATGAAGACTTGCCAGATATCCACATTATCTAGAACATTCAGCCTGAAGAGAACTTCAAATTTGTATTGCTTATCTCCTATTTTCGGATGTGGGAGGAGAAGTAAAGCTAAGGCGACCAACAAATCTTCTCTAGTGTTATGCTCTCTTGGAACAACATGGATTGAAAAGGTATCTAAGTCCTCTATCTCATCCCAGACTCTGTTCCTATAACTCTATAATCTCACATTTTTCACTATGTACTACGCTCCAACTTGCCTCACTATCAACTCTGCATCACTAATTGCTTTAAGGATTTTTACCCCTCTTTGCTTCGCAGTAGCAATGCCTAGCAATAGAGCTTCATATTTCGTCGTATTATTAGTGTTCTTAAACTGCAATTTATAAGAAATTTCTATCATGTCTCCTTTCGAGGGAATAAGAACTATGCCAGCCCCCGAATCTGCAATAGCACAACTGTCATCGAACTCCAAGGTCCAGATATCCTGATTGTTAGTAATTTTTGGCATTTCATCTTGATGATCAAAATCTGAAAATAGCATCTAATTGCATAATTCAATCTCTTGGTATAGGATTTGTGCCTTAGGGTCATCAGACTTCATTACTGTGAATTTGGTCTTTTCCTTGGGCTCCAGCTTTATCTTCTTATTACCCCCCAAGATTATAGCATGGGACCATTCCATCTTGATTTCTCCACCTATGTCTCTGTAAAAACTTCTGCTTAGAAGAATATCGTAGCTGGCTGGAATATCGGCTACCAGGATGGCTAGCTTCATCCTCTTTGCATGGTGTGCAACCAATGCAACTTATGCTTCCTTTACTTGACCTAGGAGTGGAACCTATGTAGCATCCATTGAATAACAATGGCCAAAGGTTTTGGTAAGGGTCAATCCAAGGGCTTTAGCAACGTAGGTGGGCATGACATTATCGGAGGCTCCAGAGTCAATAATACAGTTGCTTAGTTTATGACCATTAACAAAAAGGGAGACATAGAACGGGTCAGGAATCTGGCCAGGAGCAGTGGCTAAGACATAAGAATCTTCTTCTTCAAAAAGCAAGGGGAGGACAGGTTCTTCATCGTTTAAAGGGCCACTACTAGGGGGTTCATCACTAACTGTAGAATTTATATTAGGCTGCATTCTGGAGTTAGCATCACTTTTATAGTAATCTACAAGCTTTTGAAGCTTGATAGGATGAGTTTTTAAATATTCTAAGGGAGACACTTGGATTCTAGCATCCTTGCAGTATTTAATTATATCAAAGGAAGACAAAGAGTTACCATTTGTTTCAGACTTTGAGTGATCCTTCTTCCAGGATGAAGTAGAAGCACCGGGTGCACCAGCTGAAAGACTAGGTGCAATGTTCCGGGGAGGAAAAGAGTTTCCCAGCTTTTTGTCTCTCTGACTTCTTGTTGCCACTACAATTTGAATTCCATCCATGGTGGCAAAGCAATCACCTCCGACTTTGGAATCAAATTCATACTCCAAAAAGAAATTACCGCAGTCGCCATGGGGAGCAGAATCTTCTTCACTTTTAAGATATTCAATAGTCAGCTCATTGCTTGAAGCTATCTCTCTGTATCTATTCATCTCCAGACAGCTATTACCATCATGGTCAGTTCTTAGATGAAAAATACACATATTATGCTTTTTAGCTGCCTCAATGGCGAGCTTTTGCTGAGCCGGTGGCAACTGCAACTATTTACCTTCATGTTGTTTTCTGGGAATATCCTGGTAAGGCTGCTGGAAGGATGGGGTAGAATTTCCCATTTCCCGCTTAAGGGAAATCATCTCATTAGACAAGTTCTAAAGCATTGCCTCAATATTTCCGGTTACACCGGAAGTAGAGCTTGTGGAGGCACCACTTTGCACTTCTTGCTTCCATTTCCTGGTAGCTATGAGATCATCCTCTAACTCAATTGATAGAGTCTAAGTGGCTTGCAGATTGGCCACATGCGCTCGTCTGATTTGGAAACTTATTTCAGGAGGCATTGAATTGATAAAGAACATATTCTGGTTGTCAGTTGTAGGCCTGCTAGCAGCACGGATCTTGTTAGTCAGCTTGTTAAACCTTGCAATAAAATCCCTCATAGGAACACTAGGTTCTTTCTTTATCTGAGTGAGCTGAGTTAGAAGTGTATGCTCATCTTCTGTACTTTTATAGCGATCTTCAAAGTGATTCTTCATATCATTCCAACTGTTATGCATCCTGTCAAGAGATGTTGAAACCAGTTAGCAGCATTTTCTATTAAAGTCTCTACATACATTCTTACTGCCACGTCTTCATGCTGAGGTTTTACAATGCTCCATGCGGAAAAGAAGGCTGCAATATTCTCATCAATGGATACTTTCCCATCTCTATTGAACTTGGGAAAGTTCTTTCAGGAAGCTCGAGGTAAGTCATTATTAGCTCCTAGCTAAAGTGGCCCAATGGCGTTACCCCAAGGGACGGCCATTTAAATAGGGAGGGTTACTGGCACAACCTCAAAATTTATATTGGTAGGAGCAACTACTCCATGAAGAGTGAGGGCATTACACAATAATGGTGTAGTATTGCAGATGATTAGAGGTAGAGAAGAATGGCTACAAATCTGAGAAATGGGGCGTGACGATGGCAAGAGAGCACCACGGATACCTAGAAAGACAAGATCCCAGACATTGGTTCTTCCTCTTCTGAGAGGGTCTTCTAACAAAGGGAACTTAACCTTCTGCAATTATTCAAACACAGGATCTTTATGTCCCTCTCTCTGGACACTTCGAGTATACTTAGGATCCAGAGCTACCGAACCTGATTACTGTAGCTGCGAAGCTTTGAATCTTCTTTCCCGTAACACTCCCTCCCAATATTCAATGTTGGCCTCTTCTCTTTCTAGCTCAAAGTTGATTCTTTTGTATTGGTCAAGGGATTTTTTGCTTTTCCAAACAAGGATATTCAACTGGTTTATAATGTCGTCTTACTCGTCCTAGATGCAAAGATTATGTTGCTCTAGTGGGACTTGTCCTTTGTGAGGCAACACCATTTCTCCTTAAGAATGATATGCATAGTGTATCATTAGAAATTCCAAATAGATAATTTCTAAGTTACTTAGTAAAGCCATAGACAGACTTACTAAGAAAACTTAGGAAAAATATGAGTTCTCCCCAGTAGAGTTGCCAAAAACTGTTGGTTTACAGTTTGTCTACATTAATTTTGATTTATATAAAGACTCTTGAAAATACCCAATACTGGAATTAATAGAACAAAAAGTAACCACAGACTGGGTCAATGGTAGGAATCTATCAATGACCCCTGAATTGAAAGGTAAAGTATCCCTTATGTGAAATATATGCAATGAATTTAGTCTTTCAGTTTTTAGAGGTATGCTATTAACCGGAGAGCAGAAGAGGTTTAACCAAGTTTCTCAAAGCTTCAAACAACTTAGGCAATGAATGGGGACTTACTCAATGACATGCAATCTGAAATGCAAACTATTATGCAGTGTGGGATAAATGCAGACTACCATCTACCAATAGAGATGAAGAAAGAAAGTGTAACAATTTAATTCCCATATTACTAAGATTGTAAAACTTTGACAATACCCAGATTTTCTTGATCTCACTCTTTATTAACCCTCTTCCCAAATCCTTATGCAAGAACTAATCTATTGAACTAAGATGTGTAATGAAATGAAAACAGAGTACTTATGCTGAAGATAGTAAACATACAATCCACTGAATGAAAATAACAAAAACCTGATTCATTACTATTCATTCAATTTCTAGTATTAGCATCCTCCTTCAAAACATCACACAACTAACTAAGATGAACAACAAAAATCACTTCAAACTCAGAGTCGCACACAATAGTCCCAGCTACAGTGGTTTGCCCAAATTATTTTTTGCCGATCTTATTTACTTTACAGAAATTTACATATATAGGTCTTCTCCAAAATGTCCCATTTCAATAATGATTGCCTCTTCACAATATTCTGAGAGGAACATTCTAATAATAAACCTGGCCAGTTACAAAAACTGACAAAGATGACAAAATGCAAAAAATGGCTACAATATACAAAAATTGGGAAGACGACACAGGTCAATATATTCTATATCGTCTTCTGTGTAACAGCTTTTCCTCTATAAGCCTTCATTGCATCCGTTACCTTGCCAAAATCCTGAGCATTAGGAATGATTATATTTTCATCTTGAATCATCCAAAAATCATGCATCTCTGTCAGTTCATCCAACCGGGCAATCCAGGATTGGAGCTTCTCCGATTCCTTTTTTATCACAACATCTATCGCGGAGAGGTCACTAATTTTTGACACTTGGAAATTAACCGCATCCACAATCTCATCTACTAAAGCAAGAAACTTAGCTTTCATTCACTCTGTATTCACCAACTTGTCACTTTCAGAAAATTGAGATTCCGTGTGCAATACTTTCAAAAACTCAAATAGTTAATCAATCTCCTTTTGTACTAACTTAACCATAGTCTTGAGTTCATTTGCTGATCTGTTTGAGTTCTCAAACACGAACTCTAGATACTGCCTCCTGTGAAATAATGGCTCTTGTCCAATCTTGAGGATACCATTAGCTATTGCAACACTAGTCTTCATATCAATCACCTCCTGCAAGGTGGCTAACTTCTCTATCAATCCAGTGGATGCATTATAGATGGTCTCTTGGTGTTTTGATGTTGTATCCTTCAATTTGTCTGTAGCAAGTAGAAGGTTCCCCAAATTCTCAATGACAATGGGGCCTTGAAACCTCATCGCTTCTATCCATGCTCTACCAATTTGACCAAACCGTCTCTCTTGCTGCAACTTCAGTAGAAAGTTCTTATTCTCCTCCGCATTAGGATCAAACTGAGCAGATGAAGTAGTGCCGAGAGCAGATTTATTATTCTCTACTAGCTCCTTATTTTTGGACTTGAGGACTTCCTTGTCTACTTGGAGTTCTTCTAACCTGTCCTCAATCTGCTCATTGGTGGTTTTCCAAATATTCACCATCGAGTCATGCACTAGCACCCCTAGGTCCACAGTTTTAATCAAGAAATCATGAGCTGAAAGTTCATGAAACTTTCCTTCTTTCTGTGGCTCTTCTATTTCCATTAATATATGCACGATCGTGGAATCATGGGAAAGTGTCACCACAGAATTTTGCTTCTTCACCTTCTTTTCTAGTGGCTGAGATGAGGTTGCCTTAAGGATCAGGTCCTTTGAAGAAATGGCCTCCTCATGAGGTTTCTTCTTCTTCTCAATGGTTACCTCCAACCATGAGTTTGTGGATAGCAACTTAATTACAGACTGGAGAGCCGTAGGATCAAATAGCTTCTGGGCAATTGGAGGAGTCCGCTTGTCTTGTGGTGGAACATGGAAGGAGGCAACCTTAGTCACCGAAAGGGCCAGAGTATTTACCGACTGAGAGGAATCCTGACCATCCATTTGATTTGTGTCATCCAAGGTGAAAATTAGACTTGGTGAGGGAGGCTTGGTCATAAGCACCTCTTGTTCTTTCCTTTTCCTTATCTTCTTCCTTCTCCTCTTAATTTCCAATGTTTGGGAGTGAACCATCTCCGTAGGTCAGAGTGATGGGAACATTCTTTTCCAGAGGCTGGTCACCTCCTTGCCTGATGGATTGCGCTGCACCTGCTGAAACTGATGGCGCCACAAAATAAGTGATTGTTGAATATAATTTCTCAGCTCCTGAAATCATTCCTCTGGATGAACCTACGCAAGTTCTTTATGGTCGTGCTATGGTCCATTCTACCCATTTGTTAGTTCTCTTGATAATGCCTCTCATGAGAAGCTCCAATGAATCAATCACTGGACCAGTTGGTGGAGAGGAATAAATATCCAACACCTTGATTTGGTTGTAGGACGAGGGATGTATGAAGAGGCTGTCATCTTCAAGATCAGATACATCAACAACATTATTATACATTGCAATTTCATCCAAAGTTAAACAGGACCACAATTTTTTACATGTTTGATACTCTTTAAAACACTCAGCCCAGAAATCTTCAATATCTGTGACATGTCTGTAGGCATGTCCGAGCTGCAGGTGATCTCTAACAAAATCCATAGGATCATATTGAGGCCTAAGAACCTCTTAATCAGGAAGCTTGATCTTATCCTCAAAACTCTTTACCAAATTCTGGGCATCAGATCTGGATGCACAGGAATACGGACCAACCACCATGGGGAAGGAAATTCTGTTGATCTTCACAGTTGAACACAAAGTGTTCACTTCTAATATTTGTTGGCAATGCTCTACCAAGACCACCTTATCTTCAGGATATCGGGGCAATTTCTTAGGAAATCCATAGAAGGCTCCTATCCAAAGATAAGAGAAACTCGGGAATTGGATGAAAGAGCATCCATACTGACTGATTGCTGAGATGGCCTCTGGCGAGAATCTTCTTTCTAGGCAACCTTGAAGTTCGTGACAAATTCACATTGTTAATGCATCGTTCACAGAAGTATATTCCTCAAAGCTCCGATGCAATTGCAGATTCAGGTAGAACTCATATATTTTGGTGTTGTTATCAAAATTATGGATTACTGGTGAGCCGAGCCAGAGGTGCTGAGTCGCCAGAGCATAGATCAAGTAAGAAGACATGTAGAACTGTTTGAATCCTTAACAAGAACTCATCCAGGATGCTAGCTTCTCACACCAAATTTCTTTCCAATCACTGAACATATTTTCTGCAGAGATAGTTTGAACAAGAAAGAAATTATGTTCAACGAGATCCAAGATCTTAGGTTTTCTGTCCAATCTGGTCAACAGGGCTAGAATATCATCAATTTCCCTCTTTAGGGTTGTTCCGAAGAGAGTCTTCGACATCTTACTTTTCTTTGATCGAGGGGTCTGGAACCAGGTTCTCTACATGTCTTCCCTCCTTAGAGTCTTCTTTTCATTGAACATAGACCCAAAAGAACTAAAGTTGATATCACAATATACGTCTTTCACAGGAATGTCAAAAGCGGACTGGATTAGGGTTTGTCAATCGTTAGCAAAATTGATTGATTTGGGAACAAGATTTTCTTTCTCGCTGGGTCGTATTTCTTGATACATTCTCTGACGAGCTCAGGAGCTTGAACTGCCATTGGAAACCCCGTAGCTTCTACTAGACCACTTTCCTTAAGCTTCTGTGTAATAGGGTGAACTGGATGAGAATTCAATCTTCTATGCAAATCTCCGAGATCAAAGAATCTTAGAGATGTGTTGGAAACTTCTTTCAATTCACTTTCAATACCAATTAATCTGTCGTAACCAGAAGCTTTAATAGCCATTTACTGAAAAACTAAGAACATGAGTGAAGATAAATGGCTTTGTTAATAAAAATAGTGAGCACCAAACGATGGCGAATGCTTAAGAAATAGCTGCTAAGATCTGAACATTGGCGCCACACAAATGACATTAAGGTGACCTAATGGACACAACAATCGGATTAGCATTTAATTTTTGATAATGAATGGCTATTTGAAATTCCTGTTTTGGAGAAAATAACGGCCCCAAAATCCTCAAACCTACACTTAACTTTATGTTCATTTTCCGCTAGCTGAAACAAATCTCTAGTCTTGTGGAAAAAGAACACACTTTCCTTCTGATGCCGAAATGAATGAACATTAGACCATTGTACCTTGTGCGGGAAAAGAATATAAGAGAATACTTTTCTCGTAAGCCTATTTCCTTTATTTTGGAAAAGTATCCCGACAGCTTCACCTTTTGTCCTTTGCGCATCTAGACAACTTCTTTTCCGTCCGGAGTACTTAACTTCTTATTTTCTCTTTTCACTTGCATCGGGGTTGCACCTTTGAGACCAACTTCTTTGGAAACTGCATAATCACTGTCACTACTCCGCAACTTGATATCTCTGAGAGTTGAAAAACTCTTTTTACGAATAAAAGCTTTATCAATCACTTATCAAACACATGTTTATCTTCCGGAAAAACATATTGAGGATGCTAAGAAGAAAGCTGAAGAAACCTTGAACAATGCATTGAATCAAACGAAAGATGAAGCTAACAGCTACAAGAACAAATACTTGGAACTAGAGAAAAACAATCAAATTGTGAAAGGTGAACTAGCTGAAGTGAAGAAACATATTGAGAAACTTCACACCAGCTGTGACTTGATTGATGAATAGTTAGACAAGAAGAAACCTAAAGGTGACATGACTGGTATTGGCTTCAATGAAGCTGAATGTTCAAAGAATCAGGAAGAGAAATCAGTAGAGAAGATTGATGCTAAGAAACCATCTATTGAAGAACCTAAAGAGCAGATTAGAGCTTTTAGAGGTAGATGCTTTGGTTGCAAAAGATTTGGACACATGAAGAGAGATTGCAGAGGTAATGCCTCTTTTAGAACTTTTTTTGGTTCTTGTTTTAACTGTAATGGATATGGGCACAATAAGACTGAATGTAGAAGATGTAATCAATCTGGATATAGACAAGACAATGGAAGAAAACCTACAATGAAACCTACATGCTACAAATGTAACAACATTGGGCACATTGCGAAGTACTGTAAATTACAAGTTAATCAAGAAAGAAGACCTCCTATATGCTACAAATTTAATAATCTGGGACATATAGTAAAGTTTTACAGGCATAATGGAGTAGACAACAGAAGAACACCACCTCCTATGAATTCATAGAAGAATGGAAATGATACTGGCAAGAGTATTGCAGATGTGAAGAATGATTTTGAAAATTATTTTAAGAAAGAAGAAGATAAAAATAGTGGCAAGATATGGAATATTAAAGAAACTAGTGAGACATCAGTTCAAGGAGAGTCAATATATGCTACTAGATCTTTACCTGAAGGTAGCAAGATAGAATCAACCTAATTGGCCGATTATGGCCTTAGGGGAGCATTAAATGCAACACATCAGAATCTATCCTGCCCTGCAAATCATGTAGTGAGCTCATGAGAGCTTGGGAATATGTTGAGCTGACATTATGGATCATATATCTAAGAGTGCATCATCAGCCGACTTGTATATTTGTATCATGAGATTCAGTAGCCGATCAGACAGTTTGAAGTGAAAAGCAGACCTAATTCAGTATTAGCTAGAGTTATTATGATGGCATGGAGAATGGTAAAATAAAACACACAGTTCAACCTATACGAGGTATTGGCACAACAATTCCTTGAGAATGTTAAGCTTGTGAAGAAAGAAAAAATGGAAACCTTCAGATTTGGATCATTATTGGTACACATGTTCATTCATATTGAACATAAGTTTCCTGGTTTACATCCTAGTGGCTGGAAAACTGGAGTTCCCACTGGTATTTTGATTTCACAGAGTTACATGAGACAGAACACTACGTGGGTAGATGGAGAATTGTTTGCAATGATCAAAATTATACAAAGACAAATGAAGAGTAGATACAGACTACATGAGGATATTGTTGAGAATTACAAGGACACAGTTTATTTTATGGTTGAAACAAACTATTTATGTTTTGATGCAGTGACCCCTAGAAAGAAATGGTGTTACCCTATGGGTTATAAAGTGAGTTCTGAAGTACTCACCAGGAAAGTAGAACACATTCTTACATCAGAAGTTGATACATCAGAAGAGAGATGGGGAACATATGAGGAGAATTCAGAGAAGGTAAGAGAAGAACAGTATAGAGGACAGAGGAAGATAAATATTGGTAATCTTATTCATGACTGCGGAGTAAAGGCTGGTCTATCTGAGGAAGAACTGAAAGATATGAAGAAGAAGATGGCAGATAGATCCCTTGGAGTAGCTAGTGGAAGCACTAATGCCCCTTCCACCCCTGAAGTAATTATGGTTGATAACACACCTCCACCATAGCAGCTGGCAGAACAAGAAAAGGAAGTTACTCCTAGAGTAACTAGATCTAGTATGCAGACAAAAGAGAAGAGCATAGCTGAGGAAGAAGACAAGAAAACTGAGAAGAATAAAGCATGGAAACCTGACCTTAAAATGCTGGAGAAAAGAGAAATTGAACAAGGAAAATTGGTTTCAATTGATAAATATTATGACAGATATGAAGAAGCAGATAAACTGAAAATTGAAGACATTGTAATAGAGCACATGCTTAGTTTCAAGAAGATACTTTTGGAAGTTGAAGGAAGCATACCCTCAAATTTGTATACAAAATTGGAAAGCAGAAAATGTTTGGCACAAGTTGAAGATGATTAGATTAGAAACAAAGAGATTGATGACATGCTACCTGTGTTATCTGTACAAGAGAGAGATACTATAGTCAAATAATTGAAACCCCTATTGACAACAAAGACACGATTACTAAAGATAATGGTGAGGAAATATGATGAAGTGATTGAGGAAACTCAGAAGGCACTTGAGAAGATACTGTTGAGAACTACTTGTGTCAAGACCCAACCTCCTAAGACAGATTTACCTACACAATTGGGAATGGATGACAACACAAAGGACACATAGACTAATGATGAAGAGAGTAAAGAAGACACTACTGCAGATTTCTATGTTTCTGGTGTGGCAGTAACACTAGACCCCTCACAAGATGAGAAGGACCCTTTTGCAGGAACCATGGACACTTATATTAATGATGAACCTAAGAAGGAAGAGGAGAATAAGGAAGATGAGAAAAAAGAGGATGAAGGACAAAAGACTAAGCAAAAAGAAGATGAGAAGGAAGAGGTAACTTTACCATCTAGCTTATTGTTGGCAAGTAGTAATGTAAATGTTGATAACATGGATGAAGATGAACTGGTGATACTAGAATTCACCATACTGAACAAAGCAAAGGAGAAATTAGTACAGAAAGGAGATAAGAAAACAAGGTGATTTCAGGAGCTATTGATACTGTGAATAAATTTCTTCCAGTACCCTTAGTATTCTAGAACAAAGATGATATTGAGAACTTGAAAGTCACACTTGATGAGTTTGATGGCCATTTTAAAAATTTGCTGAAGACTGCAGAGGAGAAAGAAGAGAAAAAATATGAAGAGAAGTTGATAAAGGTATGCAAGTTCATCTCATGGGACTTAAAAGTTGTGAAAAATTGTCTGATAAACGTAAATAACTGCATTACACATGGGAGAAAGTTATTTGGTTACAGCATGAATCCTATCAGACACATTCAGAATGTTGAAGATATTATTGCCAAGGAAAGGGCAACTTTGAACAGGTTAATGGATGGTTGTGAAACATCTTCACAGACCACTACAGAGTTAGACACATAAGTGACAAAGATATTGGCTAAGATCACTGTATTGGAGAATGACAATGAGAGAGTACTGAACAGATTCAATTTACCAAGGAACTTCATTACTCCAAAGCTATCAATACTTGAGGCACATTTGACAGATTTAGAAAAGACTACAGATTCATTAGCTAAAGGCTTAGCCACAGACTTGAAAAATGCTAAAACTACATCTTTTGCATTGAATGGATTGATTCATAAGTCAGATTTTGTTTAAGACATGGAGCTCCGAAGTGAAGATTTTGGAAGATTCCTTCCAAGACATTCTAAAACTTGTGATCAAGAAGTGATACTTATTTGTATGCACCTTTGTCATTGTTGTCA
>MU225587.1:816976-873957 GCA_018584345.1 Thuja plicata | reverse complement strand
ATATATATATATATATATATATATATATATATATATATATATATATATATATATATAAAGAAAAGAAAATGAAAAAGATAAGGAGAAGAAGTGGAGACAATTTTGTTTTGTTGGAACACTTAGTACCTTTTTTTTAAGTGTTGCCATCAATGCCAAAGGGAGAGATTGTTGGAAAGTGATCAAATTGGGTAATATGATTCACTTTTTGGTTGTCATTTATGGCAACACATCTAGGTTTAAGATCAATTGTTTTGAAGTTAAGATTTGGTATGTCCAAAATCGACTAAGTACAGAAACAAAGATACAGTTTTGTTTTGGATATCGAAGACAAAGATTGATTAATTAAGGTATACAAGCTTAGTGAAAGATAGTATGGAGTATGTATAACATACACCTAAGATTGATTCTGATTTGGTTAAGTTTATGATGAGTTATGAGGATTTGAAGACTGACAGACAACAGAGAACAGTGACATAGAGCAGTTGGACAGCAGCGAAGAATAAAGGAGCAAGACTTGGACCCCTGGAAATCGAAGACATTTTTTTGTTGTTGATAGTCTACACTTTGACTATTCAAGAGTGCCGACTATACTTTTAATGTTTACTATATTAATTGTATTATGTAATGAAGGCCGACTTGACAATGTTTGTAATATTTATTCGGAGAGCCGACTTTGTAAAGTTAAAAGGATATATATGTAAGATCTTTTTGGTAAAGATTGGGAGTTTTCAGAAAGGGAAGGATATGCAGAGCAGACATGTGAATGGCAGAGCAGAGAATGATAGAGCTATAAAGGAACTATCAAAGCATTTGTGATGCTTGCTTTTGTTCATCACTGAGAACCTTTTGTAACATAATTACATTGTAAGAGCTGTAAGCTCATTGTCCCCTAACAGGGTGTTGTGAACCTTTAATAAGTTTTTTATTCCTTTAACAAGGAAATGTACTATGTAATATTCAGCTTCTAATAGGGCTAGTTCTCCTAAAAGGGACATTATACTTTAGTGCATGCTTGTGGGTATCATCCCCACCAGGGTTTTTCCCTTGGCCAAGGTTTCCTCGTAAACAAATCATGGTGTTATGAGTTTTGTGTTATTTGTTTATGTTCTTTCCTTTACTGCAATTGTATGGTTAATGTTCAAGTGGTTGAAGAATTTAAATAACTGTTATAATACTGATTCACCAACCCTCTCAGTATTATCCAATCCTAACAAAGACCTGTCTTCAGGTAATATTCTATGAGATAAAAAGGAACAATTAACAGCAATCCTAAGTCACAGGTACCTTTTTGTCTTAGAAGATTTAGATCAATTAGTGTGGTCTCAGAGAAAGAGTGGAAGCTATAATATGAAACAAGAATACCAAGCTTTGAAAGAAAATAAAAGGCCTAAGATAGGAAGAAAACATTCTTTTTTTTCACATGAGGTTGTCCTGCTCAAAGTTCTTGCTGTACTCAAACTTGGCACCTCACATGTTTGAGTTACAGCCTTTCTCTCTCCTCCCATCACTTCGGCATTGATGGCGGGATTAAATTACCCATGCGCGAGCATTTAAAACAATCACAAGTGGCTATCATTCTATCTGTGTCGAGAAAACTGTCACTTTAAATGCCATTACTCTGTTTATTACATGACCATGTGACAACCCATGTCAGCCTAGTACAACTTATTGTCGGGTCACTTTAATAACAGCTAGTTTCTTCAGACTCTGAGTTCCACATAATCCCACGACATTCATCACATTTTTCACATGAATTAGAACCTATGGGGCCCCTAGGTGTTGATCAAATTCAAAGCTATTGTTTTTTACATTTCCATGATTTGATGCAAGGTAACATCTTTTTGAGGACAGGTGCAAAATGGCGATGAAATCATCAGAACCCAAAAAAATTATTATATTTAATTACTTGTATTAACGGTTGTTTGGTCTTGCAGGTTATCAACAATTCATAGATCAATATGTTTGAGGTAGATTCCCCTCCTGGAAGTCTAGAACTCCTAACCACCTCAACAAGAGCAGCCACCAAGTCAAGGGTCGAGAAGGCACTAGAGAAGCTCTCGCTCACATCCAAATATTTGAATGATGGTGTCCTTGTAGGATCCAAGGTGGATTCTAAGTTACAGCTGATCACCGACACTGAGGTCAGACCATGGGCTGAATTACAGGGCATAGTCCTAACAATATTCACTCAGTATTCTGCCAGAGATAGTATGGCGAAGAATGTGGCTGCCTCCGACATCATCAAAGTTGCATGCTTCCCTTACTCTGTGTAGGCCCCAAATTTGATCCTAACTCTGGACAAAAATTACAACACCACCATCTAGGCTGTTATACTTGCTTCTCCCCTTCCAATGGGCTACCCAACCACCCTAGTCTCCCTCGATGCTGCTACTCTAACTTCGGGACTAGGAATCCCCCAGTTTTCTAATTCTATTGTCATCTCCCATGCCACATCACTAAAAGAGTTCACTAATGTGCAGTAGGCGGCCAAGAAGCACCTCAACACCCACTGACTGAAGGCTCTAAGGAAGGACTACAAGAAGATGAAGTTGGAGATCCCCCACACAGATTTCAAAGAAAGCATACAAGCAGGGATCATCTTTCTATGCCAGGTCTTTGGAGAATCTCATGCCCGGGATTTCTCAGGCTACATGTATTACATTTTATACAGCATCACCACCAATGAGTATAATTTTGACTAGGCAACCATTGTTGCCAATCATATAGATTTTCAGCTGAACAATGTCAGCAAGACATCAAAGTTCTACATGACTTTGTATGTTCTGTGGGAACTAGTTTAGTAGAGGCCCAGAATTTGAGGTTTAGTTACAGTGGGCATCCTTGGGACTCGGCCTGGCCAGAATTCACCTTGGGATAATTTTATCCAAATTCAATGGGAAGCCAATTTCCCCAATTTTTTCCAAGTAAACAATACCTTCGTTTACTACAACATTTTGATACCATCTCTGGATGCTGGTTACTGGGTGTCAAAAGAGGCTATGGCCTTGGTGAGAACATATGGAAATTATTTTATTCAATTTCATCAGCATTCTTATATTCGGGTGACCGGATTCTCTAGCAAGCCCTACCTATTACCCAAGAATTGTGGGGATAGGATTATTGTGATGGAGTTTTGCAGGGAAATCTTGGAGCTCCATGCATTATACAGAGTCAAGAAAGTTACCTTCATCCCTTTCCCGATTATTTGCGAGAATTATTCTTGCAGCCTTGTAGTGGCCAAAGAAGCCAATAATGAGTTAAAAATTCTGGGGCTGGCCGAGTTCTACCTAGCGAGGAACAATTTTGACCCACTCGGAAAAATAAACATAGTATTACCCTAGGTGTCCAGCCCTAGGAGCCTCATTTGGAGGATTTTTGGCCAGATTGTCAAGATGACTTTGACGTTTGGGTTCGAAAGTATGAGAGGATGAAAAAAGGAATGATGAAGCTACTCAACCTTTGAACCTTTCCAAAGGACTTTTCAGATAGCGGGCCCTTGGAGGACCCATCATACAAATTACAAGGGACTAATAAGTTGGATCTCCCTGTGGTGGATTGGGACACCCTAGAAATTTTGAAAATTAAGGACGTCACCCAAGGCATCATGCAGCGCAGTCATGAATATTTTTCACAAGTATACAAGAAAAGTGCCTGCCGGGGTGAAATTTTAAGGGGGTCCACTTCGGCCTCTGGAATAGCCAAACAGAGCAGAGATAAGGGGAAAGCACCCTGGCCCCGACCCCGTCCTAAGTTCCACCCCTATCATGGAACAACTCCACACCCAGCTCAATTCATCCCGACAGTTGGGCGAAACAATTAGCACAAGGCTTTCTCTCGGTCTCCCAGTTACTCTGGTGGGATCTGCCCTTCCTACAGGCTCACCATCACTTGCAACACTTATGAATGAGGAGGTAAATACAAAAGAGGAGAGCACAACTATTATGGATGTCGGGATCCCCCTGCAAACAAGGAGGAAGAAGCCAAGGGCAGATAACCCTCCACCAAGCATAGATGTAATCCCTGGGAAATCAGGAAACATTCCTGTGGAGCTTATCCCTTCCATCCCTGAAGAAGAAGATCAGTTGGAGGCCTCCCCTCCCTATGAAAATTTTGACGATATCTTCCAGACCAACGATCTAGTAAACCTGTAGGAAGATGTTGAGAGGGCAGTAGAAGAGATCGCCACGCAAGAGGTGGAAAATATCCCTGGGGAGGAGCAAAGGCAAGAAAAGGAAATTACCCTGGAAGAAGAAGTTTGGGAGCAAGAGAAAGAGAAAGAGAAAGAGTAGGAACAGGTAAATATACCAAGTGTGGAAGAAACACCGGTCCTGGGGACCGAGACAGAAGGAAAACATAGGATGTGCAGTTAACTCTCCCAACGTCTTTAGTTACCCTGGGTGATCCAGTACCCCAAAATCCAACATTCGAAAAGGTAGTCTTCACGGTGAAACAGTCATATCTAGGCCAGACACCTTCGCCCCCTCCAGAAGGTGTGCCCTTGGAGGAGAGTGTCCTGACAGATAATGCTGAAGAAATTCAGCAACAACAGGACATGGGGAAGAACCCCGAAAACTTGGATACAGATGCCACAGGTGTCAGGGAAGGCAGGGTCCCTGACACTACAGATGAAAATGCCACCAAGGTGGGAGAAACAGGGAATCCTGGGAGTGGAGAAAAGGAGTCCAAAAATACTACAGATGTCAAAGAAGTGCGGCCAACCCCTGAAGAAAGCCCCAATATCCAGGACTTAGCCATAAGATGATCCCCACCACCATAGTAGCTATTAGAGTCAAGAAAAAGGAAGGCCCTGGCAGCAGCGAGAGCTCCCCTCTCTTTGGCCGAAATGGTGGCCCAAAACCAAGAGGCTCAAAAGCCCAAGAAGGCCCGAACCCTCCATGCCCTTCAGACCGGTCCGGGAGGAAATATTGTGGCGGTGGTAGTGACACCTCCCCCAAGTGTGAAAGAGACAGCCATAGGAGCTGCAGAATATGTTATCACAGAAGTTCCTCTAGGGAGGAGATACAAACAAGGAGAGTTGAACCTATTAAAAGAGGCTAGCTAGGCAATTGAGGCCCGATACGACAAAAAAACCCAGAAATTGAAGGAGGTGAAAGAAGAAAATGCCAACCTCCTCAGGCTTCTAACAAAATTAATGCAGCCTCTAGCTGCAATTCCTTCAGAGGCCTCCACCTCCAAAACACCACTCCCATAGGGTTACATTGACATGCTAAGAACCATGAAAAATAAAGTGCAAGCAGTAGATGATTGGGTGGCTGAGCAGGTAGGATTCATAAGGCACTTTTTGACAGCCACATTCCTAGACCTCCATCAGGCCACTAACATATTAGGCTTGGTAAAAAGTGTCATTTCCCAGTGGGAGGGAGAGATTGAAAAATATGAAGAATGGATAAGTGAATTAGAAGAAATAATCAACATCGAGGAGGATATCATCACCGAGATAGGAATTTTGGGAGAAGAACATTTTGGGTTCCTCCGGGTCTAGCACTCCCAACTTGGTCTTGTTGTGACCATATTCACAACTCACTCATTTCCAATGGGACTCCCCTTTATTCTTTTCACTTTCTTGGCCCCTTTTGGCTTGGGTTGTCTCAATAGCTCCAAGGGAAGTCCACTAGGTTCTTAGTAGTTCCTTTTGAAAAATGATAGATTAGTTATAGCACCCAAATGATTTCTCTATCTCCTAAAGTCTTAGTTTTGGGAGCATCTCCCAATGTGGGGTTTTGAACTTAAATAAGATATAATACAATCAAAATCTTGATCAAGGCATTGAAAGATGAAGCTGGTTAAGTAATAGAAGCTTCATTTACGATGCCCATATTCTCAAGCTTGAATCCAAAGGGAAGGAGCCAAATACATCAAGCAAAATCAACAAAGAAATTACCAGTCACATCAAGGTAACAACCGAGGATATCAAGGGAATCCTCCAGCTCACCAAGAGAATCCTCAATGATATAATCAGGGATACCATGATAATCATTCAAGATATCAAAACAATAATCAAAATCATCAAGAAAACAATTCTGGATATCGTAATAACAACCAAGGACACCAGAGAAGATCATGGAACACAAATCCAAACAATGGCAGTGTACCCTCACCATTAGACAATCCACCAGCTACTGAAAGACGACCGGCAGATAAAGTTTTCCTAGCCAAAGTAGCGTTGTTCAGATGGTGTCGATTGCATGAGATAAATAACCATTCCAAGTTACAATGCCAAGAATTTCAGAGGGCTGCCAACATTTTCAAAGGAGAAGTAAGAAACACTACTGCACCTGAAAATCCTACGCCTGTGGGGTATGAATTGGTCCCTTCGCCAAGGTATGACAAAGTGGTGGTCTTTGATGATTCCACATTTCCTCCGCCTAATATGCAAGATTACATGCCAGTGCAGGATAATTAGAGATTCCCATCGACATCAGCCAATGGTCCTATGGAGGCGCCCATGTATCAAGTTCCACCAAGAAATCAGAAGCCTCCACATGCATCCCTGAATGAACAATTGCATAGGGATGGGTTTTCCTTCCCTCAGTTATACAAAAGTGTCCTAATGGAGGGAGTGTTAGGAATAACAGTCCACAAGATAACTACGAGGCCCGAGGGGGGTTTAATCAGTTGTGATATAGATTTTACAACTTTATACTTTATAAACCAAATCTGCAAATGTAAATGATAACACAGTAATAGAAACACCAAAACACAATATTTTTTGTCGAGGAAACCCTGTTAAAGGTAAAACCCCGGTGGGAATTAATACCGACAAATAATGTACTGAGAGTATAGTATCCTTGTTAAAAGATATTAGCCCTGTTAGAAGCTTGTTACAACATTACAGTACACAGTACCTGTTAGGAGATAGATCCTATTAGGAGTCAAAGGAAATAGTAGGCTCACTACCAAGGCACACTTCCCAAAGAAGGTTAAATCCACCCTCAAGGATTTACAATCTGCACAAGTGTATAAAAAAAATACACAATCAGAGAACTATCTGCCAGCAACTGTCTTTGCTTGATTAGTTCCAATGAAGTGTCAACTCTGCTTGCATCCAGCAGTCAACAAGCTTCACAGCTTTCACACATTCCTTCTCTTCTTTTCTCTTTCACACTTCTCCACAAGAATATATCTTCCATATATACCCTTACACAATAACTTATTAGGTCAGCCAATTAAGCTTTCCTAATACATAATTAATTAGGTTGGCCAATTAAGGCTTTCTATTATACAAATAATTAGATAGCCTCTTTCTAAGATACACAGGGTATCTAAGAAAAGTATACAACATTTAAAATTCATTAAAAATACTTCCAGATCCATAATTCATTCTCACAATTAATTCCACACGCTACATGTCTGAAGTCGGCCAGGAAATAGGTCTTCTCCAGAGTACACACCACAACTGACATCATCAGTATTCAATCAACAATCGAACATAACCCATTATTCTAACATATGTCTACTGTCCATTAATAAGCTCACAAGTTCTCAAATATCTCCATCTGAAAGATATACCCGAAACATAGAGACCTGCTATGTCCAGAATCAAAGTTGCAGTCCAAAAAACCAGTCTTCACCAAATGAACTGTAACATCCACAGAATGTAACATAAAGTCAAGCAACCTTAGGAGTAAGGTCAAGAAACATCCTTCTGCATAAATCCAACTTTGATCCTTCTGAATCATCATACAATGTCCATACACTCGTTTCAGTTAAGTAGTTAGTCTGTCTTCTCCATAGAAGTATATGTTGACATCAGTGACAAAACACGAATATCAATAGCATGATCAGTAACAAAAATTGATATCATCCAACAATCTCCCGCTTTGGCATTGATGGAAACATATGAGAAAGTCCATATGCATCAACCCAAAAGTACTCTCTCAATACAATCTTCTCAATATCCTCAACAAAAATTTCCCAAAATAGTAGGGGTTTTCTCATAGATTCCTTCCCCCTTTGGCAGCAATGGAAAAGGGTGCCGTAGTTCACTTGAAGTCTCCTATAAGATGTATCTTTTTCAAATCTTCATGTCCAATAAGCTAGGTGCAAGATCACCTAAATGTACTCCACTATTTTTTTCAATCACTCCCCCTAAGGAGTAGATCCATACATCAAGTCTAGAAAAAGATATGGCTTTGAGATCCATTGGACTGATGCACATCTGCATCATTTAGTTTTCAATGGGAGGGGCCATCACCCCAAGCATGCCTCTAAGATATTCAAAAGCATCTTTTGGCAAAGGTTTGGTAAATATATCTGCTATCTATTCCATTGTGCTAATATACTCGAGTTTGATCTCTCTGTTTTCTACCTTCTCCCTTAAGAAATGATACTTGATGGAAATATGTTGTCTTTGAATGCATTACAGGAATCTTTGACATATTCACTATGCTGGTGTTATCAAAATGGATAACCACTGGTTCTTTGAAAATTATTCCAATGTGCTTTAGCATTTGTATCATCCAAACAACTTATGTACAGTTTATTGCAGCAGCAACATACTCTGACTCAGCAGTAGAATGAGCAATACAATTTTGCTTCTTGCTCAACCAAGAAACCAGCCTTTTTCCAAGGATAAATGCTCTACCACTTGTTCTCTTCTTGTCATCTACATTACCTGCCCAATCAGCGTCAGTAAAATCTTGCAGTGTAAAATCATCAGATTTTTCATACTATAATCCATACTCTACTATTCCTTTCAGATATCTGAAAATTCTTTTCACAGCAGCAAAGTGTGTCTCTTTAGGAACTGCCTGATATCTAGCCACAATTCCAACTGCATTGGTAATATCTAGTCTAATGTGTGTCAAATACTATAGACCTCCAATCATTGGCCTGTACTTAGTCTGCCCAACACTTTGAGTCTCATCACTTTTAGTTAGTTTGTTCCCTGTTACCATGGGTGTACCAACAGGTCTACAATCTTCCATTCCAAATTTCTTCAACATTTCCTTGAGGTACTTGGTCTGAAATATAAATATGCCATTATTACTCTGATTAATTTGCAAACCAAGAAAAAATTTCATCTCACCAATCATTGACATCTCAAACTCATTCTCCATTTCTTTAGCAAACTTCTTACTCATTTTATGATTTACTCCAAAAATGATATCATCAACAAAAACTTCTATAATTAAAATTCCATCTTCATCAGTTCTTAAATACAAATTATTGTCTGCATTACCTTTTTTGAAACCAAGACGAAGTAGATGTTTATCTAGTCTTGCATACCATGCCCTCGGTGCTTGTTTCAGTCCATATAGTGCCTTCTTCAGTCTGCAAACCATGATTTCTTCATCTATCAAAGGAAAACCATTAGGTTTCTCAATGTACACTTCTTCTAGATCACCATTCAAGAATGTTGATTTCACATCCATCTGATACACTTTGAAGTCTTTATGTACAGCATAAGCAAGGAATAGTCTCACAGCTTCCAGTGTAGCAATAGGTGCAAATGTTTCTTCGTAGTCTATGCCTTCTTGTTGTGAGTAGCCTTTACATACCAGTCTAGCCTTGTTTCTTACCACTCTGCCTTTCTCATCCATTTTTTTTCTAAAAACCCACTTAGTGCCAATCACATTCTTGTTTTTAGGTCTTGGAACCAACTCTCAAGTATTATTCTTCTTTATCTTTTCTAGTTCTTCTTCCATGGCTTTAGTCCAAGCTTCATCTTTACATGCTTCATCAGTAGTGTTGGGTTCAGCTTGAGAAATCAAACAAATCTTATCTCTAACTTTAGGTCTAGTCATCATGCCTTTGCTTGCATCACCAATAATTTGATCTTCAGGGTGGTTTTTCTTGACATACCTTAGAGTCTTTAATGTCTCAGTAGCTTTTGACTATTCTTCTTCTTCAATCTCATTTTTGATCATCAAGGGTGCTTCAGGTTCAGCAACAACTTCTCTTGATTCTGTAATCTTACCACAATCATACATTCTTTCTTGGATTTGAAATTTCTCATCTATCCTCACATTGGTGCTTTCAATTAGTTTCCTCAGTCTCAGATTGAAAGATTTATATGCTTTACTCTTAGTGGAATAACCAAGAAAGATTCCTTCATCACTTCTAGCATCAAACTTTCTTATCTCATCGTCTCTTTTGATATAACATTTACTGCCAAATATTATGAAATATTTCACATTCGGTGTATGATCAAACCATAATTCATAATGAGTTTTATTTGTACCTTCTCTGATCTGAATTTTATTTAATGTGTACATAGCAATGCCAACTACCTCTCTCCAATGAACATGTGATACATTTCCTTCCAGCAACATAGTCCTAGCAGCATCTAATATAGTTATGTTTCTTTGCTTTGCTATGCCATTCTGTTGTGGAGTTTTAGGAGCTGAAGTTTGTCTATGTATTCCATTTTCTTCACAATATGTATTAAACAGTTCTGATGTAAACTCTCCTCCTCTGTCTGATCTCAAATATTTCATCTTTAAACCAGATTCATTCTCAACTTTTTCTTTGAATATTTTGAATCTGTCAAATGCCTCAGATTTCTCTCTCAAATATCTAACCCACATCATTCTAGAAAATTCATCAACAAAAAGTATAAAATCATCAAACTTTCCTCTAAGGCTTTTTGCCTTGGCTCTCAGAACATTTGTATCACCTCCATGTACAAGCTTCAGTTTGTCCCACATTTTCTTTGCAGTTTTGAAATCTTTGACATCTTCAAATTTAGCATCAGAGAGTGAGAAAGAAAGCTCTATAACCATGCAGTTATGCTCATGTTTCACTCTCAATTGATCTACTATCAATGGTCCTATAGGCAACACATATTTAGTATCTAAGTATTGAGTAACATCATTTCCAATACCTGATAAGTGGAGTCTTATCCTGATTTACCTTGAAGCAAAGTTGTCTTTGTTCAACTTGGGCACATCTCGTTTGTTCATCTTGTGATCTTTACTTAGGTCTTGAAACCTTCCTTCTAAGCACACAAGCTCTGATACCAGTTGTTAGTAAAACTCAAAGGGGGGGTGAATCAGTGGCCTCAAAAATTTATCCTTTAAACTTTAATCCACCAATCAATACACCTTAGATTATAAAGTCGCTACAAGATGCATGCCTTGAAATACTTGAAATAATTAACTGTCTGTCGATTTACCTTGTCTGTCCTTATTCTTCTTGATAACCGATAAGCAGTAAAACTTATTTACCGATACTCAGTAAATATGCAGAGTATACCAATCAATCCAGAAATGCATATGTGAAATGTAAAACAATAAACTAATAAACCATACACACATAACACATGGATTTTAACATGAAAACTCTGTTAAGGGAAAAAACCACTGGGACTGGTACCCCAAATTTTCACTCTTCTGAAGTGCGCCCTGTTAGGAGCCAACCCTATTAAAGGTTACAAACACATTTTTAAGTGTGACCTTGTTAGAAGATTTTATACATATAGGTTTTCACTTAGTATCTGGCATCTATTTTGCTACCATCCTTAAATCAGCCTCCTTCTTAGACTGTCAATAGGTTTTAGGCAAATCTTGCTACCATCCTTGAATCAACCTTCTTCTTAGGCTGTCAATACGATTTATGAAAATTCAATGCTACTTTCATGAATCAACCTTTTTAGCAATCTGTTAAGATATACCTCAATTATGGAAGACGGTTAAGTCCTGCTCTGTTAAGAGACTTGATGCTTCAATGGTTAAACTGAAACATTATGACTTGTTTCTAATGCAACTTGAATTGCAGATTTTCAGATCTATTTAAGTACAATACCTCTCTGATCAATGTATCATTTCAATTCTTTGTGCTCCACACTTTTTTCTCTGTGATGCTGTGCTTCACTATTCGTTAGTGTCTGCAGAATTCTTTAGGTCTCCTTCAGCTTGATTGATCAGGACTGTATGAAGTTTATCCTTCACCAATTTCTCTTCAGCGTCCTCTTTCTATTCACTCCCCTTCCATGTATCTGATGGCTTGCAGAAATGAATTATGCTTGTCTCTTATATAGACATGATATTTCTTAATTCATGATTCATGATTCTTGATTCTTGGCATGAAAAACAATCCAGCCAATTTGATTTACAGCTTTAACTCCTGATTTATCTCATAGTTATCTTCTTGCCAACTGTATAAATCTTCTTTAAATCAATTACTTAACTGTGGTCGAATAAAACAAATAAAACAACCACTTAAGTCTATCCTTAAGCTCTGCCAGCTAGATATTTTGTCATTTTCTGAACTCTCTGTTCCATCGGTCAATTCTACAATTCGTCGTCAATGACAACTACCAGTTCCGTCAGTGTAACTCCAGTTAGCTCCGTGATCTCCGTCCGTCGGGCATCATTGGATTTTGCTCATCGGGCAACTTGTGATTCTACTTCATCAAGCAACACTATTTTTTTCTTGTCGGGTATCACTGTAACTTTTTCTCTGCCTTACCGATGGTATGCACTCCGTTGGTGTTGTCTGTCACTTAGTGAATATTTGACTTTTATGCATTGCTGAAAGCATAATCATTGTTCTATTGATTCTCTGAAGTCTTTGGCATTATGTACATGACCGTACAAATGATATCAATTTGACATCAATGACAATACAAACCATTAACTGATTTAATCTCTTGCATCATCTTCAACTTAACATTATCAAACATTCAATCATTTACATGTCATCATTGATGAGCCTTTACTGGCTACGCTAGTCCCTCCTAGATGACCCCTATTGAGCCAACTAGGTTTTATAGAACTTTTAGGATGTGTGGGTCATACTCTGACTCACTTAAAAAATGTGGATCTCTGGACGACCCCCATGAAAGCTCATGAGGATGATCTCCACTTGAAGAACTAAAAAAAGGGCAAGCTATGTTATACCTTCACAATATGTGGCATCTTACATAATATTTTTATTTATAATTAGTCAAACAAATATGTGATTTTGATTGGGGTTTAGATGAAACATTTCTTACACTCTTTCACAAAGCTATTTACCTTATTTTTATTTTCTATTTTCTTCAATTTTTATTTTAAATAAGCTATTCTTCATGAGGGGAAGCTAATTATAATGTACATAAGAAAACTATTAATAAAATTTTATAGTTGAATGATAATGTATTATTATTATAATATCAAGAAATAAAATGAGTTAGAAAATAATCTTTAACGTCAAAAAATTTGCTATTGCTATGGTGATCATTATAAGCAATGAGAATAGTACTCATAGGTTTGTGGAAGGCAACTCGCCACCACTCATTGAGTGTTGGGTTGGACTTCTGAATTGACCGAATCACTCTTGCTATTTGTACTCTTCTTCTCCTTTGATTGTTTAATCCATGGTGGTCGTATTTTCTCTTTGTATTTTTGGGGTAAAAGCACAATAAACTGTCACCCTTTTACAAAGGAAAAGGTTAACAACACCAAAATTGTAAAACTTCAAGGGCATAAAAGTGATATTTATGTTGAGAATTTGAAGATGATGTAAACTAATGAAATGTGTGAAATAGGATGAATTTTGTGTCTATTAGTTTTTTTTAAAAAAATTGAACAAAAATTAATATGTTTTTTGAAATTTTTAGGTCTATTTTTCATTTCTTTAAAAATTCTGCAAATCAGGGAGTTTACTTCCCGCCAAATCATTATAAGTAAAACATTGTTTTTTTCTCCAATTTAAGGATATGATTTAGATGATATGTATAGTTAGTGCATAAAAAAAGAAAGAAGTGTTTTCGATCTATAGTTTTCCCGTTATAAGTTTTCAAAGTCGAACTTACCTGAAATCAACAATTTTTGTCTCCCGCCACTTTTCCCCTATCAAAACTATACCAAAAACCAAATAAATTACATATTATTGAAAAGGACTCTCTTCTCTAGTGGTTTCTATGATTTTTAAAATTTTCTGAATTGATTTAGCATTTTTTTGTATTTTCCGAATCAACGACTTCTCAAAGCTTTATATACCTACATGTAGTTTTTAGAAAAAAAATTCAACGTTGTGTAGTCCAAACAATATAAAATTTATATGTCAAGAGTTTTCTTTCCGAGATCTAGAAAAGTGTACTTTTAGTTTTTTGACATTTTCTATTTTGAGTAGAGAATGAAATAGCAGAAGTGCAAACTTCTAGATTTTTTGTGTTTTTGGAGGTTTGGTTTCCAACATGGCATGCCACCTAGGTAGACTCGGCCCAGTCCTACTTGCCCTTGCATTGCCTCACATACGAGCCTACTTGGCCACGTAGGCACCATTTGATGCCACATGGACTCGTCCGAGTTAGACTGGGCCGAGTCTAACTGGGCCGAGTTACTCAAGTTAGCTTAAAAGGTGACAGATTATTGTGCTTTTACACTTTGTGCTTTATTTTTATCTATGGTGGTAATCTTTACTCTTTTTATTTTTGTGCTTTATTTTTATCTCTTCAGAGCTTGTTGGTTCTTTCATGATATCAGAGAAAATGGAGATTTTTTAAAAGCCAATATTATGAGCTGATGTGATCTTGAAAGGGTTTGTTCGCGGTGGACGGGTCATCAAAGGTTTCTTATCTTGGAATGTTTTTTTCTCAGTGGTCATGATCAAACTACCGGTCCTCTATGCGTTGGGTCGTATTTTGGCATTGACACTATAGCGTTCACCTATGACTCAGTATATAGCCACACGTCTTCTTGATCCCCTACAGCTCTTTGAACCCAGGATGGTCTGATTTGGCACCCCCGTGTACACAGGCAATCCACCTTCGATCCACCTGTGACGAATTTGGAATTCAGCTAGTTCGCTAGGTTTTCAAGTTTGAAGAGGTCGCTTATTATGCAGATTGAACGCCTATTGATATGATACCAAGAGACAAGCTATGGAACAGAAGGGAAGAATTAGGCATTCTAGATGTGTATAGAGCAACAATACATAGACTTTATGAGAGAGTCAGAGCCAAAATGAGAACTAAAGATGGTATGTATGAGTGCTTCAGTAGTGACATTGGTGTGAAGCAAGGGTGCCTGTTATCCCTCACTTTGTTTGGTTTATAAATTGATAAACTTGAAGCTTGGTTAGACAGAATTGACGGTGAGGGGGTCCATTTGGCGGGGTATGTGGTGAAACGTCTTTTATATGCTGACGATCTTATCTTAATATCAAAAATGCCCCAAGGATTAATAGAACATTTAGTGGCCCTAGAATGCTTTTGTCAGGAAGTGGGCATGCAGGTGAACATTACTAAGACTAAAATCATGATTTTTTCTTTGAAAAGAAAGGATAAACATACTGATTTTCTTTTCGAAGGCAGCTCGTTAGAGATGTGAAAGAATACAAATATTTGGGGATTGACTTCCATTATAGGCTTAGTTGGGAGACTTGTAGAGAAAAAAAGGATACAAGGAGGTTTGAAGGCACTCTATTTTCTTTAAAATAGATGCATAAATGCTAAGCTTTGGGACTAGAAAACTAAGAAAACCCTTTTCGATTTGTTGGTCATGCCATTTGTTCTTTATGCCTGCGAAGTTTGGGGGGCAACATGACAAAGTGTGGGTGGAGACAGTTAGAGAGGATTCAGAAGCACTTAATCACTAGCAATATCAAGCTCAAAGCGTCAATGCCTTGTGAAATTCTATTAGAAGAAGCCAACATTTTCCCATTGGAGGCAACAACGATAACTTGGTTAATAAGTTATTTAAAGAAACCTGAAAATATGGATAACAAACGATAACCCAAAATTTCGATGGAAGAAGGTTTGGCTTGCAGGAAGAAGACTGGGATGAAACAAAACATAAAGTGGTTGAGCAGGTGGAACATCATTCTACAAGATTGTCCGAACATCAATATGGAAACAAAGAAGTTTGTAATGGGTAAATTTTAGATTACCATTTGCTCTAATAACATGGGTCGGAAAAAGACACATTATATAGAAGTGTTCAACCCCTCCCGTGAACATGAGGATAAGACTTACCTTGGGGCAACTATTAAGGGTACACCTAGAATGTTGGTGGCTAAGTTGAGGACAGGCTCACATCATCTCAGATGCGAGACAGGTATATGGAAAAGGCCCAAAGAGGAATGGGAGGAGAGGATTTGGAGGTTCTGCGAAAAAGTTGCTATTGAGACTGAGTGACACTTTCTCTTCGAGTGCATGACATATGGTGACATTCGGGCTCAGGTAGAGACATCCTGGTGGCTGAAAGTATGCACAGTTTATTTGAGGATGAGATCAATGAGACAACTAGTTTGATTGTCAAGATTCACAAAGGAGATCGGAAATGGAGAAGACTATAGAGTAAATTTAAGACTGTGTTTTGTGGTCCCTTAGACTGATGATCTCGTGGATATCATTAAAAATCTTCAATTCAATTCAACGGGATGCCTCTGTTTTAAAATACAGCCCGCGCGGTTTTGACCTAGGCAACATCATGCACGGCTATGTGGGGTTTTGTAAAAGACCGCAAAAGCCAAAGCCCACCTCCGCGGCTGTGTGGGGTTGTGTAAAAGCCCGCCTTTGCGGTATCCTCGTTAAATCTCGCGCGCAGAGCTGGCCACGACATGTTGAGGCGCGCGGCATGTTGAGTTGCGGCGCCTTTGCTGTGCCCGTTACCCTTCTATCCACGGCGTCCCCCTGCAACAGTGGCGCCTTGGCCCCCACGCCTGTCTCAAAAAGGCCAGAGGTCCTCCCTGCCCGCGTGGACAAAGGCACAGGCCTTCAACCTGGCCACGTGGAAATGAATATGACGATAAGTTTCTTTCATGCCTCTGCTCGCTGCTTTCACCCCTATCTCACCGGCTACTTCAGCCGCCACAGTAATATTTGGGGGCGATGTCTGTTGGGATTCGTCCTTTCAGCAGCATTTATTCGGCGACAGTAAAATGGAAGACTTACGTTGATAATGCACCATTTCTATCTTTGTAATTGCTCTGGCCTTGCTTACATTTGGTTTCATAGTGACAGATTCTGTAGTTGTTTAGGAGTCTCCATATCAGATTCAGTCATCATCTATTTTAACATTTTCTATAGTAATATCAGATTCACATTGAACATCTATGATTCATGTTTCTGAATCACATATGATATCTGATCTATCATATCAGTATTTGGCCCACTTTAGCATAAGCTTGGAGATCATTGAGCATCCTTGGAAGACTTCATTGGCATCATTATTCTCTTTCGATTATGTGCGACATTCAGAGACATTCATCTTTCTTCCTGCAAGTTTCTATCTGAAATGGGAAGACCATATGCACAATTCTATGGAGGGGTCACATGACATTCTCTATATTCTCTCCTATAGAGGGACATCTCATTAACTTGTGTTAGAAGTAGTACTTGGGAGGTCATCATAAATCCTTCCTTCTATCTTCTATCTTCTTCACACTTGTACATGTTATCAAGTGATATGGCTTCAGGATATCTACATTTATTAGATGAACATCTATTTATTGTTTATCATGATAATAAAAGCACTATTGCAGTTATAAAGCATTCTAAGTTTCATGCTAGATCAAAATAGAAAAAGCTTCACATCATTTAATTTAAGATTTGGTCCAAGGTTGGCAAGTGAACCTATAATTTTTTATCGTATATTTGAACAAATAGCTAATATCTTCACCAAAGCATTTGTATTTAATTTTTCCTAATTTTCAAGCATTACTATGCTTATAATTGACAAAATGATACATATTCAGAACTGTAATAATTTTTCTAATTGCTATCAGTATAGTTATTGTGCTGTTAATATTTGTTTCATACCTGGCCCTTCCTGCTGTCAAAATGACATATGCCATTCTCCTTCAATGTTTGTGCGAATACTTTCCATGCGCATTCTACATTGTTCTGTGAAGAAATCTGATCTATATATCTTGTTACAACATCGACATTTTCCCTTTGTTCTTTGACCGTGAGAGAAAATTTTCGGCCCACAATTTCATCTTCACCTATCCTCATGCTGTCGACAAAGATTTTACGGCCTTGTTCATCTAAGCTCACATCAGCAACGAAACAAACATCCTTAACTGAAACGCTAAACAAGAGATGTTGAACAAGCGAAAGTCGTCTAGTCTCAGATGAAGGAATGACCCGTGATCCTTCTGGCATATGCTTGAGAACCTCCCTTATGCTCTCGTTTTCATCTGTATCTTTTGTGCCCTGACCATTCATTTCAGCTTGTCTCAAGTAGAATATCATTAACAGCTCTGTAGAAGCTGAGGTTTGTCTTTGCATGACCCTGCCCACGAGCCTATGGAACTGCAGAGAGTGTTTGCTGTCAAAGGGAAGGTTGATCACTGCAACGGTGGTGTTTTCGCCAACAAAGACTGAAGTATGTTCTATCAATTCATTGGTAATGCTGTTTAGTTCTATACACCGCCCATGAAACAAACCGGCTTTTGTCGCTCTGTGCCACTCATACTCATCCTGTCCGATAACAAACCAAGGCAATGAGTACTAAGCACGCATTTTAACAATGCATGACGACAGACTGAAAATTGTTAGGAATAAGATTTAAGTGTTATAAAGTAAGTAGTTTTTAGTTAGGTTCGTGGGGAAGTGCATTTTTGTCAATTAGTTTTGTACCGGAAATAATAGCTTTATAAAGTCAATTTATTGATTATAATGGATACATTATGATATATTGAAAATCTAATTTATTTTATTATCTGTTATGTAAATTTAATATTGATTTTTTATTTTTACTTGATATCAGACCATTAATCAATTTTGGCACCTGTGAATGAATGGAAGGGAAATGAAAATAGCGTGTAGCAGAAGACCGTGTGGAGAAATTTGCAACATACATTTCAGGTTATGTGGAAAATAGAGCATATTTAATGCTGCAGCATGGAGGCATGGGAAATCACAATGTATTGTTTCATTTGATGTATTTTTAATTTTATTTCATTATATCAAGGTATGTGTCAGTATTTTTTTTTTTTTTTTTGAACATGAGTTTCTGTTAAATAAAAATGGAATGGTAAGTGATTAGATTGATTTTTTTTAAATGAAGAAATCATACGTTATTTCAAAATTTTAGGGTTATGAATTTCATACATAACAAGTTAGTGCAATTGATTTTAATAGAAAAAGACCTTTGGGATATTGTTAATGAAAATTTTTAAAACCATAACATGCAGATGAAGCATTAAAATGGGCAGAAAAAGATCGTAGAGCTATGGCAGTGATTGGTCTTGAGTTATCTCATACTTTTTTACATCAAATTGATTTGACAAAAACCTCAAACAAAATATGGATAAGTCTCAATTCTTTATTTGGTTCACAGGCTTCAAGTGCTAAAATGGGAATGAATAAAAATAAAAGTTGGGTTAAAAAAGAACGAGGGTGATAGCGTTGCTCAACATAATAGCACATTTCATTCTCTTTTTAATCAACTTGCTAGAATAAAATGTACACTTGATGATGATGGTCCCTAACTCATTTTATTAAATTGTATGCTTTCAAGTTTTTTATAACATTGTGTTTACTTTAAACAAATTGAATCCATGTCCAAGCTTGGAAACTGTGATATCTTACTTAATTGATGAGGAGAAAAGGGTCTCTAAAACTCACTCACTTACTGAGGATATTGTTTTGTTTGTCAAAAGGAAAATTAATGCTTCAACCAGGAAAAATAATTTCAAATGCTTTTGGTGTAATTAAAGAGGGCACATTGTAATGAATTGTATTCAACTTGACAAATATATTATTGATGGCAAGTTGAAAAAAGATAATGCTTTAATTGCTCGTTAAACCGAGGTAGAAAGATGTAATTTTGCAATGTATAATCAAAACTCAACTCACGATGACTTTGAAGATGTATATCTTCTCTAAAATATAAATAGGTTTTGTTAAGGGTTGGAGGATATGAATGCTGGAGGATATTTATCATCCCGAGCTATCTTCTTACTAAGGATGATTTATTGCATGAGAAGCACTTTTCATTTTTGTCCTTGAAGAACTAAGGGAGCTTGGCATACTTTGAATCTCTCTTCATGGAGAAAAAGAAATTTTGTAGATAGTTGAGTGTGTCTCCATTTGTGGAGCATTTGTCTTTATTTGCAGATAGTTGAGTGTGTCTCAATCTGCATGACAGTTGTTTTAGTTTGTAGATAATGGAGTTTGTCTCAATCTGTAGACATGGAGGAGTGGTATGCTTGTGGATAATGGACTATGTCTTGATTCACAGATATTGTTAAAAAACTTGACCAGACAAGATGAGTTTGGGTTAATGCAATTAGAGTTGGGTACCCAGCCATTTGCCTAAAACAGGAAAGTTAGGTTGATACTAATGACTAGTCGCAAATCCAAAATATTTACCTAGACCAAGAAGTTTAGGTTAATGTTGATGAAGAAGAGTTGTAGATTTAAGCTATTTGTCTAGACCTAGAAGTTTAGGCCAATGGTGATATAATTTTTTTTTTATTTTTCTTCATAATGTAAATTTTAAGCGCGGGGTTTAAGAAATAAGGTTTACATGTAATAAACTTAGTTTTTAGTTATGTTTGTTGGGAAGTTCATTCATGTAAGCTAGTATTGCACGGGAAATAATGGTTTTATAAAGCCAATCTATTGATTGTGATAGATACATTGTGATATATTGAAAATCTTATGTATTTTGTTATCTCCAATGTAAATCTAATATTAATTTTTTTATTTTTACCGTTCAACAGCAAATAGCGTCCAAAGTAAACCACCAGCACAAGCTGTAAACAGTTTGCGAAGAATGCGCTTACAAAAGTTGATCTCTGATAGATTCTTTGTTAACAAATTCTCTAAATTAGCCAATAGGCATCTAGTTTAGTGGTTAAGTGACATTGTAGGCACCTAAATGACACTGGATTCAAAATTGTCTAAATTTCAAAGCACCTGGATCAAAATTCAATAAACTATTACATTTCTTCCAAATACTAAAATTGGTTAACACTCTCAAGTTGCAGAATTTTATAAATGCTTTCAATAATAGTCAACGGAAGGAACTTCTCAGATGCCTATGTCAAATGGAACTGTTTACAGCTTGTAATATCAGCATTGTGTACTAAGCACGCCTTTTCGCAGTGCAAGATGATAGACTGAAAATAGCATACCTGTTCACTCGAAGCAGTAATCTCCAAAGGATATTCTTCTCGTTCCTGCTGTATTTCTTTCCACTGCTGAACTAAACTTGGACTTCTGCATATGTCAACTGAATAGCATTTCTGTAATTTCACTACTCTCTCAAGCTCCTTTCCTTCCATCATTTCACATCGATGGATGGTTACTTTCTCCAAAGATGCCATTTTTTCGAAATCATCAGGGAATGTTCGCAGTCTATTACAGCTCCTTATCCATAACCACTTAAGTTTTTTGAGCTTTCCCAAATCGCTGGGAAGAGTCGACACAGGGATGCCTAGCAATGCCAACCATTCCAAACATGCGAGCTGTTCGATACACGCGGGAAGAGTCGCTAGCTTGGTGCACATCATCAAACTCAACTCTTTCAAAGAAGGAAGCGCTTCAATTCCATGAGGCAGTTCCTTCAGACTGGGGCAATAGGACAATTCTATCAACGTTAAAGAAGTTAACTGCTCAAAATTTTGTGGAAGAGTACCAAGAGTTTCGCAAATTTGTATGCGGAATTCCTCTAACATTCTCAGCTGCACAAAGCTATCGGGAAGACTGGTTAATGAGTCGCAGGAATATATCGTAAAGTACTTCAATCTTGCTAAGTTTCCAGTACTTTCTGGAAGCTTCTCCAAACTAGTGAGGCATTGAAGGCTAAGCCGCTGTATGGAAAGGCTTCCAAAGCTTTCTGGTAAATTTTGCAACTTGATGCATCCGGTTAAATCTAAGACTTGCAGAGAAGATAAACTGCCCATGTTTCCAGGCAGTGCTGTTATGTTCTCGCATCCTCCCATCCGCAGATCGTCCAGTGCAATCAACTTTCCAAAGTCAGCAGGCAGCTCTTGCAGACGCGTGCATCCATTTAGATTCACAGATGTCAATGATTCGAGGGAACCAATTTCTTGAGGAAGAGAGCTCAACTTTGTGCAATGCTCCAGGCTTAGAGTTTTCAGTAAACCAAGTTTCTGGAATCCCTGAGGCATAATTTCCATGTCACATCGGGTCAAAAACAGTTCCTTTAGAGCATTGAGGTGGCTCAGTGTCTGTGGTAGCCCTTTGCAATTATTAACAATCAGATGTTGAAGAGACATTGGAAGTTTCAGCCCTTCTGGAAGATTACTGCAGTTAGAAGGTTCTTGCAGATCAACAGCCGTGAGCTCTATGTCACATTTATCGAGACATAGAGATTCAAGAGCTTGGAGATGGCTCAATGTTTCTGATGGCAGCTGAACGTTACTCAATTGCACATGTTGAAGAGATGTAGGAAGCTTCAATCTGTTGGGAAGTCTTGCAGTTTCATATACTTGTTCCAGTTGTCTAACATCATGACTTAATCGCATGAGAGTTTCGGGAAGCTGTACAAGAAGAATTCATAAGATTAGGCTATATATGTACCGTGAAAAAAGGAATGGAATTTATGAAAAATGACTTCTTTACAATTGCTTGCTTACTTGTGGCAAGTCGATTCCTTGTTTTGAATAATTACATAAAACTTTGAGCTGCTTCAGTTTTGAGGCATCTTGAAATGGAAAAACATTTATGTCTCCCACCTGTAGATATCTAAGATTTTCGAACTCTTTGTCGCAAGGAGGTCCTTCAAAATTTACCCAGTTTCCAATCTGTAGAACCCTCAAACTAGTGTGTGTGGCATTTAAATCCCTGGACTCAAGTGTCATTAAAGATGTGTTGTCAAGGAGGCAAATGCCTTGTACATTTTGCAGATTTGATCTATCTTTCAAGGCTTTCAAAGACTCCGTAGAATTTAGAAACCGTGTCTTCTTGGCCTCTTTCCTTCCCATCAAGAGAAGTATGTCATGAACTACCACTTGATTTTTTATCTCACTTCTACTTACCAATGTTCTTTTATGTAGAGTTTCAAGCCTATTTTCACCCACAACAGCACTAACTACATCCCACTCCAAACCCTGAAAACAAGAGCAAATATCGAGGAACGCCTCTTGAGCCTCTACATCAAAATCCTTCAATTTATGATAAACAAATAAAAGCTTTTCTTCAAGTTGCTCTTCTGGAAATCTATTGAGGTCCCCCTTTCTGAGGCCATCAAGCGCTTCCTCGTACCTTTTCTTCTTTCTATCAACCCTTAAATGATTTCCATACACAGATAGAAGTAGAGGAATACCTTTGCATGCAATTGCCACGTCATCTAACAGGTGCTCCTCGTCAAAGTCCTGGTGGAATTTAGTTCCATTCTGTAGAATGGTTCTTCGGAGGAGGTGTTTGGCTACTTCCTCGGAAAGAGAATTTACACGGTACTCTTTACACTTTATGTCCTCAAACAAAACTGGCAGGTTACTTGCTCGAGATGTTATCACTATCCTTATCTTTTGTGAATGCTCATCTTGCATGGTTTTCTTTGGCTGCAATAAATGTCTGGGTAAGAGCCGTTTAATGTAGTCGTTGTCGACCACATTGTCAATGAAGAGGAGAATTCTTTTGTTCGCTATTATCTCCTTAAGTTTTTGTTGCCCATTTTCTGGATTTTGCAATTTGATTTTACCTCCTCCAAAGTTGCGTATGATATCTCTTTGGAGTTTTGTAATGTGAGATATCTTATCTGGCGTTTGATCGTCGATGATCACTCTACAAAATTTGAAGTCTTTAGAAATCAAGTTAACCTGCTGAATGACTTGAGAAGCCAAAGTAGTCTTTCCAATGCCTCCATTGCCAAACAAAATAACCACTATAGCTGCCTCACTGCTTTCCATGTTTAACAACTCCTCCACATCTGATACTTGACTCTCAATACCAACTGTTTATGTTTTACAAAAGAGAACCATCTCAAAAAATATGAAGAGTTAATTTCCAAACAAAAAAAACAAATATTTAATTAGATAAACTACCTGGTTCGAACTCAAGAAGTTTGATTGATGGCTCCATAAACTGAGAGTTTTGCCTTGCCAAAATAGTGGTGAGAGTCAGAGAACTCCTAATATCTCGTATACTTTCTCTCACCTTTTGAAGAAAATCTTGCACTGTAGCAGCTGACCAATACCTATAAGAATCCTCCAATAAATAAGAACAATCATATTTTCCTTCTATGATAATATTTTCATCTGCGATAAAACTACTCGAAGAGCATGCACTGATGTAGAGAATGGTAAATTATTAACTTACCAACAATGTTGAAAGCGAAAAGAATTGCTCAAAGCAAATACATCTCTGCTTTTAATAATGCTAGGGATTTCCTTGAACATGGTGGGACAATGAATGCTTGTTCTGCTCTGTGGAACTTTATCTCTCCCTATAAACACTTGATTCGGAAAGGCTTTGAATGGATCCTGAGAGATGGGAGAAAGATTCTTTTTTCGGATGATTGGTGGATCGAAAATTATCCTTTGACCTAGTCCTCTTGGACGGTGCGCTTCAAAGAGACTTGTTTGCAGAGGTTTGGCTGCTGGGTGGCGGAATAATCAGTAATAGGAACTGCGTTAATTTGGTTAGTGTGGATCCAAATCTCAAACCCTTTCAGGACATGCTTTCCAAAGTCCACATCCCATCCATTCGTCTTGAAAACTCGTTTGTTTGAGCACTTTCCACGGATGGATCGTACTCGATCTCTAAAGCTTTCCTTTCTCAGATTTGCTCCTTTTCGCCTCGGACGTTTTCTACTGCCCTCATTCCTAAGATCAACATCTTCTTTTGGTTGATGGCTCAAGATAAAGTTCTTACCTCTTTACCTAAGGGTTCTAAAATCTGGAACTTCGTCTCATCTTGTAGGGATTTAATTCTTCCTTCCTTATCCTAGCTTATCCCGGATGGCACTAAAGCCCACTTTTTGGGATGACTCTTCGAATGGCTTCCCCCCTTATCTCAAATTTGGAATTGGTCCCTTTTAAAGAATCTTCTGAAAATGAATGGGGTAGTCATGTATATAATTATTTAACCATTGACATCTCCTCTTATCCCCCATCAGTTAAATGAAAGGGCTTCTCGGTCTTAGATGCTCCTCGGGACCTCATTTGTGCATTGGTTTCTGATCTGGAAAATATACTAATACAGTAGATTGCCATGACCGGTACGTGGCTACCGTGGCCGAATGCCAGATGCCAAAGGGAGTATCTGAGGCTGAAGGAAGTCTCTGAGGCAAAGGGAGTGACTTGAGCGAAGGGAGTCTCCAAGGCAAAGGGAGTGTCCGAGGCCGAAGGGAGTGACCCGATGCCAAAGGGAGTCTCCGAGGCAAAGGGAGTGACCCGAGGCGAAGGGAGTGATCTGAGGCCGAAGGGAGTGTCCGAGGCCGAAGGGAGTGTCCAAGGCCGAAGGGAGTGACTTGAGCCGAAGGGAGTCTCCGAGGCAAGGGAGTGAACCGATGCCGAAGGGACCGTCGGAAGGAGGAGTAGCCATCCAGACTGTTGGATGGAGAATACCAAGGCTGTGAGTAACCGTTTTGTAAAGTGACGGTTGATATACCGACTTCCATAACGAATTATAGAGTGTATAAATGTCTGTGAGATTCATTAGGAATGTACAACAGAGGCGGAGAAAGGAAGAGTGTCAAACTGGTGTGGTGCTATGTCAGGTTGATTGTACAATCAGAGCTGATTGTACAATCTAAGCCTGTGAACCTATGTGAAAAATCCATTGTCTGTTGTATGTAAATTGTTTACTATAATACAAAGAAGATTGGGGTTTTTTCGGTGATGGTTTTTTTACCCGTAAGGGTTTTCCCACATAAATACTGGTGTTCTATTTTGTGCTTGTTTATTTTTCCGTGTTTACTCTGTTTACTTTTGTGCATCTTGATGACTGTAATTGGTATTGATAATCATGCCTGTTAAATTTCCCCTAAGAATTTGATACTATAAAAAGTGTTCTGCAATGTTCTTTCCTAACAAGTGGTATCAGAGCAAGGCTAGTTGGGTTATCCTTGTGAGAAAATTGTTTGTGTCATTTCTATAGTGGGTAATTTACAAGGTGTAAGTAATCAATATTGCAGGTTGAGATGGAGCACATCAAGATGAGTAGATGTTTGTCACAATGCCATGTGTGACTCAACACCATCATACAATGGGAGTTTTTAGCACTGATGTGTGGAAGAAGTTTGTCACAATGCCATGTGTAACTCGACACCGCAGTTTAGTGGGAGTTGTTCGTAGTGACGTAGTGAATGATCTTCATTAGTATTGCAGATATTGAAGGCATGAGATTCTTATGTTGCAAAAGGATCTTTTCACATTTGTTGAAGTACTGTTTGGAGATGTTTATCTTCATGTGACTGAAGATGTTGACATCTTGAGGGCTCAACAAGGTCTTTGACAAAGGTGTGGATTATGTTTTTATTTGACATGTTATGGTATGTTCATATGGAGCATGTTATCTCTTTGGTTGAGATGTTTAAGATCATGTTGTCACGTTTATGTTCCTGAGGCCACGGTTGGAAATTTGACATTGATCTTGTTTTTGTTTTTGTGTATTGAGTACATTGGTCATTTGCTTGACGCTTCATGAAGTTTGTTGTTCTGTTTTGGAGTTAGCATGAATTGATGGGTTATAGATGCCCATGGATACTAAGCAACGACAGTGATGATTTTTTCTCTTGTGATTAGAGATGTGTTTGTTGAAACGGTTGATGGTTTCAGCAGGAAGTATGACATGCATTTAGAGGTGTACGTAGAAAGACATGGTACATGGTTGATGTACTGTTGATGTTCTTGATGTTACAATTTTGTTGTTGCACTTCTATGTGATGTTGAATGGGTTCATATCATATTAATATTATCTGTGCAGTGGGAGATTCTTGGCATGTATGTGATAGGTATTGCACTTGAGGCTTGAGACTACAGCTAATAGGTTGAATATGGTGATGTTTTGGAATCCATGTTGGTATACCTTAGAGGTATGTATAGTTGGATGTGTTAGAACCTACTGTGGGTGCTATTTCAGCTATGATTGTGACAAATGTTGATACATTCGATTAGCTTTTGGATCGAGAGTTTTATGCTTTGGGAGATGCAGTTATGGTTCTCTGGGAGATAGATTGTATGGTTTTTTCTCAGTGGATAGCTTCTATGTGTGTCCAGTGGCAATCACATGGTAGAAGGTGGGAACGTCCATGTATGAGATGATACTATTTTGCAAGTATCTCAATTGTGCACAGTAAATTCTAGTTCCTAATGGTTTTGTTTTCGGGTGGTATATCAACGTTGATGGACATTAGAGTCCATGTTTTCCTAGATTTTCTGAAGGTGTTAGTACATACCTCGCCAAGTGGGAGATTGTTCGGATATGTCTCAGACGTACTCCCCGTACGGGTGAGGTTCACCATGTTGGGACCCAAAAATGCAACAAGGGTTTTTGTGTACCTTGTTAATCTTTTGCATTTTGGCCCCCTATGAATGTTTTTTATGCCTTTTTGTCCGGATAGAATTTTGAGGTCTATCATGCATGTCAGGTGTTCATCACTCTTGTTTTGACATATGAAGACATCCCAAGTTGTTATATTTGAGTTTCGAGTTGTTTCGTGATGTTTTGATTTTAGCACTTGTTAAATTATGCATTTGCCGCCTAAGTATCAATTTGTTGTAACAGGCCTAGTTTGCATTATAATATCTTGCGTCCTTTTATGTTTCATAGGTCGCCACTTTGGGAATGTTTAACATGTATTTCAGAGAGCCTATATTTCAAATCCTAAGTCATTTTGAATCCATTTGATAAGTTTCCAGATTCCCCAAAGTTGGTCCTGCAAACCTGTCCTCTTTCTCTTTTTGCCTAGAATGTAGAATTATGAAATAGCCTACTTTGAGCTTCTGCAAGTTGTATCTGGTTGAATGCCCCACATAATTGAATTTTCCCCTATGTTGCAAACATGAGAGTGTACCTATCTGAAGAATTTTATCCCTTGGCCAATCCGCTTGACCACTTTGCCAATGTGATTCCAAATCCAATTTCTGCATATTTACTGAGTTTTAAATTTAGAAAGTTGTAAGGTGCTGACTTCGCATATTAGTGTCACTTGATCAGTTTATTTTCAGAATGAATTATTTGATGATTCATATTCCATGTTTGAAGGTGAATCCATGTTTAGAGGTTCAGATTTTGAGGGTTCTTTTTCATGGGTTTGTGATTTCAAATTTGAAAGAGTTTTGCAGATTGATAGTGCAGAACAAAATTGAAGTTTGCAGAATGGTCATTTTGCAAGAGTGTAACTTTTGGTCTGAATGTTGTTTTCAAGAACTGATTGTGGCACCATTCTCATTGCATGTAAATGTACTACTGTGAACGACGGTGAAGTCTCAAAACATGTTATGGTAGTCTTGCAATGCCTGATCCGAATGAAGTTTATGTTGTTTCAACATTTGCTTTTGCACAACTATTCTAAAATTGCAAAGTTTGATCAATTGCACCTTGCACAAAAGGTTGAATCTGGCGAAGCGCTTTTGCATGCATAATCAATGTGGATGAATGAATCATTTTTTCGAGTGATGGATCCTCAGATATTGATCTAGTATTTCTCCAAGTTGCATTTTGGGCAAAGTTTTTGCATGTATACATCCAATTGCAGATCGAATGAACTAATCCACTTTGAGTATTATTATCTTTTTGCCATGATATTTTCAAGAAAGTCCAGTGGATGATCTATGATTAGATGCTGGAGATGAGAGGGTTTTCCAGTTCCCATGGTTGCTAAGTGTTATTCAGTCAGTTTTCAAAGTTGGTCTTAGAGGCCATATGACATTAATATGATCAATTCCCAAAAATGAGAAAATTCAATATAAAGACCGCTAGTTCGATACCTTGTGATCAACTTGCACAGCGATTTATACTTTGAATATGGAAACATCTGTAAGGCACGTGAACTTTCTGATAGTGGACAAAAGAGCTGTGCGAATTCAAGCAATGAATTAATGCAAAGAGGAGGTCCCACACTTGGATGATTGAAAACATCTAAAAAGTTTTAAACAAATACACTTGGCAAGTGTATTATCAATCCCAGAGATCTGTGCTAATAAGCATGTGGGGAGTTAATACTTCCAAACTTCAAACAAAATCTATTGGCAAGGAGATTGAAGACCCCACGCGTGGCAATGAGGAAGTTTTTTTAAAAAACATTTCAAACAGAAAAAGAAGATTCAACGCTAAGTAACCAAGGAAATCCAACACCAAAAGACCAAATACCAGCACATTAATTATTTTCCAAATCTCCACAATGTGGAAGCAAGAGCAAAGCCATGTTAACTTGTCAGCCGCCAATGCAAAATGCAAGAGCACAGCCAGTCACGGTTTTGGTTGTATCTCAAAAAATATGAACTAGGTCGGGTTGATTTTTTTGATATGATTGAGACAACCATGCCTGAAATCTATAGTAAACATTTCAGACAAATCCGATTTGAAACGCAAAAGTTATGGCTCTCTAAGTATTGGCAAAAATAACAAAGTTTCAAAAATTTGCAAAAGACATTTATCCCACATGCATGGGGTTTCGGTTTTTTTTATGTTTATATACTCCAACGTATACTATGTAATTTGAATGAGAGGCCAAGAGGATCCTTGGTGGCCACTTGGTTGAAGGAGTTACCATGTGCGGTGGGCCCATTATTTTAAGACAAAATGCATAAAGAGCTTTAAAACATTCAGCGATTTAGTCCCACATTGTTCCTGGAAGGTAGATTTGAAATGTTTATAAGCAAAGTGCCAAACATATGAAATGTGAAGCAGAGTACAAGGCTATCCACCCGTGCAGGTGCTTGGTGCCTCGATTTCCATGCCTGTGACTAAAGTAAACAAATTTTGCAGGCAAATAACGACTAGCCCAGATGACGACTACCCCAGGTGATGATGTGATAGATAGAACAGTTGGCGGATGACGTGCCAAGTGACACATGGCACTCAGTCATGTAGTCGCCAGAAGGTTGAGTAGATATCATGAAATGTTGGCGATTCAACAACTAACCACTAGGCTAACCGGTCGCCAAGTCGCGAGATCCTAGCAGTTAAGTACCATAAATCTGGAGACTCAGAGACAACACAGTCGCGAGGTCAAGAGATGCTAGAGATAACTGCCACGACTCAAAGATAACCGTCGATCGCTAGGTCGCTGAAATAAAATAGTTAACTACCAAGAATCTAGAGATTTGGAGACTAAGGAGGAGGTCGCCAGGTTGCCAGATCAAGACACAAGGTTAGCAAATTGATTTGGAGATTCAGAGATTAGTGCATATTTCTAAGCTAGGGTTAAACCACGATTAAGCCCAGGTAATGTAGTCTCTAAGTCTCTAGATAAATCATGAGTTAAGCCCAGAATCAAGAGACTTAGAGATTACTGCAGTCTTTAAGTCTCCAGATGAACCAGGATTAAAAGCAGAGCTTGCAAAACCAGTTAAGGGCAGCCAGTTAGAAAGTGCCAAGTGTCAAATTCTGGTGACTTATGAGGTAAAATGCAAAAAATAGAGATAATATGTGCAGAATATCAAAATGAAATATCATTTCAATTCAATAGTCCAACTATTGAAAATACATTCAAATATTTCAAGATATTCAGAATATTCAGAAAGTTTGCATGGGAGAGGAAATTTGTTTAGTGATTCAGGGGGCAATTTTTATCAAAAATAGCAAGTATCCTATACTGTTGGAAAGGTATCGAAATGAGGATTTTGATTTTGCAGGCCATTTGAGTGCAGATCAAATCAGATTTTTGTAGTTAGAGAAAGAAGCAGTTGCTGATATTTTCTTAAAGGAGAATGACAGGTATCCGTGACTGAATTTGTTTTTCCCATTATCCTATATTTGGATTTTTCTCCATTGTAACAAAGATGGTGAAATTTAGAACTACAAAGGAGACTTGATACTTTGTTTAGTTTTTCAAGCTTTGGTGTATCTAAATGTATTGAAGTAGAAAGATATTAATAACATACAGTGGAATCTCCTGTTTTAGATCTATGGTGTCTTTTTGTATTTTTGTTCATGCTCTTCTATGTTTAGTTTGTAAGGTAGTCTGAACATGTTGGTTACAAGGTAACTGTGCAATTACTTGTGAGCTTCCTTCAAGGAAGGAGTCAGTCTTGTGAGTAATCCCAGAGGGCTAGGTATTAGTATGAGAATTTGATACATGGATATGAGAGTGAGAGGATAGTTTGTAAGGAAATCTATTTGGGATTGTATTTGTGTTCTTATTAATTGTTTTTCTATGGATTTGCATCTCATTGGACTCTTTTCTCGAGATTAGGCACTAGTCTAAATTCTGATAAGCAGTTCTCATCATCAATTTTAAATCAAATTAAATCTTTACATTTCTATTTCTGAGAGTATTCATGTTTGATTGTATTCAAAGGATGCAATTCATTTTTCTGATCCCTTGAAGAGTGAATCATAAGGTTAGCCTTCCTAAGTCTAGGGACTTTAAAAAGAAGAAGGAGGAATGTCCTTAATCCACTGTAAGGTTTACTATGAAGCAGTGAGTCTGAAGATAGGTACACCCGCCTAGGTCTATGGAGCCCGAAGTGAAGAAGGATAATATCCTTGTTAATTAGCCTTTTCCTTGTATGAATCTAAATTGGAAATCTAAGAGTCAAGCTTGAATAGCCATATATTGATTCAACAAGAAAAAGAGCTAACACACTGTACGGTGGTCACCGTACAGGTGAGACCACCATATAGTGCTCACCGTACAGATGACTTTAGCCAGTGACTATCCATTTGTGTTGGTGGTGAGGTGTTGATACCATACGGTGTGCAACTGTTACTGATGGTGAAGGTGAAGTTGTAGTCGACAGTGAAGCAGTATCGCAAGACTGATGGTGAAGCTGGTGCTAACACAGTGGTACTAGTGTGGTAGATTTCCATGACCAGTACGTGGCTACCATGGCCAAATGCCAGATGCCAAAGGGAGTATCCAAGGCTGAAGGGAGTGTCTGAGGCCAAAGGGAGTGATTCGATGCCGAAGAGAGTCTCCGAGGCAAAGGGAGTGACCCGAGGTGAAGGGAGTCTCCAAGGCAAAGGGAGTGATTCGAGGCCAAAGGGAGTATCCAATGCCAAAGGGAGTGTCAAAGGCTGAAGGAAGTGACCCGATGTCGAAGGGAGTCTCTGAGGCAAAGGGAGTGACCCTAGGCGAAGGGAGTGATCTGAGGCCAAAGGGAGTGTCCGAGGCAAGTGAGTGAGCCAATGCTGAAGGGACCGTCAGATGGAGGAGTAATCATCTGGACTGTTAGATGGAGAATACCAAGGCTGTGAGTAACCATTTTGTAAATTGACGGTTGATATACAAAATTCCATAATGAATTGCAGAGTGTATAAATGTCTATGAGATTCAATAGGAATGTACAACAAAGGTAGAAAAAGGAAGAGTGTCAAAAAAGTGTGGTTCTATGTGAGGTTCATTGTACAATCTGAGCTGATTGTACAATCTGAACCTGTGAGCCTATGTGAAAAATCCATTGTCTGTTGTATGTAAATTGTTTAGTGTAATACAAAGAAGACTGGGGTTTTTTCGATGGTGGATTTTTTACCCGTAAGGGTTTTCCCACGTCAATATTGGTGTTCCATTATGTGCTTGTTTATTCTTTCATGTTTACTCTGTTTACTTTCGTGCATCTTGATGACTATAATTGGTATTGATAATCATGCCTGTTAAATTTACCCTAAGAATTTGATACTATGGAAAGTGTTCCGCAATGTTCTTTCCTAACAGAAAAGAGAATGATTATTTACACCACTCATGAAGATGAACTTATTTGGACCCAATTAAAATCTGGATAATACTCTATAAAGGTTGGTTGTGAGTCCAATTTTTCTTCCCAACAAATAGATATGTGGCCCTCTACTTTATTCTAGGGTGCTGCTTGCCTCCCCAAAGCTGGTGCCTTTGCGTAGCTTTCCATTCAAGGCAGAGTCCTTATTGCAATGAGATTAGACATATTAGGCATCACACTTGTGTTCCCTTGCATATTTTGTGGTTATTTACTAAAATCTTCAATTCATCTCTTCCTCCATTGCCCTTTTTTGAAAGACTCTTGGTATTGGCGATTTTCCAAGCTGGGTTGGTCATCGGTGATTGGGTCTGATTTATTGTCATTCTTTAAGAATTAATCATTTATTTATAGGTCTTCTTTATTTTCTTCTCTTTGGGAGGTTAGCCTGTCCATCATCATTTGAAATATATGGTTGTAAAGAAATAATAGGATATTTAGGAAGAAGTTCTAATCATTACCTGATGCAATCAAGGATGAAAAATCCCTAATGGAGATGTCTAACCTGGCAGCCCACATAAACACAACAGAAGAAAACAAGACAAAATAGATATAATAAGAGATTCAACCTTTATTATCATAAAAAATCATCCACAAAAGATCTGCAATATGCTTCTTCACATACCGGTCATACATGCCAAGCACACAGGCTTGATTACATTCAAAACCCTACAATCCCTAGCCAAACTAAGGCAAGATAATTTTATAAAAACTCCTATCCCTTTGAAACAAGTCCATAAGCTTATAAAGCCATCGCAACTTTAGGTTGGCCTACAAAAGATCACATTCCCCAATAATGAGAAAACGTGTTACATTAAATAGGGAAGGACCCAAATCATTAAGAACAACCTCCAATGATATATTTAAGAGATGTTATATTACGCTTCAAATAAGCTTGAGGATAGAAAAAATCTCACAGAAGAACCTTTACATAATGTGGAATTCAATGAGAAATTACAACAAGATGAAAGCCTGAGGACAGAGAACATGCCATAGAAAGTCTGGCATAAGCTGGAAAAACCTCTAGCTAAAAAGGCCTCTAAAACTACTTATATACAACCTCCCCTAGCACACAGGCTTGGGAGTCAATCCATCGATCAGTTAGGGAAGAATTAGGGTTATAATAGATATTTAATAAATAATACAGAAACCCTAAAACATTCATGTTTGCCCATTAATACACATGGGAAAATATCTTAGGAGATCATATATGTCTTTGAAAAAATCTCCCGTATCGCCATGATTCGAACAGAATAAGAAACAGACTCATCTACCATGTCTGAGACTTTGTCTTTATCACCACTCCCTTGAGCCTCTTAAATCAGATTTGAATATTTGAATATTTGTTTATAACAGTCACAGGTGGCGCAGAGGTCTGTATTAATAGCTCAGAAAAAGACTTGGTTTCTTGTTTAAAATGTAGCTGTGGATCTATCTTTATCTTAATCTTATCTTTGAGTTCAGATCCGATCATAGACACGTGGCATCCTGGCGTAATACCTTAAAAATTAAACATCTTCATCTTGGCCATCGAGGGATTACGCCAACCATTGGATTTTCTTTACTTGCTATGTCTTTATCTTGTCTTCTGACCTTAGCCTTAACTTTCCCTAACTCATTTTAAACTTGGGGTGTCTGAAATCCTTCATGTCTCCAAGTCGCTAGATCATTTGGTTAGCCCTGAGTTTATTGCAAGATCACACACCAGCCACAAGATCCAACCTCGATCAACTCTGAATCAATGACCTACGCTAAATCTCTAAACCTTAAGAGCATATTCCTTTTCATTTTGAGATTAAGAGATAGCCACAAGATTAAAAATCGATCGAAGACACATACTTCATCCTCGTAAACTCTAAACTAAACTTTACTTAACTTCCTTGACTCGGGTTTATTCAGAGATTTAGCGACTGAAAAAAAGCTTGAAGTTGCTGGATGAAAAGCTAACCCCTGGGTTTATTCTGAGATCACACACCATCCGTAGACTCAAACTTCATCGACGATCCACACATAATCTCCTAATCTTTGTTGAATTTTGACTTTGTCTCAAGACCTAGCACAAACTGCACATCTTGGATGAGATCAACGATCCTTGTATAATCTCTGAATCCTTTCCTTAACTCTGGTTCTATTTAGAGATCACGCGACTGAAAGGAAAAATTAAACCCGACTTGAACTCTGGGTTTATCTGGAGATTGCAAGATCAACTGAGTCATGAAGTCACAGGATACTTTGACTAACTCTGGTTTTATTCTGAGATTACATGCACATCACATGATCAAAATCAAATCAACGGTCTGTGCTTAATCTCTAGATTCAAAGAGAATATTCCATTTCCTTTTGAGATCACGAGACAAGAGGCCACACTAAGTCGCTAAATGAGATGGAATATTCCTTCCAGATTGTGCTACTAAGAGGTAGCCAAGGAAATGTTAATGCGCACATGGAAAAAGAAACACTTAAGTTACATGGAAAAGTAACTTGAAAATAGAAGAAGTCATCAAGAAATTAGGGTTTCAACATGAATTTCAAAGGGTTTCTTGCACTTAGATCCTTAAACATGAACAAGGGTAAAGTAGAGATCTAGAAAAAATGCAGAGAGAAAGATCAAGCCAAGGAAAAATGCAGAATTCATACAAGTTGGGCTCTACCCTTGTCGGATCCTCATTTAAGCCAAAATTGACAGAATGGGAAAATTAGGTAACATTTTTTGCAATTTTTGCTAAATGTCAGCCTGCTAGATATATAAAACCAGTGCCTTATGACATTCCATTGGGCATAGGAGTCTACATATGAGCACACAAAAACTTCTGGGAAGGAAGGAGGATTAAAACTAGGAGGAACAACGAACCAAACAGGGAAAAGGACTATACAAGAAAAAACAACTGACTGTGCACAAGCACTTTGAGAAAAGTAGGAAACTAACCTAGAAAGAATAATAGAAAGAAGGAAAATTTAATTACAAAGGTGGGCAAACCTCAAAACAAGGTTTCAGGTGAAATCCATTGACAGAAATTGGTAAGGCTTTTCCTTCAAGAGTTGATAGCTAAAAAGCATTATGCTCCTTGCGCTCAGTGATCACAAATGGTTCTCCCCAAAAGGAGTCAAACTTGGTATGCCTACTAGGCTTGGATCTGAATTCATCCCACTTGAGGACTATATCCCCAACATTAAAGCTTCTTGACTTGGCTCTTCTATCAAAGTTCTTCTTGGTTTGCATCAGTTGAAAATCCATAGTCTGCAAGGACTTGTCTATGATTTCCTCTAACTCTATAAGCTGAGCATACCTTACTTGTAAAGGGTCTCCTTCTTCAAAGAGGACAAGTTGGGTAGCAAGGTCCAAAGCTGATAATTCAGCTAAAATGGAAAACCAAGCTTCCCTGCCATATACTAGCATGTATGGACAGTTCCCAATGATCTTAGGAGTGATCCTATCTAACCATAAGGAAGACTTTAGTTTAGAGTGCCAATCTCTCTGATTTTCGTACCAAGTCTTTTTGATAATCCTTATTAGGTTCTTGTTTGTAGATTTTTCTAAACCATTACCCTAGGGGTAATAATTGGAGCTTGCTTTTAGATAAACACCATTCTTAATTGCCCATTCAGCGACTCTTAAGCCTATGAAAGCAAGTGCATTATCTGATATAATAAAGTCTGGGGTCCCAAACCTGTGAATTATGTCATCATAAAAACCCAAGACAACACTCTCATTTGCTTGCTTTAGTGCAATGGCCTCGGTCCACCTAGTGAAGTAATTAGTTGCAGTGATTATCCATTTGTGGCCTACACTAGATGGGGAGTTAATAAGGCCTATGAAGTCAATGCCCCACTTCATAAAAGGTTGGTCTGTCCTGATTGTTTGGAGGGGCAGAGCTGCAAGCCTTTCCTTACCTGCAAACATGGCACACTTCATGCATTTTCTTACATGATCATTACTATCCTTAAAGATAGATGGCCAATAGTATCGAGCCCTGATGATCTTAAAAGTAGTAGTTCTAGGGGAGAAATGACCCGTAGAAGGTCCATCATGGAATTCATGTATGACACCTGCTATTTGTTCTGAATCGATGCATCTTAAAAGAACACCATTATGATCCTTTCTAAAAAGGATCTCATTAATCAACACAAAAGGGATAGATTGCAACCTATAATACCTTCTTTTTTCTGAATCCAAATTTGTAGGGCACTCTCCCATCTTCAAAAAATGAACCATGTTAGGCAACAAACTTGTTACCTTGGCGTGTTCTTATATTAAATGCACAACTAAGGATGCATTCATTTGCTCTTGGTCTTTTGGAGTTTCATTCATGGTCAATTGTTCACAAATACCTCTTCCTCTGACTAGTTTGGTATCCTAAATAACAATGTCATACTCCATGACTCTGGTGATCCAACCAACTCTTTTTTCATTTAGGTCCTTAGAAAGTAGAAACTCCTTGACACTCAGATGAGTGACGCTCAATTGTACCTGACTATGGTTCAATAAATGTCTAAACTTTTTAAGGCTCTTCACCATAGAAAGTACATGTTTCTCTACAAAAGAGTATCTCTATTGATACTCTTCCAAACCTTTGCTAAAGAAAGAAATAGGTTTCTCCAATCCTTCAGGGTTATGCTGAGTTAATATTGCAGATATGGCATCAGAGCCTCCACAAGAATATAGAATGAAGTCTTTGCTAAAATCAAGATTTAGCAAGACAGGAGCCTCTGTTAGAGCCTCTGTAATAGCTTCAAAACTGCCCTTTCCTTCTTTGCTCCAACAAAATATTACATTATTCTTCAACATTGATGTTAAAGGCTTCAAAAGATCTGGAATGTTAGGCAAAAAATGTCTGACAAAGATAATCCTTCCTATGAAAGATTGAAGACTCTTTTTGTGAGGTGGTAGGGGTAGCTCTAAAATAGCTGCAATCCTCTTTGGGTCCACTGTAATACCTTGTTTGGACACAATATATCCCAACAGTTTCCCTTCATGAACTACAAACACACATTTCTTGGGATTAAGGGAGATCCTAAACTCCCTACACCTTTCAAATATTTTCCTCAAATGTTTGATGTGGTCTGCTGCATATTTAGAATAAGTCATGATATCATATAAGTAGACGAGTACAAACTTGTACATGAGGCTTTTAAAGGCCATATCCATAGCCTTTTGAAAAGTAGCACCTACATTTGACAAACCAAAAGGTATCTTTTGATAAGCCATGGTTCTCCACTTTGTTATAAACACAGTCTTATATTGATGCTCTTTATTAACTAGGATCTAATTGTATCCTGAGTAGCCATCCAGCAGTGATAAGCATTCTGATCTAGAGACACACTGCAAAATCTATTCCATGGATGGTAATGGATGGCGATCTTTTAGGGATGCCCTATTAAGGCCCCTAAAATCAACACATAGCCTAAGCTCCCCATTCTTTTTCCTAACAGGAACAAGGTTGGACACCCAACTTGTATGCTTGATGGGGTAAATGATGCCACTCTGTGTTAGTTTGAGAACCTCCTTTTTCATGAGTGGCTCAAGTTTAGGGTTGACAGGCGTTTGCTTCTGTCTGATTGGCTTGGCATTTGGCTCTAATTCAATTGTATGTTGAGAAAGTGATGGATTAAAGCCCTTGAGGTCTTCATATTTCCATGCAAAGATATCACTGAATTCTTGAAATAATTGAGTGTAATCTTGTCTCTTTGAATCGGTGTTTACCTTTCTAACTTTAGGCTTTTACCTGGCTCCAGCTCTAAATCAGCATAGTGTTCTTGTTGAACTGCCAAGCTAGTCTTATTCCTTTTTGCTTGGTCATCTTTGTTGAAGATAGATTGCAGGGTGACAAGGCCTTTAGGTATCTTATTAGATTTAAGTTGTACCATTTGGTCACCATAGTTTTGCAATAATCTATCTTGATTGTGCTCTGTAAAAACATCTTCAAACAAGAATTGTAGAATTTTCTCATCATTATCAAACACTTACCAATTAACATTATTATCAGGGATGGAAGGCCTGACAATAATCTTAATATTTTGTTGATCCTTCCTTACTGAAATGTTGTTAGGAATATCAAATTGGGATCCAACATCAGCTAATCTATCTCCATCCCGATTTAGTTTTCTAGGGATAGCAATGATGTTGAAATCATATAAATCTTCTATTGCATCCCAGACCCTATGCTTGTAAGCTTTCATTGTATCATTCTTGGTAGAACTTATCCCTCTTACTTGGCTGACCACTAGATCACTATCGCCATATACATTTAGGGCTTTATTCCCTCTCTTTCTAGCCCATTACAATCCATTCACCAGACTCATATTCAGTAGTATTGCTAGTGCAAGAAAAACTGAATCTAAAATTTGTATAGTACTTCTCACCTTTTGGGAAGACTAACATTGCACCACCACCAGAGCCATGTCTTCTTCTAGCACCATCAAATAATAGTTCCCAAACTTTACTTCTCTATTCATCTGATTCCTCAGTGTCTGCCTTGAAAATATTTGGCTCTATCAATCCATTCTCTTGTATCAAATAGTTTCCCAAACCAGCATCCCAAATAACATTGGCTTGGGCCTCTGAAGCTCTTTCAAATTCCAATTCATCTAGATAGATATCTGGGATGTTTTCTATCTTAGTGTTTGTTTATCTGATGATTGGAAAGTCATTACTATCGAGTGCAAGACAACTTGTATTGAATACATTGGACACATAAGTCTCTATATGATGTGCTATCAATGATTCAGACTTGATAGTAACCTTGGTTCCATACCTAGTATGGAAAATCATATGAGACCAGTCAGAAGAGAGATAGCCTCCTATCTTGGTTGTGAATTCCCTTGACAGACATATGGCAAAGAGAGCAGGGAGATCTACAAGAGAGATTATGGCTTGCATGAAGGATCAAGATTGTATCCTTGGCCACACCTACTGTGTTCACTAAGGAACTGTCAAGTTGTGTTACCTTCTTTTGGAATGGTTCATATTTAAGCCCCAATTGGTCAGTTACCCTTTTGGGCATGACTGAACTAGTAGCCCCACTATCTACCATAAAATTATGTACTAAATAATTTCCAATAATTAATGATACATAAAAGGGAGGTGGTTTTAAGTTCCTACCTTGAACGACATCTACTTTTGTGTTGCCTCTTGGAATCTTCTTTTCTTGATCAAGGTTGACTAACACTTGCTTAGCAACATCATTTGTGGGTTGTTGAGGGACTGTCACTTCACCCATAGCCTTCTTTAAGATCTCAAGATTCCCAAGAATAGCCAAGTAGTCCCACATAGACATAGTCACATTCATCTTCATATTGTCTACAATATTGAAGGGTACTGTCATGTGCACTCTTTGGTGTGCTTTCACTATCGTGGGCTCAACCTCCTTGGAAGATTGATTCTCTTTAACTGGCATGCCTGGAGCCTTCTTTTGTATAGTAGGAATAGATGGATGCGATGACTCTGTAGATGTAGTATCTCTTCCTCCATATTTTGTTCGCTCCATATCTTGGGCTCTTCTTTTTGATCTAGTATTGGCTGCAATTGGAGATTCACCGTTTACTCCATTAAAATATTCCTCTTCCCAATTGAAGAGAGCAGTCTCATCAGCTTGTCCATCCTGCTGGGGCACTGACCCACTAGAGGATGCATGTGAGACCAATCAAAAGAAGGATAGCCTCCTATCTTGGCTGTGAACTCCCTTGACATACATATGGCAAAGAGAGTAGGGAGGTCAATAATGTAGATGTCAATTAAGATAGAGAAATTAGGGCTTGCATGAAGGATCAAGCTTGTATCCTTGGCCAAATCTATTGTGTTTACTAATGAACCATCAAGTTCTGTTACTTTTTTTTGGAATGGTTCATACTTAAGCCCTAATTGGTCAACTATCTTCTTGGGCATGACTGAACTAGTAGCTCCACTATCTACCATACAATTATGTACTGGAAAATATCCAATAATTAATGATACATAAAAGGGAGGTGGTTTTAAGTTCCTACCTTGAATGGCTTTTGCTTTGGTGTTGCTTCTCGGAGCTTTCTTCTCTTGATTAGTGTTGACCAACACTAGCTTAGCTATCTCATTTGTGGGTTGTTGAGGGATTGCCACATCACCCGTAGCCTTCTTCAAGATTTCACGTTGCCCTGGAATAGCCAAGGAGTCCCACATAGACATAGTCACATTCATCTTCTTCATGTTGTCCACAATATTGAAAGGGTGGTCTACTTCCTTGATTCTATTTTTTAATACTAGTCAACTCCTTGCTCATGGTTAGCAATAACTTCTTCATTTCTTGTTGACTGCTTCTTAATTCAAGTAGCTCTTGCGAAGGGCCTACTTTGGATTCCTCATAACCAGTACTAGCTTGAGGTGCTATCACAGTGGGTATGGGAGTGTATGGAGGGATTCTCAAGGGAATGTTGGGTTGAATATCAGGGAAGATAGGCATTTTGTTGATAATAGTATCCCTAATTTTGATATTGTTGGTTGGGACCTTGATTTTGTTGCTGAAAGGGTGGTCTACTTCCTTGATTCTGGTTTTTAATACTAGTCAACTCATTGCTCATGGTCTGCAATAACTTCTTCATTTCTTGTTGACTACTTCTTAGTTCAAGTAGCTCTTGGAAAGGGCCTGCTTTGGATTCCTTGTAGCCAGTACTAGCTTGAGGTGCTATCACAGTGGGTATGGGAGTGTATAGAGGGATGCTCAAGGGAATGTTGGGTTGAATATCATGAAAGATAGGCATGGGTGGCCTTGGGGCATAATACCAGCCTGAATCAAACAATTTTGTGCTTTGACAGCTATGTCAAAAGCCTGAGGTAATGAAGTACCTCCCATGGATTGGATCATGACAAATATATTGTTGTTCAAACTTTTCAAGAAATATAGAAAAGCATTATTTGTTGAAGGCCTGACATAAATAGGAATCTTATTCCATGTCTTGAGGAATCTATTGTTAAAGTCTGTCATCTACTCTTGAGGAACTCTCTTTATAGTTGTGAGTTCTCAACTAGGGATAGATGGTCTGATTTATCCTCAAAATATTTTCTTATGGATTCTCCTAGTCTATCCCAAGAATCAATAGAGTCGGCTGCAAGAGTCCCGAACCATTGTAGGGCTTTACCTTTAAAAGAGGATGTCAACAACTTAGTAGCCACATCTTCTTTAGTGATATGATGAACATTACAAATTGTAGCTACGTCTCTTATGTGTTCACAAGCTGTTGTTTGGCTTTCACCTGTAAAATCAGGTAAACTCTTTAGTGTTGTAAAGAGCACATCATGATGTTGAACAAAATTTAAAGGCCTACCCTGATTAAAGGGTGCAAATGCAAATTGTCTTTCCATTGCAAGAACTGTGATTTGCTTAATAGAAACTGTGTGGGTTACACTTGAACCAGGGAGTGGAGCTAAATCTTCTAGAAATTCTCTGTTTAAAGAGCTTCCCCTCCTAAAATGAAAAAGCAAGGGTCGCTCCTCTCAAAGAGGTGGTGTAGACTATACTCTCCTTGTAGGGTATGTCTTTTGAGATGATCTCCCTTTTCTTCTTTGTTGGAGGTAACTAGAAAAAATCAGAGGGCTTTGAACTCTTTGTTTCTATCCTTCTCATAAACTTTGATGGAAATGGATCTTCTTGTTCTTTCCAAAAATGGAGCCGCCAGATATGCTTTAAAGAGAAACCTCCTTAGGTTTGTACTATGTAATCAGTATATCAGAGATAACATAGTCTTGAAAGATGAAACTTCTTTTTGGGGTCCCATCAGGTGTGCCAGAATTGTTATACACTAAATTTTGCACCTTGTTAAGCGCTTGAGCCTAAGAATCTAGTATAACATGGGAATCACTTCTAGGTTGTGGGACCTCTGCTAACTGAAGTGAAGCCTTTGGATTCTAGGCCAATTCCTCTTGGATGATCACCTTTGTTCTTAACATGAAAAGTAAACTTGGAAGGAAAAGGGATAGAAGGAGAACTGAAGGGAAATGACTGAAAATAAAATTATCCTACTAGGTGATGCACCGAAGGTAACTTTGAATCATAAAATAGTGACCAAAACTAGCATGAAAGTTCCTAGATCTAGCAAAACACAACTTCCTGAATAGGCTTGCATAAGTATTTTAGAAAGATATCCGAAATGGAAAGAGGCTATTCAAGGAAAGAGAAGATTTCACAAACAATAGCTTTTTCAAGGAAATAGACATAGGCTATGACCTGCAAACAAACATTCACTCTAGCAAATAGGCATAGAAATGAGACAAAATGACAAGGGATGAACAAAATCCACAAGATCATCTAAATCAAATCATCCAAAGAAGTACACAAAGATGTAGAAAGGAAGAAGGATCAAGAACTCCAAGATTTTCTCTAGTGTTAGCCACTATATTATGCTTCAAATAAGAGAACTACAAACAAGAATAAGCTTGAGGACAGAAAAAATTTCACAGAAAAAACTTTGCATAATCTGGAATTCAATGAGAAATTACAACAAGATGAAATCCTGAGGACAGAGAAGATGCCATAGAAATTCTTTCATAAGATGAAAACACCTCTAGCTAAAAAATCTTCTAAAACTACTTATATACAACCTCCCCTAGCACACAGGCTTGGGAGTCAATCCATTGATCAATTAGGGTAGAATTAGGGTTATGATAGATATTTAATAAATAATATAGAAACCCTAAAATAGTCATGTCTACCCATTAATACACTCAGGAAAATATCTCAGGAGATCAGATATGTCTTTGAAAAAATCTCCCATATCGCCATGATTCGAACAAAATAAGTGACAGACTCATCTACCCTGTTTGAAACTATGTCTTTATCGCCACCGCCTTGAGCATCTGAAATCATATTTGAATATTTGAATATCTGTTTATAACGGTCACAAGTAGCACGGAGGTCTGTATCAATGGCTCAGAAAAAGACTTGGTTTTTTAGTTAAAATGAAGCCGTGGATCTATCTTTATCTTTATCCTATCTTCGAGCTTAGATCTGATCGTAGACACATGGCATCTTGGTGTATTGGCTTAAATATTAAACATCTTCATCTTGGCCATCAAGGGATTACGCCCACCGTCAAATTTTCTTTACTTGTTGTGTCTTTATCTTGTCTTCTGACCTTAGCCTTAACTTGCCCTGACTCATTTTAAACCTAGGGTGTCTAAAATCCTTCATGTATCCAAGTCGCTAGATCATTTGGTTAACCCTGAGTTTCTTGTGAGATCACATGCCAGCCACAAGATCCAACCTCGATCAACTCTGCATCAATGACCTGCACTAAATCTCTGTACCTTAAGAGCATATTCCTTTTCATTTTGAGATTAAGAGATAGCCACAAGATTAAAACTCAATTGATGACACATACTTCATCCTAAAAAAATCTGAGCTGAACTTCACTTAACTTCCTTGACTTGGGTTTATTCAAAGATTCAACGACTGAAAAAAAACTTAAAGTCGCTGGATGAAAAGATAACCTCTGGGTTTATTCTGAGATCACACACCATCCGTAGAATCAAACTTGCATCGACGATCCGTACGTAGTCTCCTAAGCTTTGTTGACTTTTGACTTTGTCTTGAGACCTAGCGCAAACTGCACATCTTGGATGAGATAGACAATCCTAGTGTAATCTCTGAATCCTTTCCTTAACTCTGGTTCTATTTGAAGATCACATGACTAAAAGGAAAACTTAAACCTGACTTGAACTTTGGGTTTATTTGGAGATTGTGAGATTAACTGAGTTGCAAAGTCATGGGATACTTTGACTAACTCTGGTTTTATTCCAAGATTACGCACACAACACATGATCAAAATCAAATCAATGGCCTGCGCTTAATCTCTAGATGCAAAGAGCATATTCCATTTCCTTTCGAAACCATGAGACAAGAGGCCGCGCTAAGTTATTGAACAAGATGGAATATTCCTTCTGGGTTGTTTGACTAAGAGGTAGCCAAGGAAATGTTAATGCACACATGGAAAAAAAAATTTAAGTTACATGGAAAAGTAACTTGAAAATAGAAGTCACCAAGAACTTAGGATTTTAACATGAATTTCAAAGGGTTTCTTGCACTTAGATCCTTAAAAATGAAAAAGGGTAAACTAGAGATCTAGAAAAATATGCAAAGAGCAAGATCAAGCCAAGGAAAAATGCAGAATTCATACAAGCTAGGCTCTACCCTTGTGGCAGCCTCATTTACTCCACTTGTAGCCAAAATTGACAGAATGGGAAATTTAGGTAACAAATATCTCTTCCTTCATTCATACCTTATCTACCTCTATTATAAAATTTCATTTGTTAAGCAACCAAGGTCTTATGATTCTTTACCTTACCCTTGTTACAATCTGATACCCACTTTTCTTCATCAAATTTTCCGTCAAGATCCTTTTTCTGATCCATACTAACCTCTGTAGTTTGCTTCTATGAACAATAACTCTTTACCATACTCAAATTCATTGCATTTCTCACTCCTACTTCCTTTAGAGGAATTAGAGTAAACTTTTGTCCATACTTCTTTATTGTTACCATGTTTCTTCTGCAATCGTGAATAGCTCCTCTATCAAATTGCCAAGATCTTCCTAATAGAACATGACAAGCAGTGATAGACTCTACATCACATAACACTTCATCTCTATAAGCTCCAATGAGGAAGTTAACCAAATATTGCTCTTTCACCTCCACCATGTGTTCATCTAAAAACCAACCTACCCCATAAGGACAAGGATGTGTAAGCCTCTTCAATCCAAACTTCTGTACCATCTCTTCTGAGACCAAATTTTTAGTACTACCACTGTCCATAACATCTTTACAATATTTACCTCCTGATTTGCAATCAGTCCTAAACAGACCCCTCCTTCATAAAGGTTCAGCTTCCATCTTACTCATCATGACTCTCCTAAGCATAAGATGCTCTCCTATCTTAGGTTCTACATCATTTTCCACAACTTCATCAATAGTTTATTCCTCATGTGTCACAAGATTTAGTTTACCCATTCTCTTACTAGATCCTTCAAAACATTGAAAAGATCTATGTCCTATGCCACCACATTTGAAACAAGTGCCCTTGAATCCTTGCTACCATTCACTCTTTTAGGTATCTTCCGATCATATTCAACTTCAATGGTTTTCTTCTCTTTTCCATTGTTGCTAGATCGTTTCTCTATTCCACTAGAGTTATGTCTTCTCTTTAACTTATCTTCTACCCTCAATGCATACTGATAAGCATCTTCAACTATACTAACTCTCAACATACTCAAATCATCCTAAATGTTAAATCTCAGACCATTAACATACCTAGCCACCTTCTCCTTAGATACCTCCTTCTAATTATATATGATAGTCATCTTATAGAATTCCTCTATATATTCCTCCACACTCATGTCTTTCTGTCTCAAATTTTGTAATTTCTTGAACAACTCCAATTCATAATCCCCAGGAATGAATTTATCTTTTAACCTAGCAACCATCACCTTCTATCTAGTCATTTTCTTCTCACCATGTTCTTCTCTATCTTTCTGTAATTCTTTCCACCATAAGGCAACATGACTCTTCAACTTAGTCTATGCTAACCTAACCCTCTGTGGATCTCTAATATCTTCTAGTTCAAAGTAGTCTTATAATTCTCCAATCCAATCTATAAAATCCTCAAGATGCAATGAACCCGTAAAGTAGAAACATCCATCCTATGAATTTTACTTACTTGTGCCATAGCCCTCAACAATCTTTCCTCCTCAGCAGGGATCTCAGTATCAACAACCTCAATATCTTCAACAACCTCCTCAAATTATTCTTCACTGTCAAGTTTCCTTCTCAATCCATTCAACACACTTCTGATGTCATTCCTCACTTCAACCCTAAAATCTTCCATCATTTTCTCTAGCCTTCTAGGGTTCATCCTTCTAGGAAGCAACTTGTAATTCTCAAGTGCAACTACCTATCCAACTAGCAATCTATCACAAGATGCTCCTCCAACCGATGATCTATCAGAAACACAAGCAACATCCTCCAATCGGCATGCCTGCAACACTCAACAAACAACAACAACAACAACAACTAACCCTTCCTAGCGACCTTGTACAAATCCTCTGTGATTTCAAGTCAGATCTTCACTCTGCTACCTTACGATCAATAGGTCTAGGGCTTCACAAGTCAGGAACTTGGATCTACCAACACAGAATCTCATCCTCACTCTACCATAACCTTGTTCAACCTTATACTCATCCAAGTTAGATCTTTTCTCTGCCACCTTACGATCAATACGTGTAGGGCTTCACAAGTTTGGAACTCAGATCTGCCAACACGGAATCTCAACCTCACTCTACCACAATCTTGTTCAACCTTATGCTAATCCTCGTTCAACCTTTACCTATGATACCATCGGATGCAGTCAAGGATGTGATGAACTATAGCTGATTGAATGTTTGAAGATGATAAGTTGATGATCACCGAGCTGCAAAAGTGAATGCAAGACATTAAATCAGTTAATATATTGTATTACCATTAATGTCAACTTGATATGGCTTGATTGTTCAAACAAATATTGTCATTAAACTTAAAGATCTGAAAAGACAAAGTTTATGTCGTCGGTAATATATACACCGAGTGACAGTTCACAATGTATACCGAGCAGAGTAGTTTACACTGAACACCGAGACGAGCAACTCACAGTATAAACAGAGCAAGTGACTACCGAGAAAAACTGAAGTTGATGCCTGAGCATAGCTGAAGTCATTGACCGAGCACAACTGAAGTCTTTGACCAAAACTAACTAGGGTTAGAAAATGACAAAACTACTTAGCTGGCAGAGCTATATTTAGAGTTAACTGATTCATTATTTTTTTTTCATCGATCAGATAAGCTAAAGGTAAGAAGGAGATTTAAAGCTAGTTTTATTCACAGTTAACAAGGAGAGATTTGTGGAATAAAACTAAAGTAGAGCTTTAAAAAATAAATCAAAGCATGGCAAGATTTTTGGATCAAGAAGTGGCCTACAATGAAAACAAGAAGATTGAATGATGAAAACATGTCTATATAAAGAGAAAAGGAATTCGTTATGAAGAGAGGAATGCTGAATATAATTTTGATGAAGATAGAAGTCTTCATGCAGATCTGATCATACAAGCTGAAGAACAGAGCCAAGAAATTCTGTAGACACCGAACAACAATGGACAAAGAATTCACCAAGCAGAACAAAGATGGGAGCAAAGGAACTGAAGTGAACATTGATCAGAGAGGTATTATTGGACTAACAATAGATCTAAAAATCTGCAAGTTAAAAGTTGTATTATTGAGAAGATCATTTACTATTTTAGTTTAACCATTAATTTAGAAAACCTCTTAACCGAGTGGGATTTAACCATCCTTATTTTATTGAGATACTCAAGAATATCAAAAGGTTTTCTTGTTGACAACATAGCGAATGCTAGGTCAAAAGACAAATTGTTATTTTTGAATCCTCTAACAAGGTCCCACTTAACAGTGTGTTTGTAACCTTTAATAGGGTTGGCTCTTCACCAAGCTCACTTTAGAAGTGTGAAAATTTTGGGTTACCGGTCCTAAGTGTTTTTCCCTTAACAGGGTTTCTACGTTAATATCCATGTGTCAAATGTGTATTTCTTTCATTGCATTGATAGTTTACTTTAAACATTACTAAAACTAGATTGGTCGGTAAACACTAAATTTAATTGTTGCTACTCGGTAAAGGATAGAAAAAGATAAAAAATATCTTACTGAGCAATATATATTGGTTAGAATTACATAAGGCATACATCTTGATGGACTGAAAGATAATTAGAGCATATTATATTTGTGATATAAATTTTGTTTGGATTATTGGAATTTTTTTTAAGGCCACTGATTCACCCCTCATCTCAGTTATTCTAATAATTGGTATCAGAGCTTTGGTGCTTGGAAGAGAGTTTAAATACTCAAGCTAAAGATCACAAGATGAGTAAAAGGGATGTGCCTAAGTTGAACAAGGACAACTTTGCATAATGGCAAAGAAGGATTAGACTCAATCTATTAGGTATTGGAAATGATGTCACACAATACTTGGATACTGAATATATTGCACCTACTGGACCTTTGACCATTGATCAATTGAGAGAGAAACATGAACACAATTCTATGATGATAGAACTTGCTTCTTCACTATCTGATGCTGAATTTGAAGATGTCAAATCATGCACCACTGCAAAGCAAATGTGGGACAAACTCAAGCTAGTACATGGAGGAGACACCAACGTGCTGATAGCTAAAGTTGAAAGCCTAAGAGGAAAGTTTGATGACCTAAAAATGAAAGGAGAGATCATCACTCAGTAAAGTAGTAGAATCAAAGAAGTTCTTAATGCTATCCGAGGAGTAGGAGGAGTACTTGAGGAAGAAACAATTGTAAGTAAAATTCTGAGAACCTTACTGCCTGTTTATGCTACTAGAGTATCTACAATTCAAGAAATGAGAGCAATAAAAAATAATAATGTTACTCTTTATAGTTTGATTGGTAGAATTATTTCATTTGAGATGAACAACTATGACAACAGTGTCTTACTAGCTATTGATTCTGCATTCAAATCTTCTCTAAAAATAAGCAAATCTAGTCATAAACACACTATGAGAAATGATAGTGAAAGTGATAGGGATGAACAAGAACTTGATGAAATTGAAGCACTACTGGCTAGAAGATTGCAAAGAGGTAAAGAAAGATACAAAGGTAAATTACCATTGGTCTATTTCAATTGAAAATAAATTGGACATTTTGCTGCTAGATGCCCTAACAAGAGAAAGGATAAAAGAAACAATGACAAATGTTATGAAAAGAAGTTTGATAGAAATGATGACCGAGATTACAGAACCAACCGACACTCTGACAGAAGAGATAACCAAGACTACAAGGACAAAGGCAAGAAGGCTTGTTACCTAGTTGAGAACAAAGCTGAAAATACTGACACCGATTCTGATGAAGATGTGGACGTAGTATTTGTTGCTATGAAGGATGATTCAGACAAAGAAGAAAGGTATGTTGAAACTGCATTCATATCTAAAGTTAGCAGAAATGATGTATGGATTATTGATAGTGGTTGTACGCATCACATGAATGGAGATAAGGAAAATTTTGAAACTTTTGAATATTATAATGGTGGATCAGTTACGATGGGTAATGACTCACCTTGCCTAGTTGAAGGGAAATGAACCATCATGTTGAATAATCTAACCCGATGTGAAAATGCATATTGGGTGAAAGGACTTAATTATAATCTATTGAGTGTTTCACAGCTAAATAACACAGGACATCGAGTTGCATTTGAGAATAAAAAGGAAAAGATCTATAATGGAAGAGGAAAGTTGATCGATACTGGTGAAAAAATAAAAAGGTAATCTTTTCTATCTTGACAATATTGAGGACCACTTTTTTATTGGCTAGAAATGAAGACATATGGTTGTGGCATAAAAGGTTATGTCATGTGAATTCAGACAACATGGTTAAGATAAGTAAGAAAAGAAAAGTAAGAGGCTTACCGAGTATGTCAAAGCCCGACCAAGTTATGTGTAAGAATTGTCAAAAAGGAAAAATGACAAAGTCTAGTTTCAAGAGCAAAACCTACACTTTAGTCCATACTGACTTATGTTGACCAATGAAAACAAAGAGCTATTATGGTGATAGATACTTCATTGTATTTGTTGATGACTATTCTAGGATGATGACTGTCATGTTCTTAAATGAGAAATGTGAAGCATTTAAGATTTTCAAATGGTATAAAGCTAAAGTTGAAAAGCAAAGTGGAAAAGAACTAAAATATCTAAGATCAAATAGAGGAGGAGAATTTATTTCTAATGAATTCACTAACTTTTGTAATGAGCATGGAATTACAAGACACGTTTCTGCACAAAGAACACCACAACAAAATGGCATTGCTGAAAGAAAGAATAGATCAATTGTTGATTGTGTCAGAACACTAATGATTGAAAAGGGCATCACACAAACATTCTAGAGACAACCTGTAAGTAGTACTCTCTATACACTGAACTGAGTTCAATTGAAGAAAGACACCAATAAGACACCTTATGAGTTATGGTATGGATACACACCAAATGTGAGTTACTTTAGAATTTTTGGAAGCCAATGTTATATATTGAAAGATGATAGAAATGGGAAGCTTGACTCTAAAAGTGATGAAGGAATATTTCTAGGATATTTACCAAAAGAAAAGCTTATAAATGTTTGAACAAATCTTCTAACAAAATCATTGAAAGTGCAAATGTTAAAGTGGATGAATTTTGCTGAGAAAAATGATGAGGAAAGCAGAAAGGAACCAAAACATTACAACATATTTGTCTACATTGATGAACCTGACACTTTGCTTGAGAAACAGTGTAACGCTACCGAGAAACAGGCTGCACACATCAAGAATCAGAAAAATGATCACAATAATCAACTGAGCGATGAAGATCAAAATAAAGGTCAAAATTATGATCAGAACGATGAACAGAGATCTGAACCTGTACTTGCTAAATATGTCAGAAGACACCATCCACAAGACCAAATCATTGGAGACAAAAGAGCTGGAATGAGAACAAGAAGTAAGTCAGTTAACACTAGATATTTGATTTGTGATTTTGAGCCTAAATCTGTTAATACTGCACTTGAGAATCAAGAATGGGTTAGCGCAATGAATGAAGAGATTGAACAGATTTAGAAGAAAAAAACATGGACATTACTACCTAGACCGAGTGACAAAAATGTCATTGGCACCAAATAGATTTTCAAAACAAACTGAATAAGAATGGAGAATTCACAAGGAAGAAAACAAGATTGGTATGCAAAGGGTATGCACGAGAAGGTATTGTCTATGGAGAAACCTTTGCACCCATTGTTAGACTAGAAGGAGTAAGAATTCTACTTGATTATGCTGCTTTTAAAGGATTCAAAGTATACCAAATGGATGTTAAATTTGCATTTCTAAATGGAATACTAGAAGAGGAGGTATACATTGAACAACCTGAAGGGTTTGTTGATCCTAACAAGAGAAACATGGTTTGTAGACTACACAAAGCCTTGTATGGATTGAAACAAGCACCAAGAGCATGGTATGAAAGAGTGCACTCTTATCTCATTAGTATTGGATTTGTTAGAACAAGTGATAACATTAATCTATATTTGAAAGGAGATAATGATGATAAGATTCTGATTGCTAAGATATTTGTTGATGATATCATATTTGAAGGTAATGATATATTATGCAAGTCATTTGCTGATGAAATGAGCAAAGAATTTGAGATGTCAATATTTGGAGAGATCAAATTTTTTCTTGGTCTACAAATTCTACAACAGGATGAAGGCATCTACATCACACAATCCAAATATAGCAAATAAGTTCTGACGATATTCATGATGGATGACTCCAAACCAGTTGGAACACCTATGGCAACCAGATGCAAATTGATAAAGGAAGACAAGACAACCGAGGTAAATCAAACCTTATACAGATCTATGATTGGCAAACTAATGTATGTTGTACACACTAGACTAGATATAACACATGCAGTTGGTATAGTTGCAAGATTCTCTATTAAACCTAAGGAATCACACATGACTATTGTTAAAAGAATTTTGAGATATCTAAAGACTATGGTTTGTGGTACAATAAAGAAGGCAACTTTGAGCTACAAGTTTATACTGATGCTGATTGAGCTACAAGTTTATACTGGTGCTGATTGTTCTGGAAACATAGATGATAGAAAGAGCACAACAGGAAGAGCATTATTTATGGGTGACAAACTTGTCATATGGATAAGAAAAAAGAAAAGATGCATATCTCAATCAACTGCGGAAGCAAAATATGTGATTGCTGCTGCAAATTGCTCTAACATCGCATGGATCAAGCAAATACTGAAAGGTATGAATGAAGAAATTCTTGACCCTTTAATTATCTATTGTGATAATACAAGTGTTATAAACATCTCAAAGAACCCTGTGATGCATGCTAAGATAAATCACAGATCTATTAAGTATCATTACTTGAGAAAACAAGTACAAGAGAAAGAGGTGATACTCGAATATGTACAATCAAAAGAACAATTAGCAAACATGTTCACAAAACCACTGTTGAAAGATACATTTGAGTACCTAAGGAATAGGCTACGGGTTCGTCCCTTGTCTACTGGTCACTAAGATGACTAGGAGGTTGCATTAGCCTACACATTATCAGAACATTATTCATGTTGATGTAAGCTAAGATATGGACTGCAATGACATATCAGTGCAAGAGGGTACTTATCTGAACCATACCAGAGATATTATTAGCTACTATAGAGTTGTATTGCTGATGGAGAGAGATATTCAGTGATATAGTTATGTTTGGCATTGTTGTCAAAGGGACAGAGATATTCAATGATATAGTTATGTTTGGCATTGTTGTCAAAGGGAGAGAGATGTCCAATAATTAAATATACATCAAAGAGAAGAAATTGTCAAAAGGAGAGAAAAGAACATCCAAAGGAGAGAAAGATTCAATGATATAACCATCCATCAAAGGGAGAGAATTGGAGAAAGTTAACCCAGCATATTTATCCAGAAAAGGGAGAAGAAATTTTATAAGAAAGGGAGAGGTAGAAGATAGAATTGCTACACCTATCCATTGAAAGGAATAAAGAAAGGGAGAGCATACTATAGAATCAAATCTAAGCTAGAAGAGCTTACCAAGAGTTGGATATTTGAATTGGTTATAGAACAATAAGTTTGGTATGTTGTGGCATATTTCATATTGTGTTGATATTGTGTTGCCATCAATGCCAAAGGGAGAGATTGATGAAATTTAACTGATTGAATGTTTGAAGATGATAAGTTGATGATCACCGAGATGCAAAAGTGAATGCAAGATGTTAAATAAGTTAATATATTGTATTGACATTAATGTCAACTTGATATGGTTTGATTTTTATTATCATTAACCTTAAAGATCTAAAAAGACAAAGTTTATGTCATTGGTAATATATACACGGAGTGACAGTTCATAGTGTATACCGAGAAGAGCAGTTTACAATGAACACTGAGCAGAGTAGTTCATAGTGTAAACTGAGCAAGTAATTATCGGGCATAACTAATGTTGATGCCCGAGCATAACTGAAGTCATTGACTAAGCACAACTGAATTCTTGGACCGAAACTAATTAGAGTTAAAAAATGACAAAACTACTTAGCTAGCAGAGCTATATTTAGAGTTAACTGATTGATTTTTTTATTTTCATCGATCAAATAAGCTAAAGATAATAAGGATATTTAAAGCTAGTTTTATTCACAGTTAACAAGGAGAGATCTGTGGAATAAAAATAAAGCAGATCTTTACAGAATAAAGAAAAGCATGGTGAGATTTGTAGATCAAGAAGTGATCTATGATGAAAACAAGAAGATTGAATAATGAAATCATGTCTATATAAAGAGACAAGGAATTCATTATGAAGAGAGGAATGTTGAATATAATTCTGATGAAGATAGAAGTCTTCATGTAGATCTGATCATACAGGCTGAAGAACAAATCCAAGAAATTCTATAGACACTGAGCAACAGAGGACAGAGCATTCACCGAGCAGAACAAAGACGGGAGAAAAGGAACTGAAATGAACATTGATCAAAGAGGTATTATTGCACTAAAAATAAATCTGAAAATTTACAAGTTAAAAGTTGTATTATTTAACAAATCATTTACTGTTTCAGTTTAACCATTGATGTAGAAAATCTCTTAACCAAGTGGGATTTAACCATCCGTATTGTATTGAGATACTCAAGAGTATCAAAAGGTTTTCTTGTTGATAGCATAGTGAATGATAGGTCAAAAGACAAACTGTTATTTTTGAATCCTCTAACAAGGTCACACTTAGCAGTGTGTTTGTAACCTTTAACAGGGTTGGCTCTTCACTGACCTCACTTCACAAGAGTAAAAATTTTGGGTTGCCGGTCTTAAGTGGGTTTTCCCTTAACAAGGTTTCCACATTAAAATCCATGTGTCAAATGTGTATTTCTTTCATTGCATTGATAGTTTACTTTACACATTACTAAAATTAGATTGGTTGGTAAACACTAAGTTTAATTGTTGCTACTCAGTATACGCTAGAAAAAGATAAACAATAGATCTTACCGAGTAGTATATATTGGTTAGAATTACATAAGGCATACATCTTGATGGAATGAAAGATAACTAGAGGATATTATATTTGTGATATAAGTTTTGGTTGGATTGTTGGAATTATTTTTAAGGCCACTGATTCACCCCCCCCTCAGTTATTCTAACAGGATGAAGAAGTCCCCAATGGATATGTCCAACCTTGCAGCCAATATCAATACAACGAAAGAAAACAAGACAAAATAGATAGAATAAGAGATTCGGCCTTTATTATCATAAAAAATCATCTACAATAGATCTGCAACACGTTGTTTCACATGCCATTCATACATGCCAAGCACATAAGACTGATTACATTCAAAACCCTACAATCCCTAACCAAACTAGGGCAAGATAATCTTATGAAGTCTCATATCCCTTAGGAAGTAGTCCATAAGTTTATAAAGACATCGCAACTTTTGGTCGGTCAAGAAAAGATCACATTCCCCAATTATGAGAAAACATGTTACATTAAATAGGGTAGGACCCAAATCATTAAGAACAGCCTCCAATTAAATATTTAAGAGATGTTATCACGCATGAAGCTCAACCTCAAACAAAATAATGAGCTGGCACGATCGTGCATGGAGAAACCAATCGGTAGATCGACAACTGATCAAAAACACAAAGATCAACCGGGAAAATGAAGAACAAGAAATACCCGCAAACAATCTGCCATATCTCGAGCCTGATGAATCCAAATGAGGTTCAATCATAGGATATGATCCAAGATGAAGCCAAGAATAGACAATCGCGACTGCAACCAAAAATAACCAGAGCAGATCGATCGCTTACCAAAACACCAGGCTGATCAACAAGAAAACAAGAAAACAAACAAAAAAAAAAATTTGATGCAAGACTACCAAGATCCTAAGATGATCCTGCATCATTACCTAAGGTGATTTTCAAGATTGAGCTATCTATTTATGAAGTTGTTATGTTTTATATTTACAAAAATATTAATCATCTTAATTATTTCACACATTGGGATAGGTTTATCCTTAAAACTTGGCCTTTCTTGAAATCCATTTCCTCTAAAGGTTGTGTAGTTCAAATATTTGTCGCATCCTCGACATCATGTTGTTTGGTTCCCCCCCCCCCAATGGATTTTTACAAACTTAACTTTGATGGTGCATCTAGGGGGAATTCCAATTCTTCAGGTGCTGGTGTTGTCATCAGGGATTGCTCTAGCAAGATTATTAAAGTTTTTTGCAAGAATCTTCCAATAGGCTCTAACAATGTTGCTAAGATGGAGGCTTTGAGTTTAGGAATCTCTACATTTGTTAGGATACTCATTATTGAGGGGGAATCCTGTTGGAATTATGTTATATTTGTCATCAGTGAAAACACTTATTCGATTCTGAATGCTTACCGAGCTTATCACTCAGTCCACAGCTTATACCGAGCATTCAGTAATCACCTTGTAAAGCTCAGCGGTTAAACAGTTCAAACCGAGTAGAACAGTGGTCACCGAGCATATGAATAGTACAGTAGTGTTTACCAAGAAGAGCAACATGTACCGAGCAAACGGTAGTCACCAAGCTTCACCGTAACTACCGAGAAGTCAGTTTCCACCAAGTCACCAGCGGATACCGAGTGACACTATATCTACCGAGTCACCAACGGCTACCGAGTTCCAAGCTACACTTCGGGACTAGTATGGACCGAGCTTCTACTCTTATCGAGAGCATGACGATGCCGATTATTGTAGTGGATGTCATGTATCAGAAGATCACCGAGCCAGCCTGAGGAACCCGAGCTTCTATCGACTCAGTAATATTTTGTTTACTTATGAAGGGTTGACTCAGGAATAAGTTTATGTTATTAATTTGTATTTGGCCGACCTTGCAAATTTTAATTATGGGAACGGTATATATATGTAATGTAATATATCATCTGAAAGTGGAAATAAGAGTAATCAGCAAAAAATAGCAGTAGAGCAGAGCATTTTTGCAAGGTCAGTAAAGGAGCAGAAAAGCCATATCTATCACAGAAGGTGATCAGTATTCAAAGGATCTTATCAGCAATAAAGTTGTAAGTCAAGATCTACTATTTCATCCTAACAGTTGAATCAGTTTGTAAATCCTTTAACAGGGTAGACTT
>MU225587.1:795787-810362 GCA_018584345.1 Thuja plicata | reverse complement strand
ATGTGTTATGAATGGTTATACTTTCATGCTTGCAGTAGATTAGATAAATGAATGGTCAAGTATATACAAGTGCAGAAATGATTTAAAGTTTTAAGAGTTACTGATTCACCCCTCCCCTCTCAGTAACTTGGCTAGTCTTGATTATTTCCAACAACTCCATGGTCACATATCATGCAATCACTAACAGATGTACCAACTATTGGAATCTTAAATATATTTTGAACAAGGTCCTATTACATCTTCAAGTGTTATCCCACTTTGAGATCAAGCATTGTTATTGTGAAATTAATGTGATTACTGCCTTCTTAGCAAATAAGGCTATAGATGACAACCTACACCTTTAGGATGTGTCAGGTGAAGTTGTAACTTTCCTCCTATAATTGTTCCTTAAGATTTTTTTTTATGGGTACTCTACCTTAACCATGGGGGATTGGACCAATCTGCAAAAGTTCTTCAATTTAATTAGATTTCTAAATAATGGGGATGGAGATATGCAGTCTGCCTCCACTGTTGGGGTTTAGACTAATCTACTACAAAAAATTTAGATTATTTTCATTTCCTATGATAGGGGTGGATGTATGTCAGTAATGTGGTGATTTAATTTTTTTCTTTTGGGTTCTCTTCACTTTGGATTAGATTAATTTGCATAAGTTCTTTAGCTTATTTTGATTCCCAATGATGAGGGTGGAGGAATTTTTTTCTTGGGTACTCTGCCTTCACCATTGTGGATGGGACTATTCTGTAAAAACTTTTTCAGATCAATTTGATCCTCCTCCATACTAGCCAATGTCGGTGGCTTTTCTTCCTGGTTCTTTCTAATGGTATGCTCTTATACGTATTTTCTATTTAGCATGGTGATATTAGCTACTATTTTATTTGTTATTTAGGTTGATCATCTTCTTCACGAATCTTATGTTGTAATTCGAAGGAATATTTTTTGCAATCAACTAACTATATCATTGTCTATCGGATGAGGAGTGGAGAGATATCTCCTTTCCTGATCCGATACACAATGGTATGAGTAGTCAGCTATTTATATGGTGTTTGATTGTTGTACTTCACTTTGGTATACGTATGTTCCCATGAGTGGTTCTCTTATAGATGGGGGCTTTTGGCTCTGCGAGATTGGGTTATGGGTTAAGATACTATCAAACGTTTTCTTGTGGTGTCACTTTAATTAGTATTACCTATATTTTCATTCTTTCTTTATACTCCTAAGTAGTTGTTTCATCTTTTCATACTGACATAAGATCGCATTGCTGACGTCATCTATATTGGATCCTGTCACCCTGTTGAGATCTTATATGCTAAGTTTGGCACTTTGAATGGATTTGTGCCACACGTTTTGGTTTTCTGGGCGTCCATTTGGCTTATGTGTACCATCCTGTGTTGATTCATTGTGTGTTTCCTGTCATTCGATATTTGTGTTCACATCTTTTTTGGTGGTAGAGAGTTTTGGCTTGCTATATTTTAAATGCCTTTTACGTCACTATACTTCCAATCCGATGGGTCTGTATTTATGTCTGTTTGGCTTGCATTGTTTTCATCTTGCATTTTCTGGGTTTGTATTTGTCAGTGTTTCTCCATTGTATTATGTTCTGGAATATAGAATCCAACTTCCCCAATTGCAATGGGAAGTCAAAAATTCTAGCAAGTATGATCCTTAGAAACTTGGGTTAGTTTTCAATTTCAAATGTGCCCACATTGAAGTGGCAATCCGTACTCTTTTAGGTTTAGAGTGGTTACCATCTAACTCGTCTACTCTTCCGACTGAATTGGCATCCAAATTTCTTACAGTAATCATGGATTTAGATCTTGATGTGGGTTTTGTGTTTAACATTGCAAAATGGTTTTCAATTCAAAAGTTTATGATGATGACTTACTTACATTACATTGTTGTTACAATCTCATAAGGTGGATTTTGGTTTCTTCCCCATTGTTGGAATTATGGATTTTAAATTTTTTATGACTAAAAATTGTTATAGAGATGTGTTTTTTGTGGTTAAAGATAGATTGCAGGATGGTGGCCCAAATTTTATCACTTAAGAGTTCTCGGAGTTGATGCACATCACTAACTCGCATATATCTGATCCTGCATTGGATTATTTCTTGGTGATCCGTACTTTGATGTTGCACATGGATCATTTCATTGGGGATGACAGTCTTCCTATTCCCCCTTTTCGAATTGTTGAGACCTTCCAAGAGGGCCACCTCCCTCTCCTTGAGGATGACCTCTCTTATGTTTCTTCAGAGGACATGCTTAGCATAGTTTCACTGGACGAGCATCATACACCGAGTTCCTTTTCGGATGTTGTTAATCCAAATGGCACCTCTTCCTCTTCGTTGTTGCCACATTAGTGGTGTGTCTTTAAAAAAATTTAATGGTACAAAAGTTGTACTAGGTTTTGTTTGGGTGGGTCTTGGGGTTTTTTTCTTATCTAACATGGCTCTTTGGTTGGACATTTTGTATTGGAATCCGTTCATATGTTATCGAGCTAGGCGAGGATAGGGGTAATCTATGACTCTTATGTAAATTCCAAATCTCACGAGCTACAACTTAAGGTTTTCTTCCTAGTTCTTTCCTACGGGTACACTCGCTTGAACTGGAATTATGTAACTTTTATTTTTAATAATTAATATACATTTCAGTGGCATTTGCCACTTTTATAAAAAAAAAATAACATAAATTAAATTAAATAAAAATAGTAATTTTTTTAATCATATAGATATATTTATTAATTTTATATTGTATATAACACAAATAAGAAGGAAATCATAGTCAAAGATCAATAGAATAAACATATAATACTTATAAATTGTACAATAATTATTTTAGCAAACTACATTTAAATTGTCATAAATTACATTAAAATAAAAACAAATATATAAACATATCCACTAGAACATACGAGAGAGATAACTATCGTAATTTTAAAAATGTTGAATTAATAACGGTGGGACACTTGATAAATTTTTAATAAATCAATAATGAAGAAGAGAAAAATCTAGCTTATTACCTAATTCAATTACGGTCCCTACTTTATTCAAGGTTTTCACGAGTCAGTTATTATACAGAGTCATGTTCTTAATGATATGCTTAATTAATCATTAATTCATTTGACTCTCGAAGTCTCACAAACCTTTCTTTGGCCTAACTTTATCTAACTACAAATTGCACCCCAACAAGGTGCAATAGCTATACCGACATGAGGATATATTCGGGTAATATATTAAAGGGTGGGGAGAAAATTTTGAGTAATTTTAATCTTATGTAAGAGGATAATTAAGTTTACTCCAAAAGCTTAATGGTCTAATCCTCTTACATTTTAAAGAAAATATTTTATATTCTTAATATATATTATTTTGAATTAATTATATGTCAAAGTTACATATATTCAAGTAACATAAATTAAACTAAATAAAAATAATGATTCATTTTTTCTATGGAATTATTTATTATTAATTTTCAATTACATATAACACAAACAAGAAGAAAAATCATAGACAAGATTAATTGAATAAACATATGATATTTTTAAATTGCGTTATAATTATTTTAGCAAACTACATTTAAATTGCCAAAAATATATTAAAATGAAAACAAATCTAAACATGTCCTCTAATAACATATCAGAGAGACAACTAACTTAATTATAAAAAACTCCAAGTAATAAAGGTGAGCTACTTCATAAATTTTCAACAAGTCAATAATGAAGAGGAGAAAAATCTAGCTTACCTAATCTAATTACGATCCCTACTTTATTCAAGGTGATAACGAGTCAACTCCTTAATATAGAGTCATGTTCTTGATGCTATACCTAATTAATTATTAAATTCTTTTCACTCTCAAAGTCTCACAAGCCTTTCTTTGGCTTAACTTTATTTAACTACCAATTGCACGCAAATAAGGTGCAATGGTTATGGTACTAAGAAGATATATTTGTTGGCAAAATGGTCAACACTTCCCTCGATATTCATGACAAGGGACTAACTGCCTCCGATAGATTCTATAAGTCTAGTGGTTGTAACGGGCATTGACAAGTCAATCTTTTGGTGCAATGACAACCACACTTGAAACAAGTGGTATAATAGCTTGGTCAAAGGTTTGAATCCCCTCAAGTAACGTTGAGGGGGCGATTGTTGGCAAAATGGTCAGCGCTCCCCTTGAGATTCGTGACAAAGGACTAACCACCTCCTATAGATTTTATAATTCTATTGGTTGTATCGGGCATTGACAGGCTGATCTTCTGGTGCAACGACAACCATACTTGTAATAATATTTGAGTAATATATTGAAGGGTGTGGAGAGAATTTCAAGTAATTTTAATCCTAAGTAAGGGAACAATTAACTTAAATTTTATGAGATTGTTAATCATTGGTTCAATGCATTGGTCATGCATAATATATTTGTTGGTGTTTGTTGTCTTTAAGACTTAATGAACTATAGAAAAATAATGCATTCATATTGTTGAGTCGAGTGCAGGCGATGTGGTTGATCAATATGTATGTTGTACTCTTGAAATTGACTCATTCCAATTGACTCTCACATGGGCCAATGAACTACTCAAAATCCTCCTAGCAACATCATATATTGTGCTCATTGATTTTGCAAGTAAAGACAAGGCCATTGAACTATTCAAATTCCTCCTAACAACATTATCTATTCTGCTCATTGAAATCTCCCCATTGTTCACAAGAGTTGTAGCACTATCTATAAAGGACAACTAGTCAGAGGGATCCATAAACTCTGAAAGAGAAAAAAGTAATAAGATATCAATTAGCATTTAGATTTTAAAAATTATAAAGGAATTAATTCTGTAAATCCTTATAGTTTTGTGTCAATATCTGCATTGATGGAGGAATGGGTGTATGCACCCTAAAATGGTCGCCTAGAATATGGGCCCCCATTCTTCAATTTATCAAATGACAGAATCAATTTATCAAATTCATGAATCAATGCTTTGCAACATTTTCAATTCAAATCAATTTCATTGATCAAATCGTAATTAATTCAATTATTTCAATATTTCCTAAGGTTTGATCATTTCATCAATTATCTTATTTAATTAAAAGAAAACAATCCCTTTTTATTAAATAAAATAATCTTATTTAATTAGAAACCCTTTTTAAGTAAATAATCTTATCTTATTTAATTAATTAAAATCTCTCTTAATTAAATAATATTATCTTATTTAATTAAAATCTCTCTTTTAAATAAAATAAAATAATCTTATTTAATTAAAAGAAAATCCCTCTTTTAATTAAATAAATAAAACCCCCACTTAAATCCCTCCTTGTGTTGAAAAAGGAAATATATTAAATAAAAATGAATAAAAACTCATTTTTCCTCTACACTTTCCAAGTGGTGGGTTTTTTGCGTCTTAATCATAGCCTTTGATTTTGCCTTTTGAAGATATGAGCACATGGATCAACCAAGATTTAATCTCCACCATTGCTCATTTCTTTTTACCTCTTAATCTCTACCATCCTTTGCTCTTTAAAAGGAAACCTCTCATTCTCATTTGAAGAGAGATTTTTATGCTATTGTTATGTTGCAAGTTTGGAGAGCAATTCTGGAGGAGAGTTTGAACATTTGAGCTTGAACCATGCAACTTATCTTCTTCTTGTCTTCTTCTCATGCATCCATGGCAATCCATTTAGAGTAGATTTATGTTAACTTAGATTCATATTTCTTTTCAATAGATTAATCTTGCATATTTCTTTCATAGATTAATTTGCATATTTCCTTTCATGCATTGTTATCATAGAGATTAGTTTCCTTCCATACATTGTTATCATATAGAATAGCTTTAATTTTCATTTGCAATGCATATTTGGTGATCACGGAGACTAGCATTCTTGCTCTTCCTCTTTAAATCTCTCATTTCATGGTGTACTTGCATGGCCATAACTAGGTCTAAACTAAGGGTCTTCATCACAAACCCTAGCACTCCATGAATAGGGAGCTATGAGTCACCATTTGAGACCTCATTCTTGAGCAATATTGAATATAATGACTCATAGAAGTGTATCACATTTTCAGCACACAATGAGTACTGTAAATATAGTTGGCATGATGTGGGGATGTGATCTTGTCTATTAATTGCCAAATTAAAAGGGTCAATTAGTACACTCTTGCCTTTAGAATTATCGTATTTCCTAAATCAAATAGATAGACAATATGGAAGAGCAATTTACAAAGGGAGGATTGACACAGTCCAGTGGATAAGGCTACGGTGAGGGCCATTAGACAACGAGGCAATGAATTTGCTAAACCTTTTTGAATGTTTTCACTACTTTTGCCTGACAAATACCTTTGAAATTTAAGATGATATTTTTTCAGGAAATTGGAAGTCATAATTTTTAACACACAGCTTGGAACAGAGATGGAAATTTTATGCTATGCTAGAACATTTTCGTAGATAGAAATATAAAATGCCCATAAAGGAGATTGTTGAATAGCTAGAATACTGAGAGAGGGTGGATGAATCAGTATTCCTTTAAATCCTTAAACTCAATTCACTTAATGCTCTTCAAAATATTCTTATTATTCAGATAATAGAAAATATGTAATCAAATGATCAATGGAATTAAAGACATCACATGCACAAGAGAACACTAGATTTTATCATGCAAAACACAAATGGGAAAAACTGCGGAGAGGATTAACCCTCACTATAATATAACTAGTGAACAATAAGAAATAGGTGAATAAGGATATAAGGGTTTTGTCCACCTTTTCTTAATGCACAATTGAAAAGAAGATGACTCAATATGCTCAAGTAGGACTTAAGCACTAAATGAGTACACTGATACTTCATTGTTATGTTTAAGAATGAAATGGATTTGTGGAATTAATCTAGTGATGCAAGATAAATGACTAAAATGAGCTAAATTGGGATGTTTTTGGAAAATATAGAATGACAAAATAGACAGGAACCTACAATATCAAAAAATGGAAAGCCAAAAACTGTACTAACCTCCGATCTAGATTTGAAGTTGTTCTGGGAGGAACAAAATGTCCTTGGTGTTTTTTTCCAAGGAACAAGAAGCATGAGGTGTTTTGTTCCCTAGAATTTTGCCCAAAATTTTGATTGACAATCATGTAGGTCCCAAACTTTGTAGATCTATTCTGATAGTTGCACCACTTGTACCCACACACATAAAAGTAGGAAAAAGGTAGTCGAAAGGGGTTTACCTTGGTCAAATCCGTGTATAGAAATCAATATTGAAAATAAAATAAAATTTCATAAAGGAAAGTAAATAATGAAGGTAAAGATTAGATCTAACTTGTCAATACCTTCATAAACAAATATTGAGATCGCACATATTCATGAAGATGTTTGAAAGTCACTTGAATTAAATTTGTTGACCTTGAAATGTAGAATAGAATCAAGGATTTCTTTACAAATGCATGGATCTATGAATGTCTCACGCAGGAGCATCTAGGGTGTAAGAGCAATCTTGCATCATAGGAAAAAAAAAAAACAAGACAAAAATTTTGAGAAAGAAAAACAGGAAAAAAATGAGGGAATAAAAATTAAAAAAGAAAAAAGAGAAAGAGAAAAAAATAAAAATAAATTAAAAACTATTTGCGCGTGAAGCTTACTTAAGGCTTAGTTGGCAAAAGTTAGTTATCTTAAAATTATTTTTTGTAACTTATCATTTAATAAAGTGCATAGGATTATTAGGTGGCATTTTAGAAGATGGAATAAAGTTCCATATTTAATAATTTGATTTAGGCATTTATTTAATTACCTCATGCATTTAATATTTGTAGCAGGGTAGTTATATGTACTCTCTCCAAAATTTTATCGCATATTGGTTGTGATTGTAACCTCTTGGATGTTAAGTTCATATATAAATAAGGCATATGATCATTTTAAAGGAGTTCTCTCTGTTTCAAGAAGTTGTAATGATCTCATCTTGTAGAAGTTATAATGATCTCATCTTGTAAGAGGTTGTAGTGATCTCTTTTTGTAAGAATTTTTAAGGAGCTCATCCTCAAGAATTTGGGAGCATTGTATGCATCTTTAAGTATTATCCTCTCATTGTCTCTATGTTTTGTCTTTGGTTATGAGTTGGTAAGGGTAGTGTGCTCTTCATCAATGGTATCAGAGCTAGAGATCTTGAGTGTGTAGATAGATCACTGAATGTGAGGAAATCTAGACCAGGACCTTGGGTTGGATGAAATTTTATGAGAGCATGTTGGCTGTCCTTCCATAGAGATTAAAGATGGGTAGAAGGTGCACATAGTTCCTCCACTAAGAGAGAGTGGGTAGAGGAAGTGAGAGGCATGTCTTCCAAAAATCTTTGTTGGGTAGAAGATAAATGAATGTGATTTATTTACATATTTATGTGCAACTTGTAGGAAGATCTACTTGAGGATTGTTGAGAAGAGGTTCATGAGATTGTAAACAGATTGTTGAATGCAAGGCAGTTTGCAACATAACCGAAATAGTTGATAAGGGATTTTGTGTTGAGGATTTGGGAGGCTTTGAATATGAAAAAGAGAAAGAGGAAAATAAGTTTTGTGATTGGATGGATTCTTAGGATTCCTAGACTTACAAAAATAAACTTGAGAGATTTTGGAGAGAGAGAGAGAGAGAGAGAGAGTTGCAAAGGAGAAGAACCCTTTATCAACAAAGAAGTGATGGAAATTATTTTTATCTTTCTAAAAATATTTTGAATGTAGGAAAGAAAGAAGATGCAATGGAGTGTCATGCATGTGACACAAAAGAAGAGGAAGAGGATGAATATGAAGAGATCTATGAACCTAAAGTTGAGAAATGCTTATTGAAAGGCCTACAGAATGATATTTAAGTAATTATAGCAGAGGGAAGTCTTTATAAAGGCTTAAAAATCTTGATAGCTATAAAGGAAGGTGAAGAAAGAGCTATAGTAGTGGATGAAACTGAAGTAAAATTTGATTTATTGAACATTATTATGAAGATGGATATGAGCATAATGAGGTTACAGCAAAAAAGATTCCTTTTGAGGACATAAAACAAAGTAAAGAAGATGATTTTTTAATAAACATTACAGTAGTGGAAGTAGAGTGGAATGTCTTGGTTGGATGTCAAAGAAGTGAAATAGTTACAAGTCTTATTGAAGGCATGGAGGAAGGAAACGAAGTTGAAGGTGTAGTAGAGGTTAATCGAGGATGTAATGAAAATGGCCCCTGCTTGGAGAAGAGATCACTTCAAGTGAAGGGAATGAGAAAGAAGATGAGTTGCTTGAGGAAGTTACAATCATAGTGAGAGGTGGTGAAGAAGATGTTGCTGCGGAAAATGTATTTTTTAATGAATCATGTGATGTTGATTTTTAGATGGATTTATATATCGAAGTGAAAGAGAATGATGATGATTTTCATGTTAGGGGTGAGTTAGTTCAAGATGATTTTTCTAGTGATGCATCGTATGAAGAGACATATTTGTATGGTGTTGCAGATTTTAGTGTAGGTGCACTTTGGTGGAGGTGGCCAGATAATAGTGGGTTGAATCCCACAAGATTGGAGAAAATGAGAGGTACACTTGGACGTGGTGGTTGATTTATGGTGAAATTGATTCCACATTTAGCAGGTTGAATGCAAAGCAGTATTGCCACTGAAGGATACTTTTTCTAGCTAGGTGTTAGAAGAAGAGAAAAAAGATATACGAGGTATCTATTTCAATGATGGAGTTTGTTGAGGATTATTTCCAATTTGAAATGGTAGTACTATCACTCAACTCCATTTTGTGAATATATATTCACAAAAAAGATTCTAACCCAGGTGTTTGATGCAAGAGCACTTAGAGCGTAAGAGCAATCTTGCATCATCCAAAAAAAAAAGTACAAAATATATATATATATATATATATATATATATATATATATATGAGAGAATAAATTTTTTTTAAGAAAAGAGAAAAAAAAAAAAAAATTTGTTTTTTTAAAAGAGAAAAATAAAATAAAGTAAAAATCATTTACACTTAAAGCTTACTTAGGCTTAGTTGGAAAAAGTTAGTTATCTTAAAGTTACTTTTTGTAACTTATCATTTAATAAAGTACATAGTATTACATTAGGTGACATTTTAGAAGATTGAAGAAAGCTCCATATTCAATAATTTGTTTTAGGTATTTACTTAATTACCTCATGCATTTAATATTTGTAGCAGCTTAGTTATATCTACTCTCTCCAAAAATTTATCCCACATTGGTTGTGATTGTAAGCTCTTAGATGGTAAGTGCCCATATAAACAAAGACATATGAGCATTTTAAAGGAGCTCTCTCTTTTTCAATAAGTGGTAGGGTAAGTGCGCAAAGATGGGGGACCAAAAAGGGTGTATAAGATGCCTCTTTTTTTCTAAAACAGAAAACTCTGAACTTCAACGAGAAATTGAGGATAGTTACACTCAAAATTTCAAAATATGACAAAAACAAGAGTTAATCTACTCCGAATCTAGTTTCTAAACTACTAATTTATTTTAGAAATGGTGGAGATTAAGGCCCTCAAAAAGGGGGAGCACAAAAAGTGGTCCTATTTTTTGTGAAAAAACATAACATAGCGTCTGGTGTGCTCCCCCTAAAATGTTAACTTTTTTTTAAAAAAAATTAATCACTCCGATGAGAAATTAGCTAACAGCACCTAGTTTATCCTGGATTTTTCTACTAATGTTTTGATGAAAGTATGATTTTTTCTATTTTTCGAAGTGGACACATCTTGAAAACGTGAAATTTATGTGTGCTCCCCCTAGAAATCATTGAAAACTAATTGAAAATCAGAACTTATTTTTTTAAAAGTGTGTAGAATGGAGTCTAGTTTTTGAAAATGTATTTTTTTTCAAAATTTGATGAACGGGCTAAAATCTAAGCCCAAATGAATACACGATCATTTTTGACAAAAACCGGACATACTTAGAAAATAAATTAGAGATGAAATGCTTAACATAATGAGAATTCAAAATAAATTACATGGTTAGATAGATATCAGAGAGATCTACAATATCATGTCATCTGATTTTATCATTATTGAACCACGTGCAAACCTGACGGGGAGCACACAAGAAAAAAAATGTTATTTTTTTTGTAGGTTTGCTAAAAAATACGTCTGAAAACTATTTGAATCCTCCAAGCCTTTGGGTTGGAACTCCAAGGCAAATCCAAGCCTTAGGATTGGTAAACTTCAATGTCATTAAAAGGGCATACGCCCTATAAGGCATATGCCCTATACTCACTATAGGGCATGCGCCCTATAGGCAGTACACCCTATATTAGACACAAAAGAGAGAGAGAGAGAGAGATCCGGGATTTATATAAATATAACATTTAAGTATAAGTCTGATACATTTGTATAAATACCTTTCAGGATGTTTGAGACAGGTTTCAGCTTCATAGGAGTTAAGATGCAGATTTTAGATTTTGGGGATTTAAAAAAAAAAAAAATTAGACTTAGCCAAATTTCAGGCACATGAGGGTTCCCTAGATTTATGAACAAGTTGTGGAACATTATGTTAATGCATGTGGAAATTTATATTTTGTACCTTATGAATGTTTATACATAGTTTTTTTGGCATTATAAGATGTTACTCATGTGATTTTAGTACTTGTCTTATGATAGAATCCATAATAGAAGACTAGGACTCATTCGGGTGGCCTGAGTGCACCGGAGGGTTCGCTAGACCTATGAGATGGATCTTTTGAAAGTACTTGATGTTTTCCCTAGCATAATAAACATTTCCTTTTATTTCAACATAGGAGAGATAGAGAGAGAGTAATTCAATATTTACACTTTACATTTAAACTTTGATCTTTCAAATAATATCCCTTAAAATAAACCCTAGAACTATCCCTCCCAATTACATTGCTTTTCTTTATAATTACATTTTTCTGATAATGAATATCATTACAATAGTAAGTACAAAAATGGCCTGAGGGCATTACAACATATCTTTACATCTTTCTTTCAGTAAAAATGATAATAGAAGGGTCTTCATTAATGCATAGAATTGATCACATCCAAGTCACGAACCACAAAAAGGACCTTGAAAGATTTTTGCCACCCAACCATGTTAAATTAGTGAAGTTCCACCCCACGTGCTAGTAGATAGAACAAATATACTCACAAGGCCCTAAGCATTCTAAAGTTTCACAAACCCTCACTTGAAATCAAATACAAAACATTACAAGATATCACATTACTAATCACAAGGGTTAGGTTTTATTATATCAGTATATTTTGGAAACAATTTTAGTATAAGTGTTATAGTGACAAGTTTTATTATTAAACTATTTTTGTTTCTTATCTTTAGTAACTATCTCCAACAAGTCATCTCTCTATCTCTAGAACCCTAAGAATACATATTAGGGGTCCTAGTACACATTAAGGGGTCATAGGACACATTACTATGTCTTAGGACCCATTAAGACCCCTTACAACCTCTCTCTCTCTCTCTCTCTCTCTCTCTCTCTCTCTCTCTCTCTCTCTCTCTCTCTCACATATAAAGAGACCTTCTTAAGGGGTTATAAGTGGTCTAAGGGGTCCTAGGACACATTAATGTGTCATAAGAAACCTTAACAACCATTATGACCCTTAAATGTAGAGAGAGGGGTATTCAAGGGTCCTAAATGTTAAGAAGGGGTCCTAGGACACATTAATGTGTATTAGGACCCCTTTTGACCCTTAGGAAACCTTAGGACCCCTTACCATTCATTAGTGTATGGTAAGGGGTCCTAAGGGGTGATAAGGGGTATAAAGAGTCATAGGGCATATTAGTGTATCTTAGGACGCCTTAACAATACTTACAACCCCTAAGGTGTAGAGAGAGGGGTATTCATGGGTCGTAAGGGGTGATAAGTGGTCCTAGGAAACATTAATATGTCCTACAACTCCTTATGACCCCTTGGGACAACTTACAACTCCTTCTCATACATCTTAGGGATCTTGAAGTGTCCTAAGGGGTCATAAGGAGCTCTAGGACACATTAATGTGTCCTAGAACACCTTAATATGTCCTAGAACACCTTAAGATGTCTTACGATATCTTACCATACCTTAGTGTATGGTAAGGGGTCATAAGGGGTCTTAAGAGGTCCTAAGACACAATCATGTGTTCTATGTCAACTTAAAAACCCTTATGATACCTACGATGTAGAGAGAGGATTCTTGAAGGGTATTGAGGGGTCATTAGGGGTCCCACGACCCCTTATAACCCATTTCCCTACATCTTAGGTGTGATAAAGCATCCTAAGGGGTCATAAGGGGTTCTAGGAAAAATTAATGTGTCATAGGACCCCTTAAGACCCCTTACAATGCCTTAAGTTCCCTTTTCATACATTAGTGTATGAAAAGGGGTCCTAAGGGGTCTTAAAGGGTCCTACAACACAGTAATGTGTCCTAGGACCCCTTAAGACCACTAAGAAACCCTTAGGACCCCTTAAAATTAATTAGCTTATTGTAAGGGGTTGTAAGGGGTCCTACAACACGGTAATGTGTTCTAGGACCCCTTAAGGCCACTAACGACCCTTTAGAACCCCTTACCTTTCATTAGTGTATGGTAAGGTTTTCTAAGGGGTTGTAAGGGGTCTAAGAAGTCCTAAGACACATTAAGAACCCTTACAATCCCTAAAATTGAGAGAGAGGGGTCCTCGAGGGTCCTAAGGGGTTCTAGGACACATTGATGTGTCCGAGAATCCCTTATGACCTCTTAGGACCCCTTATCATATATCTTAGGTGTCTTAAAAGTTTGTAAGGGGTTATGAAGGGTCTTAGGACACATTAATCTGTATTAGGACCCCCTAGGACCCCTTACCATTCATTAGTGTGTGGTAAGGGGCCCTAGGGGGTTGTAAGGGGTCTAAGGGGTCCTAGGAAACATTAATGTGTCCTAAGACCCCTAAACAATCCTACTACCCCTAAGATGTAGAGAGATGGGTCCTAAGGGGTCATAAGGAGTGCTACGACACATTAACTTGTCCTAGGGCCCCTCAGGACCCCTTACCATGCAAATTATGGGTCCTAAAGGGCTATAATGGGTCATAAGGGGTCCTAGGACACATTATTGTGTCTTAGGACCCCTTAAGACCCCTTATCATTCATTAGTGTATGTTAAGGGGTCTTAGGACACATTAATATATCCTAGGACCGCTTAAAAATCCTTATGACCCTTAAGATGTAGAGAGAGGCATATTAAGGGGTTGTAATGGGTCCTCACCTTCTCTCTCTCTAAAGAGTCCTATGACTATTAATGTGTTCTAAGGGGTTATAATGGCTCCTAATGTGCTATAATGGGTCTTAATGGGTCCTAAGGGATTATAATCAGTCCTAAGGGTTCCTAGGACCACTTATAACCCATTATAACCCCTTAAGAAACATTAGGACACATTAGGACACATTAGAGCCCATTAGTGTGTCCTACAACGATTAATGAATTTGAAGGGGTCCTAAGAGGTCCTAATGTGTCATAAGAAATCCTAATGGGTCCTAATGTTTCCTAAGGGGTTGTAATGGTTCCTAAAGGATTGTAGGACCACTTAGGACCCATTATGACCCCCTATGATATATTAGAACCACTTAGAACTCTAAAGAGTGTCCTAT